>SJXQ01012718.1:370115-423806 GCA_006408695.1 Aepyceros melampus
TGAAGGAGCCAGGTCGGGCGGGGCGGGGCGAGGGGGAGGGGAGGGGCTACGAAGGGTTTAAGTAAACAAAGGCAGAAAACAGAAGTTGGATGACTTGGAATAGTGGGGCTAAGGCCGTCTTCTCCCCTAAACTTGCCATGATGTAAGCCTGTGATTTCTTTAATTTTTAGCTAGTTTGAGTTGAATTCTTGCAATCTGAGTACAATTAGTCTTTTCAGGGCCTGTAAACCTTGGTCCAAATCCCTTTATTCCAGAGAATGAGGTTACAGTTTCAGGTAGAAGAACTCTAACATATATTCGGGGATTCAGTAACATTTTCTCTGAAGTGATCAGGATAGTTCCTGAGAAGCAGTGGGAAGGAGTGGGGCGGGATGGAACACAGCAGGGGAAGATGGTTCACTTTGGAACAGCATCTTGAGCTGTGTGGATCTCAGGGTCAGTAGGGAAGGATTAGTGGTGAGCACCAGCAGCTTTCCCTTGAATCTTCTCATCAGAGGCTCCTCTGCAGAGTAAGGCTGAAGGAGTCTGGAAGAGCCTCTGCAGCATAAAATTATTTTGAGCTGAAGGCATTTGAGAATTGAATTTTTTTCAGAACTCCATTATCTAACTAAATGTGGAGCCTTCCCAAAGGACTTGATTTTCATAAACTCTCTCCCACAACTAGAGATCCCTGGTTTGGGAAGATCCCCTGGAGAAGGGAAAGGCTACCCACTCTAGCATTCTGGCCTGGAGAATTCCATAGACTGTATTGTCCATGGGGTTGCAAAGAGTCGGACACGACTGAGCAACTCTCACAACTTGAGAAGATGGGCTAGAGGAGGCCGCCTCAGGCATACGTGGTCATAAAGCTGTATCTTCCTGCAGTTCTCCTAAGGAGAACTTGAAAGTCATTTGCTTTCCTAAAACTGCCTGCTCCCCTTCCCCTTATCCTGTTAAGACAGTGCAAAAGCCCAGATTCTAACCGCCTCCTAGAGTCACATTTTTCTGTGAACTCTTGTTCATTGGTCTTTTGTCGATTTAATTCACAGGCCCCAAATGACAATATAAGAGTTTAGAGAAAAAGTTTTTTTCTCTGATAACACAGCTGGGACAAAGGCAGCTTCTGGCCCTGTGGCAAATTTGGCAGAAAATGGGACAATTGTTAGACCTAACACTAGGACCCAGACAAAAGCAGAAAGGAGGCAGAAAGAGTCCACCATCGCAGGAAAGAGTCTTTATAAATCTGGGTGAGCTTTGTATGATTTCTGATAGAGAAAAATAGAAACAAAAAAACTAAGGTTTCCCAACTGTGGATGTTGGAACCAACCACTCAGTTGAGATGGAAAATGACAATCCACTCCAGTATTCTTGTCTGGGAAATCCCACAGACAGAGGAGCCTGGTGGGCTACAAGTTCATGGGGTCACAAAAAGTTGAGAGATGGGATAGTGGTAGCATAAACCAAAATCATGGCTCTTGGTTGAAAAGTAGGAATAGGGAGACATGAGCCCTCAAAGTTTGAGCATTAGTTTCCTCACTTGAATGGTGTCACCACTGATTTTTGAAATAGAAGTTTTATTGGAACACAGTCTGTTTATTTGATTTCATATAGTTTATGACTGTTTTTGTACTATAACAGCAGAATTTAGTAGTTTCAGGAGACTGGTCTGAAAAACCTGAAATATTTACTATCTGGCCCTTTATAGGTGTTAACTAGACTTACTGTGTGATCATTTCACAATATATACAAATATTGATTCATTATGTTGTACATCTGAAACTAGTGCATTATATCTCAATTATATCAATAAAAATAAAAAATATGTAATTATAGTAAAAATGTTTGCTGACTCCATTTTTAGATGGTGATGTGCTTCTTTTCAAAATTTATTTTATTGAAGTATAGTTGTTTTGCAAGTTTGCATTTATTTCTTTTGTACAGCAAAGTGATTCAGTTATACATATATATATTCTTTTTCATATTCTTTTCTGTTATGGCTTAGCACAGGATATTGAATATAGTTCCCTTGTTGTTTATCCAGTCTACATATAATAGTTTGCATGTACTAATTAGTACCAAACTCCTAATCCATTCCTCCCCCAGCTTCTTGGCAACCACAAGCCTGTTCTCCATGTTGCTTATTTCTCTAAGAATAGAGAGCTTATGGAAATCCAAAACATAAACTGAAGTGTTCATGGCATCTGACACCAGGAATCCACACTACATTTTCTTCCAAGGCTTTTTGGCTTTCATTGTGCGCATCCGCTCCACTCCTTTCCCCTCTATCAGGTAGTTATCACTGGCTCCTTATGTACATTGCTGAATGGTTGGGAGGAATCTCCCCTTCTAGCTAGGTTAGAAAGGAGGAGATAGTAAAGAAGATTTAATTAAAGTTGACGCCACCCCCCACCCCCCCAGGGTGGTAAGGTGTACACCTCTGGTCATGAAAGCTAGTCCCAGGGAGACAAAGAAAACAATTCCTTCTCAACACAATTCCTCTTTTGCAACTTGTCAAATTAATGCCATTTTCACATGTTTTCTTTGTACGTAACTGGTCATGGAAGCTGAGAAGAAACCACTCACCTTGGAGAGTGTGCCCTGCTTTTTAGGGGATTTCTGAAGATGTTAAGCATATCAAACACCACGGATTGCCCTCACCCTCCCAGAGTCAGCAGTGACAAAGCAAAGCCTCTCAGGGGCTCAAGTTTGCAAGTCTCAGCCAAAGATAGAGAGAAGGACTGTCCTCTTCCTACAGAGAGGGCAAGGGCTTACTGAGGGAGTGGGCGGGTGTGGGGGCACTTCACTGAGGGCTTCAAAGAGAGGCTACATAGCTGGAGAAGAGTTGACGAAGGAGGGAGAGAGGGAGCATTTATATGAGATTCCCTGTTTCTGAAGATCTAGTCCGGAAGGCATTGCTGGTGTGTAGCAGAATAAAGTCCGACACTGTTACAGCCTGCTCCCGGGTGATGAACTTCAGTACATTGCTCATAATACTGTGTGTTTGGTCAGGGGAAACTGAGCAGTGAAGATTGTCAGGAAGGAATATTTAGTACCCTCTGATGGCTTTAGGGGAGCTCCAGCAAAGAGAGGGCAGGAGACAGGCCTGCAGCATTGGGACAGTGCCTCCCAGCACAGAGACAATTGGACTGCATTTTCCCTAAAGGCAGATAAGAGGAGATATGTACTGCTTTGCCCCACATACTTCATATTCACATGATGCATAAGGACACGTGATAAGGTTGCCAGAGTTAGCAAGTGAAAAGTGCAGGACGTTCACTTACATTTGAATTTCAGAGATAAATAATGAGCAAATAGCTTTCTAATATAAGTATATCCCATGTACTATCTGGGATATACTAAAAAAACTTGTTGTTTTTGTGGATCTGATATTCAAGTTTAACTATTCTTTATTTTATCTGGCAACACTGTGCCTGGTGTATAGCCTGCTTCATAGCCTTTCAGATCAGCTCATGGAGCTACAAGAAAACTTCCCTCTGAATCTTTTGAGAAAGAGACCAAAAGCCAGAGGCAGAAAGAGAACAGGAGTGGCCTAGTTTTCCCTGTTTGGAAAAGCCCTGTGTACCAGGCCACGCTAGGCTGTTGGTCAGCACTCAGATGGCCAGTGTCGTGTCTCGCCCGGTCTGACTAACTGTGGCCATGGCCATGGCCATGGGCTATTGAGGTGGAGGGTGAGGCACACACAGAGTTGTTTACATAGATAGAAGGCAGCTAGGCCTGTCATTATATCCAGAGCACTTCTGTCTGCCAGCAGCCTCCCTCACTCCAGCCCTTCTCCTCCCCCACTTCTCTACCTCAGGCAAGAAGAGATTCCTTTTCTAGTACTCCTTACCTCAGCTCAGTGCTGACCCCTCTCCTCCCTTCCTCTGAAGACTCTCAAATGTGACTGATGTTTTGGGCCTGCTTATCTGCCTACTGACACTCATTCTTGCTCCTGTCACGGTAACCTTCTAACCTGCTTCTTTTTCTGCACTAGTTTTGAAACTCTGTTCAGCTAAATCATTTAAGGCTCAACTAAAATCATTCCATTCCGTCAAGTCTTTTACACTCTAAGCTGTACTGTTTTGTCCAAACTTTGTGCATTGTCCTTATTACCTCAAAAGCTTAATTGGCCTAAGTCTGTTTCCTTTTTTTAAAAATTGAATATCAAACTCATAGGCTAAAATTTTTAAAATCACTCATAATGTCAGGAATGGAGAAGGCAAAGGCAACCCACTCCAGTTTTCTTGCCTGGAGAATGCCAGGGATGGGGGAGCCTGGTGGGCTGCTGTTTATGGGGTCACACAGAGTCGGACACAACTGAAGCGATTTAGCAGCAGCAGCAGCAGCAGCAGCAGCAATATCAGCAATGTTTTCCAGGTGGTACAGTGGTAAAGAATCTGCTGCCAATGCAGAAGATGCAAGAGACACAGATTTGATCCCTGGGTCAGGAAGATCCCCTGGAACAGGAAATGGCAACCCACTCCAGTGTTCATGCCTGGAAAATTCTATGAACAGAGGAGGCTGGCAGGTTACAGTCCATGGGGTCACAGAGAGCTGGGCACGACTGAAGACGCATGTAACTGCAATGCCAACAATCCCAACCTAAAATGACTTTAAAATTTTTGAGTAGCCTTCCAAATTTTGTAATATGCATATTCACATATATGGGCTAACTGCTGTCCCATACTTAAAATCTTCCCAACTTTTGTGACCTGAATGGTAAGTCTCCCTCTCACCTAGCTCCAAAGAGCAGCAAACCATGAGGATGATTAACCCAGCGTGGAGCACATGCGCAGCCATATGCTATCTCATTCCTTTCAATCAATGACTATGGCTGGAGAAAGGAGCTGATATGTTTGGCTAGCTCTAGATCAGTCTGTGATCAGCTCTAGATCACTCTGATCACTCTGAAAAAGCAAGAGAACTCCAAAAAAAATCTACTTCTGCTTTATTGACTACACTAAAATCGTTGACTGTGTGAATCACAACAAATTGTGGAGAAATCGTCAAGAGATGGGAATACCAGACTACCGGACCTGCTTCCTGAGAAATCTGTATGCAGGTCAAGAAGCAACAGTTAGAACTGGACATGAAACAACAGACTGGCTCCAAATTGGTAAAAGAGTCCGTCAAGGCTGTAAATTGACATCCTACTTATTTACCTTATATGCAGAGTACATCATGAGAAATGCTGGTCTGGATGAAGCACAAGCTGGAATCAAGATTGCTGGAAGAAATATCAATAATCTCAGATATGTAGATGACACCACCTTATGGCAGAAAGTGAAGAACTAAAGAGCCTCTTGAAAGTGAAAGAGAAGAGTGAAAAAATTGGCTTAAACCTTAACATTCAGAAAACTAAGATCATGGCATCCGGTCCCATCACTTTGTGGAAAATAGATGGGGAAACAGTGGAAACAGTGATAGACTTTATTTTGGGGTGGGGTGCTCCAGAATCACTGCAGATGGTAACTGCAACCATGAAACTAAAAGACTCTTGCTCCTTGGAAGAAAAGCTATGTATGACCGACCTAGAGAGCTTGTTAGAAAGCAGAGACATTACTCTACCAACAAAGGTCCATCTAGTCAAAGCTATGGTTTTTCCCGTAGTCATGTATGGATGTGAGAGTTGGACTATAAAGAAAACTGAGTGCCAAAGAATTGATGCTTTTAAACTGGGTGTTGGAGAAGACTCTTGAGAGTCCCTTGGACTGCAAAGAGATCCAACCAGTCCATCTTAAAGGAGGTCAGTCCTGAATGTTCATTGAAAGGACGGATGCTGAAGCTGAAACTCCAATCCTTTGGCCACCTGATTTGAAGAACTGACTCATTGGAAAAGACCTTGATGCTAGGAGAGATTGAAGAAGGGAGGAGAAGAGGATGACAGGGGATGAGATGGTTGGATGGCATCACTGACACAACGGACATGAGTTTCAGTAAGCTCCAGGAGTTGGTGTTGGACAGAAAGGCCCGGTGTGCTGCAGTCCATGGGATTCGCAAAGAGTTGGACATGATGGAGCAACTGAACTGAACTGAACTGAAATGAACTGAGATCACTCTGTGGCCATGAGATTAAATACTATGACTGATAGCTCTGTCAATATGAAAATTGGCAAGTGGATGGGAGAAGAATAGTATCCCAAAGCAAAGAAGGTAGTCATGGGCAGACAGAAATAAGAGCTGTTTACAAAAACCAAGATTCTTCTGACTTTTGGTAGAATGAACCAATCCCCTTGAATCTGGTGATCCTTTGGGAAATTGAAAACAAAATTTTTGCAACTGTTACACTGAGGACTGAACTCTCAGGGAATGGTAAAGGTCAGAGGACCCTCTAATTTGAATGAAACTGATTTTACTTAATTATACCTTCTTTGAGTATCTGAATGAAATTTTTTTTCCCTATGTGTCACAGCATGTGGGAATTTTAGTTTCCTGACTAGGGATTGAACCTGTATCTCCTGCACTGGTAGCAAGGAGTCTTAACCACTGGATCACCAGGGAAGTTCCCTGAATGAATTTTATAATAATAGATTGCATGGAATGTCTAGGAAGGGTTTCAAGAGCAGAACATTTAGTTTTGAAAGAACAGGAAAAAAATCTGTCTAATGATATACACTGGCACATTGCCTGAGATTAAGTCAAAAGTTTTCAGCCATGTGTCTTATAGCTTAAACAAAGGAAGCTTCCAAAATTCAAAATACAGTGGATTTTTTAAAATTGGAAGATGACTTCAGGGTAAGAAGTTTTCTTTGTTTCCTTCCCTCCCCCCAAGTATTTAAATGAAAATCCTTCACATCTTCTCAGGAATAAGGCAGAAGGAATGCTGTTTAAATTGAAAGAATACACCCACGTCAGAAGGGATAAAAGTTCTGCTTCCAAACCTGTAGGTTTTCCTGTTAACATTTTGGTTTCTTACAGGCCATAATCTCTTCTCATGTCTGTGTTTCTAAAGGTACCCTTTGGCTTAGTGGTAAAAAATCTACCTACTAATGCAGGGGATATGAGTTTGATCCTTGGCTCAGGAAGATCCCCTGGAGAAGGAAATGGCAACCCACTCTGGTATTCTTGACAGGAAAATCCCATGGACAGAGGAGCCTGGTGGGCTGTAGTCCATGGGGTCCCGAAGAGTTGGACACGACTTAGTGACTGAACAGGTCTCCCATCAAATGGATACACCATACTTGTTTAATCAGTGCTCATTAATTTAAATGTGGATTTTTTTCAGTCTCTTACAAATAACTCTATGATGATTAATCTTATACATGTCATTTGTTACATGTACAAACACATCTATAGGATAACCCCCAGAAATAAGATTGCAGGGTTGAATAGTTAACAGATTGTCATTCTTGCAGTGTTTTCCTAAAGCAATCCTACCATTCTTCCCTTCATGAATTTAACCTTATTCTCCAAAATTCATGTTAAACATTTGCTACTCTGCAAAGACTTCCTGATCCCCTCTCCAAAGTTTGCTTGTCATTTGCTCCCACTGCGTGCTCTCACTGCCTCACATGTGTACCATCACTCTAGCTCTCGGATTTTTGTACTGAGATTATTTGTTGGTGTGGCAGGGACTGTCATTGTCACAGACATGCTGTTCAAAAGAAGGGATGATGCCTGTCCATTTCTGTAACTCTAGAACCATGGACAGTGCCTAGTGCGATCAGATACTCAATTTAGATAGATGGATGGATGCATATATGACTAAATAAATAAATATGACAAAGAAATGGCTATTACTGGGGAAAGTTAAAAAAATTATCCTGTAGAGAACCTGAGACAAATATCAATGTAAAATACAAGTGTGCATAATCATGCATTAGGCTTGGCTGGATGAGTTGAATGAAAGAGAGGTTCTGAACTAGAAGCAGTACCCAGTGAATTCACATAAGTAGTCAACAATTGTGATCTGTACCAGATAAGGGTCGTATGGATACAAGAGCCAGAAACATATCTTCTATTACTTAAGCAAAAATTGGATTTATTGTGGAAGTTGGTAGTAGAAGGCAGAACTGAACAGCCAACACTCAGGAGGAGTGGTAACAGGGTCAGTCCTTTAGAAACAAGAAGAGTCTGTGGCTTTCTCTCCTTAACTTTGGCAGAGATGACTCAGCTCTTAACATTTCTGACCCTGATTAAGTTCTCAAAGCTCCCAGGAAAAAACCCGATAGGTTAAGAATCTCTTCCTTTGGATGATTCAGGAATAACTAAAGCACAGAATGAGTAACTTATGCACAGTATTTCGGGAAAGCATTAGGTGCCAGGCCACCATTGTCATTTTTGACTCCAGAGGAACCAAGGTGATAAGGTAATGAATTTCCTATCTGGTGTGTATGTCAGAATGATAAGGAAGCCAGGGAAACCTAAAAAATCAGGTCAGTGGGGGGTGAGAACAGGGTAGGAGAGCAAGCAGAGGCCAGGACATCAAGACTTGGCCAGGAGGTCAGAAGTAGACTGGCAGGGAAACTCACGTGGAGTTGGAGTCATCTGAGTGCATCTAGTCCCAGGTCAGGATTGGATCTGGGAACTAGAAGAGGATGGAGCCTGCCCTTGGGAAATGGGCTGGGGAGCCTGTAGAAAGGATGTTTAGGCAGGGCCTGGCATGGCCCATCCCTTAAGACAGAACTTGGAACAGAGCTCTTCCTTCAAATGTGTTTCCCTTCGCTGGTGGGCCAGCTGGCAGTGTGAAGGACCAGCCCCGCCTGCCTCAATCCCAGCGAAATGGACCAACAGGAATGCTCATGATTTGATTGTCTCTCTGTTGTTGACATGTATTATTCTTTTTCTGGTTGCTGTTATCTGGCCTTGAATCTAACTTATATGCTGATGTGACTGAGAAAAAGGGAGGGTACTAGCATTCTGTTTTTGCCTACTATGTTCTAGACATAGTGGGTGGTGGTTGTGCTTTCGTCACTATGTCATGTCTGGCTCTTGGGACCCCATGGACTGCAGCCTACCAGGCTCCTCTGTCCATGGGATTTCCCACGCAAGACTACTGGAGTGGCTTACCTTTTCTTCTCCAGGGGATTTTTCCACCCTAGGGAATGAACCAGGGTCTCCTGCCTTGCAGGTGGATTCCTTACCGACTGAGCTACCAGGCAGTGATAGAGATCTAATGTATGTTATTACATTTTAAAAATATCCTCAGAACAGCTCTTCGAGGGAAGGATGAGGCTCCTTTTTATAGATAAATTAATGGAAGCAAGGAATGTGTCTTTGTTCAGATTGCTATAATGAAATTCCACAGACTGGATAGCTTATAAACCACACAAATATTTATTTCTTACAGTTCTATAGGTTCAGAAGTCCAAGAACATGGCCCTGGAAGATTTGGCATCTGGTAAGGGCCCACTTCCTAGATGGTTATTTTTTGCTGTAACTTCACATAGCAGAAGTGCTAGGGCGCATTCTCTCTGAGGCTTCTCTTATAAGGGTGCTAATCCTGCTCGTAAAGGCTCTGTCTTCAGGACCTAGTCAGCTCTCAGAGGCCCTGTAGCCTGATACAATCACCTGGACAAATATACAAATACTGGGGGCACACAAACATTCAGACCAGAGCAGAAGGTCTAGTAATTTGAACAAAGTTCTCTGAGACCCCAGGGCTCATATTTCCTTCTTCACAGCACTCTCTAGACTCTTTTGGAGCTCATCACAAGACACACGCTCGACCTGTTTTCCTGATAGTGACTGTAGGACAGCCATACTGTCACAGGCAATGGAATGTACTTGGAATAAGGAATCCCCAACTCTGGGCTCAGTTGTGTTACAGTTAGGTGGTGGCTTTGTTTTCACATCTGTGAAGTAAGGGGATTGAACTAACTGATATCAAGGCTCTTTTATTCCATGTCTCAGGACTTCCCTGGTGGTCCAGCAGGTAAGATTCCAAGCTCCCAAAGCAGGAGTCCTGAATTTCATCCTTGGTTGGGGAGCTGAAACCGTTTACCTCAGATTAGAACTCAAACCCACATGGCTGGGACTCAAACTCAGTCAAAACCCACTGTACCTGGTTTCAGGTCCTAATGAAGCTCGAGTTCTTGATGTCTCATCGCAGACAGAATTCAGTGAGAGACAAAATAATAGGTAAGATATGGATTAATTTATTCAGATTCAGAAAGGAGCACTTGCTTGGAGTATTCTTGTCTGGAGAATTCCATGGACAGAAGAGCCTGGCAGGCTACAGTCCATGGAGTTGCAGGAATTGGACACGACTTAGCAACTAAATCACCACCAGAGAGGAGCACACTCCACAGACAGACTGTGGGCCATTGCAGAGGGGAAATGTGGCTGTAAAATGTGGTGTGGTGAGGTTTTATAGCCTGGGTAATTTCACATGATAATGAGTGGAAGGATTATTCCAACTACTTGGGGGAAGGGGTGGAGATTCCAGGAATTGGGCCATTGCCCACTCCTTGGTCTTTTGACAGTGCCTTGGAACTGTCATGGCACCTCTGGGTGTGTCATTAGCTTGCTGACTGAGGATCAGTTCAGTCCAGTCATTCAGTTGTGTCCAACTCTTTATGATCCTGTGGACTGTAGCATGCCAGGCTTCCCTGTCCATCACCAATTCCGGGAGTCCACCCAAACCCATGTCCATTGAGCCAGTGATGCCATCCAATCATCTCATCCTCTGTCGTCCCCTTCTCCTCCCACTTTCAGTCTTTCCCATCATCAGGGTCTTTTCCAGTGAGTCAGTTCTTCACATCAGGTGGCCAAAGGATTGGAGTTTCAGCTTGAACATTAGTCCTTCTGATGAACACTCAGGACTGACATCCTTTAGGATGGAGGTTTATCTCTTTGCAGTCCAAGGGACTCTCAAGAGTCATTTCCACACCACAGTTCAAAAGCATCAATTCTTCAGTGCTCAGCTTTCTTCACAGTCCAACTCTCACATCCATACATGACTACTGAAAAAACCATAGCTTTGACTAGACAGACCTTTGTTGGCAAAGTAATGTCTCTTGCTTTTTAATATGCTATCTAGGTTGGTCCTAACTTTCCTTCCAAGAAGTAAGCGCCTTTTAATTTCATGGCTGCAATCACTATCTGCAATGATTTTGGAGCCCAGAAAAATAAAGTCTGACACTGTTTCCAATGTTTTCCCATCTATTTCCCATGAAGTGATGGGACCAGATGCCATGATCTGAGTGTTGAGCTTTAAGCCAATTTTTTCACTCTCTTTCACTTTCATCAAGAGGCTCTTTAGTTCTTCTTCACTTTCTGCCATGAGGGTGGTGTCATCTGCATATCTGAGGTTATTGATATTTCTCCCAGCAATCTTGGTTCCAGCTTGTACTTCTTCCAGCCCAGCATTTCTCATGATGTACTCTGCATATAAGTTAAATAAGCAGGGTGACAATATATAGTCCTGATGCACTCCTTTTCCTATTTGGAACCAGTCTGTTGTTCCATGTCCAGTTCTAACAGGAAGTCCTGGTAAGGAACACAGAACTAATAAACCACCACCAACAGGGAGAGTTCAGGAAAGATCAAAAAGTGACTCCACGTGTCCAGCCACCTCCCAGAATCCTTCTCACTGGCATCCATCTTGGCTGAACAAGGGGTGCATCACCAAGAAGGACTTTGAGTCAGAATGATTGTCTAAAGACAACCCAGAAACTAATCCCATCACCATAAAATCCAAGACTATGAGCCACATGGCAGAGCAGTTCTCTTTGGTTCCCTACCCTACTGCTCTCTGCCTGGGCGCCCCTTTCCACTGAAATCTCTTGCCTTGTCAGCATGTGTCTCCTCAGACAAGTCATTTCCGAGTGTTAGACAAGAGCCCACTTTCAGGCCCTGGAAGGGGTCTACTTCTGGCAACAGAAAGTAAAAGTGAAAGTGAAGTCGCTCAGTCCTGTCCGATCTTTGCGATCCCGTGGACTGTAGCCCACCAGGCTCCTCTGACCGTGGGATTCTCCAGGCAAGAATACTGGAGTGGGTTACCATTTTCTTCTCCAGAAGATCTTCCCGACCCAGGAATGGAATCCAGGTCTCCCGCATTGCAGGCAGAAGCAGGCAGACGCTTTAACCTCTGAGCCACTCCTGCAACAGAAGTGAACAGAAATTTGGAGGTGGAAGGATTGCATAAGAGAGTAGAGAAAGGGCCCAGCTGTACAGCATTAGGCTGGAACTCAAGGCCCCTGAAACTGATGGAAGGATCTTTTCTAGCAATGAGGTATGTCTAATATTTTATTTTGAATTCTTGGGTTTCTGTGATGGAAATCTGAGTGAAGTGCCTAACATTAAGATTTAGATTGTCGAGGCATCCATTTCAAAGATATTTATCTTGAATATACATATTGCCAGTGGTATATCACAGCTACTAGTTAAAAAACTAGATAAATGAACCAGCCTGCCCACACTGATGAATTTCCCCATATGAAAAGCCCTGGAAACCTAGATAACTGACAGCTTGATAGATCCTGCTCTCCCCTTCCTGCACCCTAATTTCTGCTGTTATGTTTTAAATTTGCCAATGAAGAGTAAACCTGTAAAGCCCTAGGCACCACACCTTTGATCCAAATAAAGGCAGAGCCCCAGGTTCAAGACCCCTCCCTCTCTCTCTCTACCTTGCTTTGTGGCCCTCAGGCGTGCCATGAACCCTCCAGAAATGGTGGATAA
Organism: Aepyceros melampus; assembly: GCA_006408695.1. NCBI lineage: Eukaryota > Metazoa > Chordata > Mammalia > Artiodactyla > Bovidae > Aepyceros > Aepyceros melampus. The sequence continues at coordinate 382,716 of SJXQ01012718.1, forward strand.
CAAGTCTTGTTCTGGAAAGTTCCTTGATGATCTTTTGCTTAGGTGAGTCTTGCAATCACAAGAAAAACCACAAGGACTGGTCCTACCGCAGCATTTGCGCTGGTGGGAAGATGTCTGAGGGGTCTGCCACAAGGAGGACAGGCCCAGGTGAGGACCTCAGGCATTCCCAGCCAGCATCATGCCTGTCAATAGGAGGAGGTCAACAGAAGAAATCCTGTCCATCTTTACAACGTTGCAACACACATAAACACCCTTAATGTGAGAGGGGTTCTTTATCTGTGCATGTAGGACAGGTGAGTAGGGCAAAAAATGAGGACCAGGGCTGAGTGCCACATAAAATTAAATCACTGAAAGCAGAAACTATCATGTATCAAGTATTTTAGGTGTCAAGGAAACATATTTGGTACATTTAATCTAAACATAGGTACTAATCTCTATTTTATTTTTAAAATTTTTATTAGAGTATAGTTGATTTACAATGTTGTGTTAATTTCAGGTGTACAGCAAAGTGATTCAGTTATATATACACAAAGATCACCTCTTTTTTTTTTCTTAGATTCTTTTCCCATATAGGCTATTACAGAGTGTTGAGTAGAGTTCCCTGTGCTATACAGCAGGTTCTTACTAGTAATCTATTTTATATCTTCATGCCTACATGCTTAGTCGCTCAGTCATGTCCAACTCTTCGTGATCCCATGAACTGCACCCCGCCAGGCTCCTCTGTCCATGGGATTTCCCAGGTAAGAATATTGGAGTGGGCTGCCATGTCCTCCTCCAGGGGATCTTCTCCACCCAGGGATTGAACTTGGCTTTTCTGCTTTGCACTCTTTGAGCTACCAGGGAATCCCACAGATATAAACATAAGAGCACAAACTATAACCTTTCTAGATGAAAATAAATGAGAAAATCTTCATGGTGTTAGGCTAGGCACCAGTTTCTTAGGTAGGAAACAAAATTATAACCATAAAATAAAAATGAATAGACTTGACTACATCAAAATGAAAAACTTTTGCTCTTCCAAAAACACTATTAAGGAAATTAACGGCAAGCCAAATAGGGAAAACATTTGTAAAATTCATATCTTATTAAAAACATATTTAAAATATATACATTACAATCCAATAATAAGATAAACAATGCAATTTAAAATGGGCAAAAGAGCAGAACTGACATTTCATAGAATGATATTTTAAAAACTGGCAAATAAGCACATGAAAAGGTGCTGAACATCATTTTCCTTAGAAAAATGTAAATTAAAACCACTGTAAGACAAACACTACAAACCACTAGAATGAGAAAATTCAATGAATGACAATACTAATTTTTGGTAAGGATCTGAAGCAACTGCTACTCTGGAAAACAGTTGGACTTTTAAAAGTAAAGTTAAATACACTTACCGTATATCCCAGGAACTCACTAGATATTTTTGCAAGAGATATGAAAACATTTGTCCACTCAAAGACTTCTATTCAGATGTTCATAGCAGCTTTGTTCACAATAGTAGAAAATGGAAATAATCTGAATGTCCAGCAACTGTAGAATGGATAAACAAATTGTAATGTTAAAAAAAAATTCACAAAACCAATTCTGTTCCCTACAATGAAATGTCACTCATCAGTAAGATGAAACAGACTGCTGACACGTACCAACGCAGTGATAAATCTCATATGCATCATGCTGAGTAAAAGAGGAACTTCTATTTCTAAAATCACTGTGACAGAAAATCAGTGGTCACCTGGGCCTGGAGGTTGGGGAAGGGGAAAGACTACAAATGGGCCTGAGTGAGTCACTTTGTGGATGATGGAATGTTTTACATCTTCTCTGGAGTCATGATTATAGGACTGTCTATATTTGTCAAAACCTATCAAGTCTGAATTTAAAATGAGTGAATTTTATTGTATGTAAATTGCATCTCAATAAAAACTAATTTTTAGGAAAAAATATTGCCTTTAGAGTCTTTTTATTTACTTATTTAATCAAATAAAGCTTATAGCTTTAATATATTAAATATTTAGTCTATTTAATATAGTAATTAAATAGACTATCAAGTTCAGAAACTTCAATTTGTGTTTAATAATATTCAGAGTGAAACTCTATAAGGCTTAATAGAAAAAAAAAAAAGAGACATCCAAAGAGGTTGCTTAGAGAGAGGTATCTGAGAATTGATCAGCTAGGTTTAACAACACCACACAATAGACCTGCACTCCCTGAATCTTCAATAGAGGGTTCCTTCTTAAAACCTGGCAGTCAAGATAGGCTGTCTTGTTCCTACTCAAAGAAGGTTCCTACTTGTTCCTACTCACACTTTGCTTAAGTTAAGGTATCAGAAGAGGGTTGCCAGTTATCTTCACTCCACACTCAGAATAGCCCAAAGGGAACACACTTGTAAGTGGAAATGCAGTCTGTGTTCTGTCCTGAGCTCACTCTGGAGAGTTCCTGCAGGGCTGAATATGTTCTGCTTCTCTAAATATCTGATCTGGAAAAGAGACAGCTTGTGATGAAAACCAACCTCCCAGCAAAAGCTGCACATTTCCATTTCAGAATTTTCCAGAATGAAATAACTGTACCATATACTGTTGATATCCCTTGAATGATGCCCTTTATGTTATGTCTCAACTCGTGAAATAAACTTTACTCAAGGGAGAACAAGAGGGGCAGTCGTTTCTTAAAAGACTCCAAATGAAACAGCCAATGAGCTAAAAGCAGGAGCCAGCAATGGTGTAGGAGGGGACCCATGGGATTTGGTTTCTTTCACCAGTCTGACGCAAAGCAATTCCCAGTGGAAATCTCAGAGTGCAGAGCCAAGCTCAGTTGTTTGCAATGTCTAAGCTAGATATACCAATACTGACTTCAAAGATGAGGTGGAGTAGTAACAAAGAGCAAACAAAGGATGATAATATGTGTTTTGAGGTTCCCAGAGGCAATCCAATACAGAAAGATGGTTTTGTGGCTTAAGTCACTTGATCACTGTGGGTTGGCCGCTCTCTTTCTGTCTTCTCTCCCACAGTCATTCTCTTCAAAGTTAACATCTGTCTTGATGAACAATCTTGAGGTTCAAAGAGGACACACGCAGGATGCCCTAGCACAACACCTGGCTCCAAGTAGTTCAATGACTACTAAATATTACATGTAACAGGATGTTAAATGTCACATGTTGAATATTAAATAGTAAACATGATATGTAAAGGACGAATGTGTTTTCTGTGGCCCTCCAACACAGAGTGATAACATTGCAGGAATAAATCCCAGATGGTTAGGAAAGAGTAAGCAACTCATCTAATAGAGATATACTTGCCTTGGGCAGGAAACGAGGAGGGGAGAGGTCCCCTGTGGCAGGAGTGTACTGACAGGGGTGTCCTCCTAGATTCATTATTCTTCCCAGAAGGCTAACTTCTGAGAGCTCAGTTATTTGAGGTCCCTTGTTGGCTAGCTACCAGTTGAGTTTGGCCAATGTGAGGCAATGGCAGAAATCACTAACAAGAGGAGGGCATTCCAGGCATTTCTTTCCACTGTCTCCTTGCACCGGCATTGTGTCTTTGGCATCCTTCCAGGACTACACCTTCGCCAGGCCTCTCTTGCAGCCTCACCCTCACTGGGCTCTGGTGCTACCATTCCCTCTACTACTTGGAGTGGTAATGGCTTTCGCTGTTAAAAACCTGTATATGACCTCATCCCTTCTGTGCTCCATGAATCCTTTGCCCACCTCTATAAGAAGGCCCTTCATTAGAGTCTCTTGTTACCATCTGGGGAAAATGTTATTTTCTGCTAGGACCATGACTCATCAGGGATCTCCCCAAGATTCACAAATGCCCTCTGGAGAAAGATAAATCTTTGATTATCTGGCAGTTTGAAAGAGTGTCAACTAGTTAACCATGGAATTCCCTGGTGGCTCAGACCGTAAAAAATCTGCCCACAATGCAGGAGACTTGGGTTCAATCCCTGGGTGGGGAGGATCCCCTGGAGGAGGATATGACAACTCACACCAGTATTCTTGCCTGGAGAACCCCCATGGACAGAGGAGCCTGATGGGTTACAGTCCATGGGGTCATAAGGAATCAGATACTACTGAGCGACTCACACAAACACACAGTTAACTGTAACAGTGCAGGTAATAATTTTTCTGGAAACATAAGGAACACAGTTAATGAAAGAGAGGTGGATGAGTAAAAACCCAAAGAGATAGAAGGAAAGAAACTGATAACATCTGGCAATAAACTAGAACCAGGAGGAGAGGCCCCAGCTTATCATGAAGTTAGAAGTTTGACTATTACCTGAGACTTGTGTAATCACTGCGGATGGGATTGCAGCCATGAAATTAAAAGACGCTTACTCCTTGGAAGGAAAATTATGACCAACCTAGATAGCATATTCAAAAGCAGAGACCTTACTTTGCCAACAAAAGTCCGTCTAGTCAAGGCTATGGTTTTTCCAGTGGTCATGTATGGATGTGAGAGTTGGACTGTGAAGAAAGCTGAGCACTGAAGAATTGATGCTTTTGAACTTTGGTGTTAGAGAAGACTCTTGAGAGTCCCTTGGACTGCAAGAAGATCCAACCAGTCCATTCTAAAGGGGATTGGTCCTGGGTGTTCTTTGGAAGGATTGATGCTAAAGCTGAAACTCCAATCCTTTGGCCACCTCCTGCAAAGAGCTGACTCATTGGAAAAGACTCTGATGCTGGGAGGGATTGGGGGCAGGAGGAGAAGGGGACGACCGAGGATGAGATGGCTGGATGGCATCACGGACTCAATGGACGTGAGTCTGAGTGAACTCCGGGAGCTGGTGATGGTCGGGGAGGGCTGGCGTGCTGCGATTCATGGGGTCACAAAGAGTCAGACATGACTGAGCAACTGAACTGAACTGAACCACTCTCTCTTTGGAGGTTCAAGGCTTACATCCTAGTTTCTATACCTTCAGGGCTTCCCTGGTGGTTTAACTGGTAAAAAATCTGCCTGCAATGTGGGAGACCTGGGTTCAATCCCTTGGTTGGGAAGATCCCACTCCAATATTCTGACCTGGAGATTCCCATGGATTGTATAACAAAGAGTTGAACTGAGCGACTTTCACTTCACTTTCATACTTCCATGAGCCTGACCTTGACCTACTTTGCTTCCACACAGGGGCAGCAGTTTTCCTGAAGGGAAAAACACTCATTAAGCAGATTGGAACCACTTCAAGTTTAAAATCTTAAATTTTAAGTCTTCATCTTTTTTTTCTTTCTTGGCCCCAAGGCTTGTGGAATCTTAGCTTCCCAACCAGGGCTTAAACCTGGGCCTAAGCACTGAGAACACCAAGTCCTAACTACTGGAGAGCTAGGAAACTCCTGTACTCATCTTTCAATAATTTCTTTATTTGACAGTGATCAGTTCCTTTCCTGTTTAGCAGTTAGAAAATTTCAGCATTCTCCTCCAGACCTCTAATTCATCTCCAATTCTGCCTCCCTCAGTTGCGTGTGCATGCATGTTAAGTCACTTCTGTCTGTCTGACTCTTTGCAGCTCTTGGACTGAAGCCCTCCAGGATCCTCTGTCCGTGGGATTCTCCAGAAAAGAATACTGGAGTGGGTTGCCATGCCCTCCTTCAGGGGATCTTCCTGACCCAGAGACTGAACCCAAGTCTCTTTTGTCTCCCGCACTGGCTGGCGCATTCTTTACCACTAGTGCCACTTGGGAAGCTTCCTTCAGTTGTTCCTGTTCATTTATTTTATAGATAAAATGGAAGTCCAGCAGATACTAACTTACCATCTGCACATCGTCACATACACATACACATTTTCCAGGCAAGAATACTTCTTTTCTCTCACTCACAGCAGCTGTCTCCCTACAGCATTTTCAGATTAATCCCTCCACTTAGGGTCTGATTAACTTGTGGCTTTTAAAAAATCATCTTATTTTCTTTCTAACCATGGTGACCTTTCTCTCCTAGCTTCTTCTCAGCCTAACAATGTGATCTAGTCTGTTTTCCCTTAAAAACAAAAACCAAAGTTCTTCATGAATTCTACATTTTCCTCTACCTGTGAACCCTCCTATGCTTCCACTCACAGTAAAGTTCCTTGGAGGTCTACACTCATCACCTGTGTGTCTTCATTTCCCATTCATTCTCCAGCTTGCTAGCATCTGTCTTCTGTCCACAGTAGTCCATTGAAACTATTCTCAAAAATGTTATCAATGGCCTTCTTGGATGAGCTCTTATTTGATCCCAATACACACTGTTGTTGTTGAAGATTGATGGCACTTTTCACTAGAAGACTTTTGTAATTATTTTGGCTGCCCAACATAGAGCCCTCTTCTACTGAATGATTTCTTCACTCCACAATCACTGGGGAGGCAGATACTACTTCTGATGGATCTAAAAATAGAGTCATTGCTAGTCTCCGTGATAGAGGGCACTGCCTGTGAGGTAAGCTTGGTTATTCTGTTGCATCTGCTTCAGATGTTGAATCCAGCAGTGATGTAAAGAACAGGGACAGTAGACTTCTCATTGATCGTGGAGAATATGGTTGAAGCACTCAGCATTTTTTTATTCAGGCATCGCGAGCCATCCAATCTGCAGAGACTAAGGGTAGCCTCCCCTAAGCAATTCTGTGGGGTGATTTGTGATTGGGATTCTGATTGCAAAGCATCTGGGCCATCTAGTTGGTTTGATGTACTACCAAAAAGCCTTAAATCTTTCCCCTCGTATGTTTAAATCATAGTTTCTGCTCTTTACAGCTAAGAGCTCTGACCGCTGCCATTTCATCTTTGAACCGAGGACTACCTTTGATGAATTCTCCACTCCCACTTCCTTCTTCCTCCAAGTGGTGGCCATTCTAGAGTATTAACTATGTCTTTGAATGTGTTCTTATATAGTATGTAGTGTTTTGTGTGCCTGTTTTTTAGTTTACACAAATGGTATTTTGCTTGGAAATTTTTTCTTCTGTACCTTTAAAAAAATCTCAGTGCTTAACTTTAAAAAAATCTGTTTTGCTGTATATCTAGTGTGCTGCATTTAATGGCTGCATGGACTTGCTTCCACACCAGGTCTCTGACTTACTGCTTTGACACTTAAATGTTGCAGTGTGTGTCTTTGTATACATGGCCTCATACTCACCTATGTGAAAATGTTCTGGGTACAGTTTACCAGGAATGGGATTGCTGGGACATAGGGAATAGATTGACTAAATTTAATCAAATTTTCCCTAGAGTGGTCACAGGAATCATCTACTACAGGGGAGAAAAACCTTTTCCTTGGCCCTCTTAGGGTCTTTGGCTGGGTCTGAAAAGTGAATGGGCAAAAACAGATGAACAGGAGAGAAGCATACACAACTAACTGAATTTTTACATGTTTGTGGGAAGCTTCACAAGAAAACAAAGACCCAAAGAAGTGACTAGGCAGAAAACTTTTATACCTTTTAGACAAAGAAACAATAAGTTTGTGAAGAATTGATGAAGAAGGAGTTTGGGCTAGGAGTAATAAATGTTGAAGCAGGAACTAGGAATATAAGGGTTATTTTATTTATTTTTAAAAATTACTTTATTTATTTTAATTGGAGGCTAATTACTTTACAGTATTGTAGTGGTTTTTGCCATACATTGGCATGAATCAGCTATGAGTGTACATGTGTTCCCCATTCTGAACCCCCCTCCCACCTCCGTTCCCACCCTATCCCTCAGGATCATCCCAGTTCACCAGCCTGGAGCATCCTGTCTCATGCATCGAACCTGGGCTGATGATCTGTTTCACATATGATAATACACATGTTTCAATGCTATATTCCCTTAAATCATCCCACCTTGCAACAGAGTCCAAAAGACTATTCTTTACATCTGTGTCTCTTTTGCTGTCTCACATATAGGGTCATTGTTACCATCTTTCTACATTCCTTATATATACGTTAGTATACTGTATTAGTGTTTTTCTTTCTGACTGACTCCACTCTGTATAATAGGCTCCAGTTTCATCCACCTCATTAGAACTGATTCAAATGCATTCCTTTTAATGTTTTAATGGCTGAGTAATATTCCATTGTGTATACGTACCACAGATTTCTTATCCATTAGCCTGCCGATGGATATCTAGGTTGCTTCCATGTCTTGGCTATTGTAAACAGTGCTGCGATGAACACTGGGGTACATGTGTCTCTTTCAATTCTGGTTTCCTTGGTGTGTGTGCTCAGCAGTGGGATACATTGCAGTTCTATTTCCAGTTTTTTAAGGAATCTCCACACTGTTCTCCATAGTGGCTGTACTAGTTTGCATTCCCACCAACAGTGTAAGAGGGTTCCCTTTTCTCCACACCCTCTCCAGCATTTATTGTTTGTAGACTTTTGGATAGCAGCCATTCCAACTGGCATGAGATGGTACCTCATTGTGGTTTTGATTTGCATTTCTCTGATAATGAGTGATGTTGAGCACTTTTCATATGTTTGTTAGCCATCTGTATGTCTTCTTTCGAGAAATGTCTGTTTAGCTCTTTGGCCCATCTTTTGACTGGGTCATTTATTTTTCTGGTGTTGAGCTGCATGAGCTGTTTGTATATTTTTGAGATTAATTCTTTGTCAGTTGCTTTATTTGATATTATTTTCTACCATTTTGAAGGCTGTCTTTTCACCTTGCTTATAGTTTCCTTCATTGTGCAAAAGATTTTAACTTTAATTAGGTCCCATTTATCTTTGCTTTTTATTTCCATTACTCTGGGAGGTGGGTCATAGAGGATCTTGCTGTGATTTATGGCAGAGAGTGTTTTGCCTATGTTCTCCTCTAGGAGTTTTATAGTTTCGGTCTTACATTTAGATCTCTAATCCATTTTGAGTTTATTTTTGTGTATGGTGTTAGAAAGTGTTCTAGTTTCATTCTTTTACAAGTGGTTGACTAGTTTTCCCAGAACCACTTGTTAAAGAGATTGTCTTTTCTCCACTGTGTAGTCTTGCCTCCTTTGTCAAAGATAAGGTGTCCATAGGTGTGTGAATTTATATCTGGACTTTCCATTTTGTTCCATTGATCTATATTTCTGTCTTTGTGCCGGTACCATACTGTCTTGATGACTGTGGCTTTGTAGGATAGCTGAAGTCAGGCAGGTTGATTTCTCTAGTTCCATTCTTCTTTCCCAAGATTGCTTTGGCTATTCGAGGTTTTTTGTGTTTCCATACAAACTATGAAATTGTTTGTTCTAGTTCTGTGAAAAATACCATTGGTAGCTTGATACGGATTGCATTGAATCTATAGATTGCTTTGGGTAGTACACTCATTTTCACTATATTAATTCTTCTGATCCATGAGCATGGTATATTTCTCCATCTATTTGTGTCATCTTTGATTTCTTTCATCAGTGTTTTATAGTCATATATATATAACTATAAATATATATATAGTTATATATATATATAACTATAACTATACATATATATATACACACACATATTGGTCTTTTGTTTCTTAGGTAGACTTATTCCTAAGTATTTTATTCTTTTCGTTGCAATGGTGAATGGAATTGTTTCCATAATTTCTCTTTCTGTTTTCTCATTGTTAGTGTATAGGAATGTAAGGGATTTCTGTGTGTTAATTCTATATCCTGCAACTTTACTATATTCAGTGATTAGCTCTAGCAATTTTCTGGTGGTGGTGACTTTAGGGTTTTCTATGTAGAGGATCATGTCATCTGCAAACAGTGTGAGTTTTATTTCTTCTTTTCCAATCTGGATTCCTTTTATTTCTTTTTCTTTTCTGCTTGCTGTGGCTAAAACTTCCAAAACTATGTTGAATAGTCGTGGTGAGAGTGGGCACCTTTGTCTTGTTCCTGACTTTAGGGGAGTTTCGATTTCTGTGCTTGTGATCAGTCTGTTAAGATTTTCTGCTTCTTCCTGGTTCAGTTTTGGAAAGTTATACTTTTCTAAAAATTTGTCCGTTTCTTCCAAGTTGTCCATTTTATTGGCATATAGTTGCTGATAGTAGTCTCTTAGGATCCTTTGTATTTCTGTGTTGTCTGTTATGATTTCTCCATTTTCATTTCTAATTTTGTTGATTTGGTGCTTCTCCCTTTGTTTCTTGATGAGTCTGGCAAATGGTTTGTCTATTTTATTTATCGTCTCAAAGAACCAGCTTTTAGCTTTGTTAATTTTTGCTATGATCTCCTTTGTTTCTTTTGCATTTATTTCTGCCCTAACTTTTATGATTTCTTTCCTTCTACTAGCCCTGGAGTTCTTAATTTCTACTTTTCCTAGATGCTTTAGGTGTAGAATTACATTATTTATTTTATTTTTCTCTTGTTTCTTGAGGTAAGCTTGTATTCCTATGAACTTTTCCCTTAGCACTGCTTTTATTGAATCCCATAGGTTTTGGGTTGTGTTTTCATTTTCATTCATTTCTATGCATATTTTGATTTCTTCTATGATTCGTTGGTTATTCAGAAGCATGTTTTTTAGCCTCCATATGTTTATATTTTTAATGTTTTTTTCCTGTGTTGACATCTAATCTTACCACATTGTGATCAGAAAAGATGCTTGGAATGATTTCAATTTTTTTGAATTTACTAAGGCTAGATTTATGGCCCAGGATGTGATCTATTCTGGAGAAGGCTCTGTGTGCACTTGAGAAAAAGGTGAAATTCATTGTTTTGTGGTGAAATGTCCTATAGATATCATTAGGTCTAACTGGTCCATTGTATCATTTAAAGTTTGTGTTTCCTTGCTAGTTTTCTGTTTAGTTGATCTATACATAGGTGTGAGTGGGATATTAAGGTTTCCCACTATTCTTGTGTTACCGTTAATTTCCCCTTCCATACTTGTTAGCATTTGCCTTACATATTGTGGTGCTCCTATGTTGGGTGCATATATATTTATAATTGTTATATCTGCTTCTTGGATTGATCCTTTGCTCATTATGTAGTGTCCTTCTTTGTCTCTTTTCACAGCCTTCATTTCAAAGTATATTTTATCTGATATGACTATTGCTACTCCTGCTTTCTTTTTGTCTCCATTTGCATGAAATATCTTTCTCCAGCCCTTCACTTTTAGTCTGTATGTGTCCCTTGTTTTGAGGTGGGTCTCTTGTAGACAGCATATTTAGGGGTCTTGTTTTGTATCCATTTAGCCAGTCTTTGTCTTTTGGTTGGGGCATTCAACCCATTTACATTTAAGGTAATTATTGATAAGTATGATCCCATTGCCATTTACTTTGTTTTTTTTGGGTTCGAGTTTATACACCTTTTCTGTGTTTTCTCTTTAGAGAAGATGCTTTAGTATTTGTTGAAGAGCTGGTTTGCAGCTTTTGCTTGTCTGTAGAGCTTTTGATTTTTCCTTCATATTTGAAGGAGATTCTTGCTGGGTACAGTAATCTGGGTTGTAGATTTTTCTCTTTCATCACTTAAAGTATGTCCTGCCATTCTCATCTGGCCTGAAGAGTTTCTATTGAAAGACCAGCTGTTATCCTATGGGGATCCCCTTGTGTGTTATTTGTTGTTTTTCCCTTGCTGCTTTTAATATTGTTCTTTGTGTTTGATCTTCATTAATTTGATTAACATGTGTCTTGGGGTATTTCACCTTGAGTTTACTCTGTTTGAGACCCCAGGTTTCTTGGAATTGGGTGGCTATTTCCTTCCTCATTTTAGGGAAGTTTTCAACTATTATCTCCTCAAGTATTTTCTCATGGCCTTTCTTTTTGTCTTCTTCTGAGACTCCTACGATTCAAATGTTGGGACATTTGACATTGTCCCAGAGGTCTCTGAGGTTGTCCTCATTTCTTTTAATTCTTTCTTCTTTTTTCCTCTCTGCTTCATTTATTCCTGCCATTCTATCTTCCACCTCACTTATCCTATCTTCTGCCTCAGTTATTCTACTGTTGGTTCCCTCCAGAGTATTTTTGATCTCAGTTATTGCATTATTCATTATCGATTGACTCTTTTTTATTTCTTCTAGGTCCTTGTTAAATATTTCTTGCATCACTTCTCAATCTTTGTCTCCAGACTATTTATCTGTAACTCCATTTTGTCTTCAAGATTTTGAATCATTTTTACTATCATTATTCTGAATTCTTTTCCAGGTAGACTCCCTATCTCCTCCTCTTTTGTTTGGTTTGGTGGGCATTTATCATATTCCTTTACCTGCTGGATATTTCTCTGCCTTTTCATCCTCTCTAGATTGCTGTGTTTGGGGTGGCCATTCTGGACGCTGAAAGTTTGTGGTTCCTCTTTATTATGGAGGTTCCACCCTGCAGGTGAGGTTGGACAAGTGGCCTGTCAAGGTTTCCAGGTTAGGGAAGCTTGCCTTGGTGTTCTGGTGGGTGAAGCTGGATCTCTTCTCTCTGGAGTGCAATGAAGTGTCCAGTAGTGAGTTTTGAGGTGTCTATGGGTTTGGTGTGACTTTTGGACATCTGTATTTTAATGCTTAGAGTTATGTTCCTACTTTGTTGGTGAATTAGCTTGGTATGTCTTGCTCTGAAACTTGTTGGCTCTTGGGTGGAGCTTGGTTTCAGTGTAAGTATGGAGGCTTTTGGATGAGCTCTTGTCATTAATATTCCTTGCAGTCAGGAGTTTTCTGATGTTCTCAAGTTTTGATTTTAAGCCTCTTGCCTCTGGTTTTCAGTCTTATTCTTACAGTAGCCTCAAGACTTCTCCACTGATACTACACCAATGATAAAACATCTAGGAGGTGTTAATTAATGGAGAAAAGATTCTCCACAGTGAGGGACACCCAGAGAGGTTTGCAGAGTTACATGGAGGAGAGAAGAGGGAGGAGGGAGATAGAGGTGATCAAGAGGAGAAGAGGGGGAATCAAAAGGGGCAAGAACAATCTAGCCAGTAAATAATTACCTATGTGCTCTCCACAGTCTGGAACACCCAGAGAGGTTCACAGAGTAACAAAGAGAAGAGAACAGGGAAGAGGGAGATAGAGGTGACCAGAAGAAGAGGGGGAATCAAAAGGAGAGAGACAGATCTAGCCAGTAATCAGTTTCCTAAGTGTTCTCCACAGCCCAGAATAGCCAAAGAGATTCACAGAGTTGGGTAGAGAAGAGAAGTGGGAGGGAGGGGATAGAGGTGACCTGGGTAGAAAGAGAGTCAAAAGGAGGAGAGGGAAATCAGGACAGTAATCACATTCCTAAGTAAAAATGGGTACTGAAGATTGAATTCTTAAAGGTACAAAATTGATAACAAATACCAAAAAACAAAGATTAAAAATCTAAAGTAGAGGTTAGACTCTCAAAAATATAATATTAAAAAAAACAAAATCACAAAAAGTATTAAAACTATAAAGGAAATTTGCTTTAAAAATAGGGTCTTTTTTTTTTTTTTTCCATGGTAATCAGTTCAGTTCAGTCACTCAGTCATGTCTGATTCTTTGTGGCTCCATGAATCACAGCACACCAGGCCTCTCTCTGTCCATCACCAACTCCTGTTCACTCAAACTCATGTCCATCAAGTTGCTGATGGCATCCAGCCATCTCATCCTCTGTCATCCCCTTCTCCTCCTGCCCCCAATCCCTCCTAGCATCAGAGTCTTTTCCAATGAGTCAACTCTTCTCATGAGGTGGCAAAGGATTGGAGTTTCAGCTTTAGCCATCAGTCCTTCCAATGAACACCCAGGACTGATCTCCTTTAGGATGGACTGGTTGTATCTCCTTGAAGTCTAAGGAACCCTCAAGTCTTCTCCAACACCACAGTTCAAAAGCATCAATTCTTCGGCACTCAGCTTTCTTCACAGTCCAACTATCACATCCATACATGACTACTGGAAAAACCGTAGCGTTGACTAGATGGACCTTAGTCAGCAAAGTAATATCTCTGTTTTTTGAATATGCAATCTAGGTTGGTCATAACTTTTCTTCCAAGGAGTAAGCGTCTTTTAATTTCATGGTTGCAATCACCATCTGCAGTGATTTTGGAGCCCCCCAAAAACAAAGTCTGACACTGTTTCCACTGTTTCCCTTCTATTTCCCATGAAGTGATGGGACCAGATGCCATGATCTTCGTTTTCTGAATGTTGAACTTTAAGCCAACTCTCTCACTCTCCTCTTTCACTTTCATAAGAGGCTTTTTAGTTCCTCTTCACTTTCTGCCATAAGGGTGGTGTCATCTGCATATCTGAGATTATTGATATTTCTCCCAGCAATCTTGATTCCAGCTTGTGCTTCTTCTAGCCCAGCATTTCTCATGATCTACTCTGCATAGAAGTTCAATAAGCAGGGTGACAATATACAGCCTTGATGTACTCCTTTTCCTATTTGGAGCCAGTCTGTTGTTCCGTGTCCAGTTCTAACTGTTGCTTCCTGATCTGCATATAGGTTTCTCAAGAGGCAGGTCAGGTGGTCTGGTATTCCCATCTCTTTCAGAATTTTCCACAGTTTATTGTGATCCACACAGACAAAGGCTTTGGCATAGTCAAGAAAGCAGAAATAGATGTTTTTCTGGAACTCTCTTGCTTTTTCCATGATCCAGCGGATGTTGGCAATTTGATCTCTGGTTCCTCTGCCTTTTCTAAAACCAGCTTGAAGGTAATAGTAGGTTATAAAAGTGAAAATTAAAGGAGTAATGAAGAACTTAATAATAAAAAATGTAATAGTAAAATATATCTAGGAATTTCTCTGGAGCTTTTGAGGGCAGTTCAGTTTCAGATAGTTCCTTGTTCCAGCTTATACTTCTTCTGGTGGTCTATAGGCCCCTTCCAATGTAGTCAGTTGCTAACTACAGGATTTTAATCTGTTGCACCTGTCACTTCCAAAGCAGTTCCCTCTGTTTATTTTGGCTTCCTCTGTTTGCAAGTCTCTTCAGTGTCTAATTTCCACCCTGACCTGACACAAGGGGGCGGAGGTGATCACTTATTTAGGCTCCCTTGTTTAGTTGTGCTGTGGGGAGGGTAGAACAGGGCAAACAAATGTCACTGACATGTGTGGGGAGTGCTCACAGTGTCTGGGCCACACTGGGTTTGCCCCTGCTCACGGCACGTGTGCTTTCCCAGTCTACAGTGCTCAGGCTCCAGGTTGCTCTGCAGGGGAACTGTCTAAAGCAGGCCCTGGGTTGCGTACACTTCCCAGGTCTAAGCCACTCAGGTTCAGGTTCTCTGGTACTCCACAAAAGCACAGACTCATCTAGGCCTGAGTTTTGTGCCCTTCCCAGGTGCGAGCAGTTCAGGCGACCAGGTGCTTGGCGAGCACACTCTCCCCAGGTGGGTTGTGCCGTCTTATCCCCTTCCTGGTTCCGGCCACTCAGTTTCCTGGGTGCGCAGCAGGAGCACCGTCTCAGCTATGCCGTGTGTCTCCTCTGGGGAGCTGATCTCAGACTGCAGCCCTCCTGGTAGATGTCAACTGTCCAGGATCCCAGGAAGACTTGGTTAGCAACTGGGAGCCTGCTTGCAGTTTGGTCGAGAATGCTGTCTCTGGGGCCAAGATTTCCCCTTGCCTTCCTTTTGAAGACAATGGCAGCCTTTCTGGGTGCCTGGTGTCTTCTGCCAACGTTCAGAATTTGTTTTGTGGAATTTGCTCAGCGTTCAAGTGATCTTTCGATGAATTTGTGGGGGAGAAAGTGGTCTCCCCGTCCTATTCCTCTGCCATCTTAAGACTGCCCCAAGGGTTATTTTAAAAGTGTTTATTTTACAGATTTTTTGACCCCAAATTTCCTGTCTCAGGTGATAAGAATGTCTTCCTCCTGGTGCTGGGAGGATACCTTCCACATGGGAGTTTTATGACCTGTTTCAGGGAAGAGTAAGGAGTATGGGGTCAGAGTGATCTTTTTGCTTCTGCTGTTTTCTCAGATTCCTTCAGCTTAAGAGATTCAATATGCCATTCAGTGTTTTGGGGTAGTGAATCCTGAACCTCATCACTACTGCTGATGTTCCCATCCACACATCCTTACCAATACTTATTATCTATCATTCTCTTTTTCGGGTTGGGGAGCACACTGTGAGGCATGCATCCAGACCAGAGATCAAACCTGTGCCCCTGAAGTGGAAGCTCTGAGCTCTGACCACTCAACCACCGGGGAATTCCTATCATTCTAATTCTTTTTTTTAAAATTCTAATTCTTAATGACAAGTTGTATGTGGTAATTTTTTAAACAGCTGCCATAGAAAACTAATACAAACAGCTTAAAAAAAATTTTTTTACATAAGAATACATGTGTGACACCATCGTCTCCAACACAGAGGTTGGAGGCATGTGCCTTGAAGAGGAGAGTGGGAGCATGGAAATTGCTTGAGGCTGATGGTCTGAAGGCAGAGGCCTCAACAACAGACTTCTTTGGAAGGAGTCAGAGCAGAACACTGGCTTCCCTGGTGGCTCAGACAGTAAAGACTCTACTTGCAATGCAGGAGACCTGGGTTCAATTCCTGGGTTGGGAAGACCCCCTGGAAAAGAAAATGGAAACCCACTCCAGTATTCTTGCCTGGAGAATTTCATGGACAGAGGAGTCTGGTGGGCTACAGTCCATGAAGTCCCAAAGAGTCAGCCATGTCTGAGTGAAAAGAGCAGAACATGAAGGTGATGCTAGGTGTCACCAGGGTTCCTGAAAATGACTAGGAGACTTTGTAAGGAGATGGTTGACTTGGAGGACATGACCACCATGTGATTAATTTTGGATTGGATGAGCTGGGAAAAAAGTAATTATTTCTGCTCCTTCTCCTCCTTGACTATGTAGCTGAAGGACTGTATCTTTCATGTGGCTAGGTCCTAGAATATTTCTTGGCCTACAGTAAGTACTCATTAAATGTTTGTTGGATAGAGAGCTACATTGTCCTGACATTCTCTTCTATTTGCAAAATGGACAATTTTCTCCTATATTGAAATGACATTTATTTTTACCTTTTACCTCAAAGTCCCAGCTACTGCTTAACTCTAAACTTCACTTCACTGCCAACTTTGGCTTAGAAATGTTCAACATTGGACATCTCAGTTTCAATACAGTTTCCACAACTTGGTCTCAATCTTCTATATTCTGGTTTCACAGCACTTTGTAATGCACACAATTGGGGTTTAGGACATGACCTTGAGTCAGAAGCCCCTGGGCTTGGTGAGTGGTTCCTACAGCACCTCTCCCTGACTGATACCTTCTCCAGCCCTAATCAGCCCTGAGAAGCCCTGCTTACCTTTTGAGACTAGGTCACCTCAACAAGGTCAACTTCATCCCCTCAGGCAGAATTAGTCACCCCTTTTTTATCTTCCCAGCACTTTATTCTCACTCTAACAGACCTTACACTGAGATCTAATTTCTCTCTTAACATGTTTCTTTTGCAGTGAAGAAAATCCATCTCATCAAGGAGCTTATCCGGGTCCTCACTGGCTAACACAGTGCCTAGCACACCGGCAGTGCTTGTTTTCTTCAGTTTTCCAGATAAACAAAACCAATTACATAGATAGACAGGTAGGTAGGTAGGTAGGTAGATTTTTAAGAATTGGCTTATGTGATTGTGGGAGCTGGCAAGACTGAAATTAGTAGACTAGATATTCAGGTAACATTTGGTATCACAGTCTTGAGTCTGAAATCCACCGGGTAGGCTTGCAGGCTGGAAACCCAAGCTGAGTCTCTCTGTAGCAGTCTTCAGGCATAATAGCTTCTTCTCAGTAACATCTTGGCCAGTGTTTAACCAAACAATTGGCATCATAACCCCACCAAGTTGACACATAAAGTTACCATGTCAGTGCTCAATAAACATTTATTTGCAAAAATAAATAGATGTCTAATAAGTCTTCCGGAAGTCCAGAGAAGAGAGAAATGGACTTTGGCACAGATTTTCAAACTTAAAATGTTCTTAAGTGATAGAATAAGCATGTTCGTTCATTGAGCAGGGAACCATCAGAACCCACTCCCCCCTTCCCCCACTACCAAAACAAGAGAAATAGAGCCAGAGAGAAAGAACTAGAGAGGATATACATGACTGTGAGTCAAACAAATCTCTATACATGGATGCATGCAATGTATCTATCCAATTAATTTTATTCCTCGGAGAAGGCAGTGGCAACCCACTCCAGTATCCAATTAATTTTATTCCAGAGGGTGGCAATATAGCTGTATAGTAAAATTGAATAAAAATTATTTATTTTACCATTAATTGCTGTGGCACCAACAAAAACACTGTCAGAGACAAACAAGAATGCTTTAAAGTGATTCTTTCTAGAGACTAAAAATGACTAATTCCAGAGTGTCATCTCCAGGCTGTGACTGGGGTGTGAAGCCAGCATGGTGCAGGAAGGACTAAGACTGAGGGCCAGTGGTTAGGGGCCCCGCCTGGACAGAGCCTTCTTTCATAAAATGGTGCTTCCCAGGCTGGACTCTTCCCTCAAGTCTCTCAGGAGGCAAGAGGAGAAAGACTCAGGGCTTTTACAGAAAAAAAGAGTTTCCTCACGTATAAGTTGGGCGTCATAATAGTAAAGAGAAATATTAAGCTGAGCCATATGAAATCCCTGATGTTCAACCATTTCTGGATTCCAGCAATGGCAGTTTCATGTGAGTAAGCAAAATAGGCGAGCTATTAAGCAAAGAGTAGAGGTACATGGTAGGTGATCAGTAGCTGCTGCCTCTCATCTTTGTCATGAGGCTTGGGCAGGAGGCTGAGGTGGACGCTGGTCTAGAGGAACCAAAGGTAACTCAGCCCCCGGGGTGGACAGGGGGATTCTTCCTCCAAAATACCCTGGTTCAGTACACTGAGGAAAAGAATCTCGAGGTTAAAAAGACTAGGACCACATGGAAAAATGAATGAGGAGCTGGTGGACAAAAGTCCTTATTTGTTCAGTATGATAAATTGCAGAAGCAACAGTGACTGTTTTTTCCTACAGTTACACCCTTAAGTGCACAAAGAGTTGGAGAAATGAAAGGGACTGCAGTTCTCAAAAGTCAAACAGAGGAAGAAAAAGTGAGAAATGGAAGGGTGGGATAATCCTGACGCTATCATCAGCTCCTCAACCCATCACATCGAAATCAAATTATTGCTAATTAAAGAAATGTGTGAATGTTTCACAATTGTCATAATGCCTCTGTTAGCATTACCATCCCTGCTTTTACAGAGAAGGAAACCAAAGGGGAAGAGATTAGACAATTAAAAAAAATTATTCCAGTTAAGTCAAGTGCTATTTCCCACGAGTTGTTAAGAATGCTGTGTAGTGTGTAGACAACTGGCTTTCAGTACATTTCTTCTCTCGATTTCATAAATCCTATTTTCATAGAAAATGATTGCTTGAGTAGTCTCCGTAAAGCACATTCTGTTTCATGTTGTCACATGCTCAGCTTCCCCAGGGCACTATGTAAGTGTGACTTTTCAAACTGACTTTCTTATGCAATTGCCAATTATTTCTTCCTGTTCTAGAATATCTATTTTTCATTGTATGATTTTTTATTATTTAGGTTATGTTCACATTGTCTAAAACTTCAGTTGAACAAGGATGCAAAATGGGGGAAAATTCTTCTGTGCTTCAGAAGGTAGAGTCTAATAGTCATGTTAGTAATGTTCATGAATGCAAGCTGCTGGCCTATCAACTCTTCCACCCAAGAAGAAAACAATAGAAATACCTAATGGTTTGGATCGGATTTTTTTAAAAGATCAATCTGAAGGGTAAAGAGCATCTTTGTATGTAGCATCCCTGCTGTCTCATTATAGAAACTTTGAAAATTACAGGAAAATATAAAGAAGGAATAATAATTCAAAATTCTTCTTCCATGAAAGAACCACTGTAAACTTTCCGTGTTTGCTTCACTTCAGCTTGGAAAAGAGGTTCTTTCAGATGAAAAGAATCCTGCTGCAAAATAATCAGTGAAATGATTTTCCAAAATTCAAGGGAGAAAGGTGAACTGGTTGGTGATCATTTAATGCTTTCTACCCTTCCTCAGCTCAGTTCAGTCGCTCAGTCGTGTTCGACTCTTTGCGACCCCTGGAGTACGCCAGGCTTCCCTGTCCATCACCAACTCCCAGAGCTTGCTCAAACTCATGTCCATTGAGTTGGTGATGCCATCCAACCATCTCCTCCTCTGTTGTCCCCTTCTCCTCCTACTTTCAATCTTCCCCAGCATCAGGATCTTTTCCAATGAGTCCATTCTTAGCCTCAGGTGGCCAAACCCTTCCTCAGATGTAGTCAGTTCTTAGGACAGAGGACAGTGTAAACTTTGAGACTGCTTCAAAATGCTTTCAGGCTCTCATATAGTGTTAGTGTTAGTTGCTCAGTCATGTCCCATTCTTTGGACCCCATGAACTATAGCCTTCTAGGCTTTTCTGTCCATGGAATTCTCCAGGCTAGAATTCTGGAGTGGGTAGATCTCCAGGGGACCTTCCCTATCCCAGGATCAAACTCTCATCTCTTGCATTGCAGATCCAGCCTTCTTGGACACCAGGATTAGATGTGGGAGAGAGCATATGAGGGGCTGATATTGGAGATCTCCCAAAGATACCATTAGCAGCGACCCTGGTGGAGACACTCCAAATGGCCTAACAGGCAGGGGCTCTCCTAGGAGGAAGACTATGAGAAGAAGCCAGCAGATCTCCCAGGAAATTAGAGAGGAGGTGGAGGGAGGATTTTGCAAGGATGGTTAGAGATTCTGTCTGAGTAAAAAGTGCAAAATTGGACACCAGGTACTTTCTTAGGAACTGCAGTTGGCTGCTAATACAGAGCCCTGAAACCACAGAAGCCTAAACAAGATGGGCTAGAGTATCACCTGTGTCCTGGGTTTATTGTCACTTTCTGCTCCACATCCTTAACAAGGGACACAGGTCTTTCGTGGTTTCAAGACAGGTACTGCTGCTCCTCCTACCACAATCATTTTGGCAGAAGACGAAAGAACGAATATTAGTTTGTTAATGCTATGATAACAAAGTACCATGGACTGGGTGACTTAAACAACAGAAATGTCTCATAGGTCTGAAGGCTAGAAGCCAGAGGTGAAGGTGTTGACAAGGTTAGTTCCTTCTGAGGCCGCTCTCCTTGTAGACGGCCACCTTCTCCTTCCGTCTTTTCACTTTATTCCCTCTATGTCTCTCTATGTCTGTGTCCCAATCTCCTTTTCTTATAAAGACACCAGTCATATTGGATTAGGAGCTACCCTTAAAACTTAGTTCCCTCTTTAGGAGCCTTATATCCAAATGCAATCACATTCTAGGGATTAGGGCTTTTCCATATGCATGTTGGAAGGGAACACAATTCAGCTGGTAACAAAGGAGGAAAGGTGGAAGGGTGGGTCTCAGCTGGCAGCCCTTTTTTGCTACAATTTTCATGAAGCCTCGGCCCACAACTTACTGGTCAGGCTGTCCTTCCTGGAAAGGTGGTAAATGTAGTATTTTATGACTCAACACATGGCTGTTTCACTTACTAAACCTGGGTTTGGGTTTGGGTTGGTAAAGAAAAAGAGGAAATGGATATGCAAATGATCTAGCCAGATCAGGGTAATGAAGTTATTCTGACTCAGTGACTCTATAACACATGGCTGGATAGACTGTGAAAACAAATGTCGGGATGAGGAATAAGCGGATCCCCTTTCCAGACACTGCAGTGTCCAAGCGTCCATCCCCAGTGACACGGTAGGAGGGGAGGTTGGGGGGATGTCCTGGGACCGAATTCCCCTGCAGGATGGATGGATCATCCAGGCAAGCAGTGACTCAAAATCAAACCTGAAAGGAGGGACTTCCCTGGTGGTCCAGTGAGTGGCAAAGACTCCACATTCCCATTGTAGGAGGCCCCGGCTCAATCCCTGGTCAGAGAACTAGATCCCACATGCTGCAACTAAGGGTTCACATGCGTAACAGAGATCGAAGATCCCGCGTGCTGCAACTAAGACCCAGTGCAGCCAAAAAAAAAAAACAAACTTGAAATGAAATGGAAGCGAAGAGAATGAAGGAGAGAAAAGAGAGGACAGGTGGAGGGAGGCAGAAAAGGAGGGAAAGAGAGATCATGAACAACCATGAAGGCAACATCAGGGTGGGGGGCTGTTGGACAAGTCAGCTAGGAGCAGTCCTAATGAAAACCCCGCAGGCTTGCAGTGGAAAGCTCCAGTTGTTACTTCTTTGGAGAAGAGGGAATTCTCCTATTTGATGTTAACCTCTGCTCATCTACCAGCTTCCTGAGTTCTGGGTCATTGATTTCCCATGCTGCTAAAGGGTGAAATGATGACTACTGTAAATATTGGGCTAATTTTGCTCATTTCTATCAGGCCACTGTCCTCAATCCCTATGCCTTGGTCCTCGTGCATGTATTAGTCATTGAGGTTTTTATTGCAAAGTGTTATTGGACTTCCGATGCAAATTCAGCAGTGATTTTTCTTTTCCTTTCTTTTGTTTTTCTTTTCTTTTCTTTCTATCTGCTGAGGTCCCCAGAGTGGGAGGGAAAGAGGGTGTTACCATAGTGATTAGATGACTGGCTGAACACAAAGCTAAGCACCCTCCTGTAGAAGGGCAGGAAGAAGTTGTTCATTACTCTCTCCCCTGATGACTCATAGCCGATTTAAATAACTCCTTCACTTTCCATTAAAAGCTGATGTCTACTGGGAAAGAAAGTCAGAGCAATGGTCAAGGTGGCAAAGGATTGTTCTTCAACCAACATCTTCTTGATTTTCTGTTGTAAGATTCTAACTAAGATATTGGTGGGAATTCCCTGGCAGTCCAATGGTTAGGGCTCTGTGCTTCAACTGTAGAGGGCTCACTGCAGGAGAATCAAGAGATGGGGATTTGCTTCCTGGGTTGGGAAGATTCCCCTGGAGGAAGGCATGGCAACCCACAGCCAGTATTCTTGCCTGGAGAATCCCATGGACAGAGGAGCCTGGTGGCTACAGTCCATAGGGTTGCAAAGAGTCAGGCATGACTGAAGCAACTTAGCACAGCACAAATAAAATTCATCAGTTCTAGTCCTCGGTATTTACCTATGAGAAATGAAAAGTTATGGTGAAATAAAACCTGTATGTGAGTGTTGCTATCTACTTCATTCATAATCACCAAGAATGGAAACAACCCAAATATGCTCTAAGTGGTGAATGAAGAAACACATTGTGTTTCATTCATGCAGTGCAATATTACTCAACAACAAAAAGGAAAAGACTATTGGTACACATGATAACCTGGATACATCTCAAAGGCATCATGCTGAAAAAAGAAGCCAATTTCGAAAGTCTTCCTGAATCTTTTTAAATGAGGTTCTAGGGAAGGCAAAACTGTAGGAATAGAAAACAAGATCAGCGGTCGCCAGGGCCTGAGGTGGGGGTAGGAATGACAACAGAGAAGCAAGAAGGAAATTGTTGGGGTGAAGGAACTTTTCTACATCTTGATTATGGTTATGAGACCATAAGTTCTTGTCAAAACTCATAAATCTATACACTAGGAAGGATGATTTTACTGTACACAAATTATACCTTAAGGAATATGATATTAAAAAAACCCTTAGTCCTTTTATGGTCATTCTTGTAATCTTTTATTTTGTGGGAAGATGTGGTAGAAAAAAAATGAATTTTAGTAAGTCATTACATTTTTCAGAAGTACTTGATGGACTATAACAGAATTTTTTCTCTGGGATAACCAAAATTTTCTGTGAACCAGAAATTCTCATTTATTTCAGTTTTATTTATAGATTATTTTAGAATAGGAGCATTTGGTAACTAATGTAGTGGAAAAAATCAACATATGAATGGTAGGTTATATTTAAACTTAATCAAAGTTATGTTTGGTAAACAGAAATTTGCTTTTTAAATAGCTATATCCAGTGATCTAGTGATTTTCCACTTAGTAATATATTCAAAGAAACCAATTAGAGCATATAGGACATTCATGCAAATTTTGTTTATAGCAGTGAAACACAGGAGTAACCTAAAAGATCATCTACAAAAGACTGGTGACATAAGCAGTGTGTGTGTGTGTGTGCTTAAGTCACGTCCAACTCTTTGCAACTCCATGGACTATAATACTGGAGTGGGTAGCCTTTCCCTTCTCCAGGGGATCTCCCCAACCCAGGAATCAAACCAGGGTCTCCTGCATTGCAAGAGGATTTTTTTACCAACTGAGCAATCCATTAAAAACTATAGGTCTATATTTATTAACACAGAAAGTGGGTATGATATAATAAGTGAAAAAACAGGCCACAAAGCAGAATATTGTGTTGTGATTTCATTTTTTAGAAATGCATGTGAGTGTGTATATTTTGTGAGTATATTTAGAAAAAATCTTGGAAGCTTAGAACAACAAACTATGAACAGTAGTAAAGTATTTACTCATGGCAGGACTACAGAGCCAACAGTTTACATTAAGATGCTTTTTAATTTGAAAAACAAATCTATTTCCACTTTTTAAAAGGAACAAGACTTGTTTTCTGTTGCCGCACCCATCACCAAATCATTAAATACTTAAAAATAATGGCTATCATGTAAGTGAAAAAAAGTTTTACTTACATAAACATAGCTAATCCAGGCAGTTTAGCCTTTATAAATACGAAATGTATAAAACTGAAGGAAAAAAATTAGAGAGGGGTGCAGGAGTTCAGCACATGCAACAAGGATATGTAAAAATAGCACAGTGGCCCAGTGACCTCAAAAAAAATGCTAGCAAAAATATACTCTCTGGAAGTAAATACTGCAAATAGCAAGGCCAGGAAATCTCAACTCATTCCACAATGAGAAATAACAAGAGAACTGGCATGACACCAATACTAAAATCCTAAAAGACGAAAAGTGGGAAAGAGCATGTACACACCGGCATATTGAAAATACATAACCAACAAGGACCTAGTGTACAGCACAGGGAACTCTGCTCAATGTTACGTGGCAGCCTGGATGGGAGGGGAGTTTGTGGGAGAGTGGATGCATGTATATGTACGGCTGAGTCCCTTGCTGTTTGTCTGAAACTATCACAACGTTATTTGTTAATCAGCTATACCCCAATACAAAATAAAAAGTTAAAAAAAAAAGGTAAGAAAGAGAGCAAAACTAACCTAGAAAATTAGCTGAAAATAGTGATCAAGAAAATCAGTAAACATGCTAAGAATTTTTTCAAAAATATAAAGCATTGTTTCTCTAAAGAAAACACAAACATAGAAATGTAAGAACTTATGACCAAAATGATGAGAAAAAGGAGGACATGGCCAGAAGCAGGAGGAAATGAAATATGGGCTGGAGTTTACTCTAGAAGTCTGAAGACTGGAAATACATTAATAAGTTTTATCATATTAGTAGATTGGATGAAGAAACTCATATAAGTGTCTCTATAGATGCTGAAAATATATCTGACCAAATTCAACAACTATGCTTGATGAAAATACTGAATAAAATACAGATAACATGGTAAAATAAATTGATTTCAGCTTGAAACCCAATGTCATGCTTTATGGCAGAACTTAAAATATTTCTGATATAGTCACGAACAAGATAAAAATGTCCATTGTCACTACTGTTATTTAGCAGAGTGCTGGAGATGTTAGCTGATGCAATTAGATAAGAGGAAGAAATTAGAGGTATAAAAATTAGAAAGTGAAACTACCACTATTGGCAGAAGTTATGATTGCAAAACACAAAATAATTGAACAAGAAACTACTTTACCTGATAAAAATCAATGTTAGGTACAAGCTTAAAAACATATATGTACAAATCACAATCAGATAAAAGAAAGAAAACCTCATTTAAAATGACAAGAAAAGTAAAATACCTAGGAATAGACTAAATAAAAAATGTTGCAAGACCCATATAAGGATGAATTTCTCTTAAAGATGTGAAAGAAATCTTGACCAAATAGCAGGACATATAATGTTCTTGGAAGGTAAAAGTCACCATTATGAATATCTTAATTCTCCTTAAGGTAACATAAATTTAATTCAATTTCCACAAAGATTTATTTTGTTGAAAATGTTTTAGTTTGAAAACTTGATCTTAAATCACATATAAAACATTAGCTAAGAAAACCTGAGAATAAAAGCAATGATAGAAGCTGCTCCCAGTTTGGAGCCTCCCAAGCATAAAAATGGCAACCCACTCCAGTATTCTTGCCTGGGAAATCCCATGGACAGAGGAGCCTGATGGGCTACAGTCTATGGGTTGCAAAAGAGTTGGACACGACCTAGCACCTAAACAACAAACAAATAAAGCATAACATACTGCTTGAAGGACAGCCACTTGCATTGATTAATCTGTCATCAATTTAAGTTGTTTTGTCAAACGGGTATGCTGTTACCTTTCATTGTATTAAACCACATTCTCAAGTCTCTAAAGCAACCAATTTATACTTTTTTTTCCCATGTGATGCACTCCTCAAGGGCTATTTTTTTAAAAAAACAATACTAGGAAAACAAACATTACATTGACTGCTTTGATTTTGGAAAAAATTGCAAATTGTTAAAATGACTTTGAAATGGTGGCACCATTGACCAGCTTTTTCCCCCTCCTATGTTAACAGCTCTTCTGTTCTCTGAATGAGTTGTTTCAACTCTGGCTGTGCTTGGATAATTTTAAAAAAAAGAAGAAGAAGAAACCAACAAAGCTGAGTCTAGCTCCAATCCAGAAAAACTGAATCAGAATCTCTGAGATGGAGTCAACTGGGGCTTTTTTTTTTTTTAATTGCCATATCATACTCCTCCCCTTCTACTTCCTACTCTTTCTTCTCCTGAAATTTAAGAAATAAAAGTTAATAATTCATCTGAAGCTCGTCATGTAACCCTTCACCCATACAGAGGTATACACTGTCCTCATTGTCTCTTTTCATGTAGGAGATTTTCATAGGCCTTTTGACTTACAAGCTGACTTAGAACATCGTTCTCCTCATTCCAAGCACAGTTATTAATGTTCCTATCTAAAGAACAGCCGTATTATTACCATATTTCTTACTCTGAACAATGGGCACCAACAATCATTGCAATCAGGAGCTGTTGCTTCTACTAAAATTGCTTCTAAACTGATTTGCTGTATACAAATTAATCCCAGGCTAGACTTGCTATTTTATCCTTCATAGCTATTTTTGTCACATAATTAGTAGGAATAAAATTGAATGAAGATATTTTGAAAGTAAATAAAGGCTCTTGAGAATTATTGACATAGTTGGGAATTTCTCAACTCAGGATATATGTCTAAAGAAATCAGCTTTCTAGGTGGTTTAAACCAAGGAGAGGTGTAGTCACAGTGGGAAAGTGACATATCCTGGGTGCTTAGGCTTGTTCTATATCCTATGGTGAATAGGCATGCATAATTGATATGAAAAATTGAGTTCTACAAATTATTGATATTTGAGTTAAGGAATATGGACTTTAAAAGAAGATAATTAAGATGAAAGGTAAATGTCTATAACCAACATAAGTGATGGAAAGAAAACAAGGAGCTTCTTTTCAAAAGGATGGGGAAAGATGTCTCTGATACTGCAGCAAGCTCTTCTCTAGAGGTTTAGTGTCTTCAAATAGATGATTAATTATGATAGTGAAGGGGTCAGAGTATGCCACTGCTAAAATGGTACTTTGGCATATTTATTTTGAACTGAAGACAACTGAGAATCAACAGATGCAGAAAGAAGTCCTCTTAGAACATCCCAATCTGACTAAAAGCAGAAACTTCTGATAAATGAGTACTGCCAGAAATCCCCTCTCCTGGAGAATTTTCTGGCCATGAAGAAGATGGAAAGTGGGCACCAAGATGGACCTGAACAAACAAACGTTATTAAAATAATACTCAAAAAACTCCTTCATGTAGATTGGGAATCCCCTGGAAGGCCATTTGTTAGGACTTGATGCTTCCACTGCTGAGGCCCCAGGTTCAATCCCTGGTTGGGGAACTAAGATCATGCAAACCACATGGCATGGCCAAACAATAAATAAGTAAATAATACTTATTTTCCTTTAGTTTCCCCATATATTTTCTTTTTAAAAATTAATTAATTTATTTTAATTGGAGGCTAATTACTTTACAGTATTGTAGGGTTTTGACCATACATTGACATGAATCAGTCATGGGTGTACAAGTGTTCCCCATTCTGAACCCCTCTCACACCTCCCTCTGCATCCCATCCCTTGGAGTCATCCCAGTGCACCGGCCTTGAGCACCCTGTCTCATGCCTCGAACCTGGACTGGTGATCTATTTCACATATGGTAATATACATGTTTCAATGCTATTCTTTCAAATCATCCCACCCTTGCCCTCTCTCACAGAGTCCAAAAGTCTGTTCTTTACATCTGTATCTCTTTTGCTGTCTTGCATATATCCCCATATATTTTCTTCTCACAATTTACTACCCCTAGAAGCTAAAAACCTTTTATCTTCATCTTATCACTTCTCCACAAATTTATTGTTGTTGCTCTTTAGTCGCTAAATCATGTCTGACTCTTTTGTGACCTTATGGACTGTGGCCGGCCAGGTTCCTCTGTCCATGGGATTTCCCAGGCAAGAATACTGGAATGGGTTGCCATTTCCTTCTCTGAGGGAGCTTCCCAACCCAGGGATCAAACCAGCATCTCCTGCATTGGCAGGTGGATTCTTTACCAATGAGCCACTGGGGAAACCTTCCACAAATGTATTGCTCTTTGTTAAAATGATGTATAAGCCTCTGAGTCTGATCACCTCTTTGGGGCTTTCATTTTATTTCTTTAAACCTCTCATACGCACACATGATAACCTTTTTTTCCCCCCTCCTGTTAATCTGGTTTTTGTCAGCCTAATTTGTAGGGTCCCATTCACTGTAAGAGTTGGACCATAAAGAAAGCTGAAAGTGAAAGTCGCTCAGTCATGTCTGACTCTGTCCATGGGATTCTCCAGGCCAGTATACTGGAGTGGGTAGCCTTTTCCCTTCTCCAGGGGATCTTCCCAACCCAGGGTTCGAACCCAGGTCTCCCACATTGCAGGCAGATTCTTCACCAGCTGAGCCACAAGGGCAGCCCTTAGACAGCTGAGTGCTGAAGAATTCATGCTTTCAAAGCATGGTGCTGAAGAGTCTTGAGAGTCCCTGGACAGCAAACAGGTCAAACTAGACAATCCAAAAGGAAATCAACTCCGAATATTCATTGGAAGGACTGATGCTGAGCCTCCAATACTTTAGCCACCTGATGCAAAAAGCTGACTCATTGGAAAAGATCCTGACACTGGGAAAGATTGAGGGCAGGAGGAGAAGGGGGCAATAGAGATGGTTGGGTGGCATCACTGACCCATGGACATGAATTTGAGCCAACTTAGGAAGACAGTGAAGGACAGGGAAGCCTGGTGTGTTACAGTCCATGGGGTCATGAAGAGTCAGATATGACTTAACGACTGAACAACAGCAATTCACAGAATATAAGAGGGCAGAGGGAAAAGTTTCTTCCTACCCTATCCTACCTTAAAGAGATAGCTTTCAAAATGAACACGAGACCCAAATTTCTCTAAAGAAATTTTTGTCCTGAAAAACAAAAGAAACTTGAATCAGAAAGTGTTCAGCTAAGTGATGAACAGAGCAGCTTAGAATATCTTTCTCTTCTATTAAGAAAACTGGGAAAAAGTTGTTTATTATTTTTTAGCAGTAGGCAGTAGTCTTGGTTTGCTGCCCTGAACTGGAAAGCACATATTGAAGTCTATAGCAGAACACTGCCCCAGACCCCCGAGTTGTCAGAATCACAGGCAGGCTCGTTTGCATGGATAGACCTAGAGATTACCATACTAAGTGAGGTAAAGTCAGAAAGAGTGAAGACAAATACCATGCGATATCACTTAGAGGCAGAATCTAAAATACGACACAAATGAAACCAACCTACAAAACAGAAACAGACCCACAGACATCGGGAACAGACCTGTGGTTGCCAAGGGGGAGGGAGGAAGGAGGGGGATGAAGTGAGAGAGTTTGTATTAGATGAAAACTATTACATTTGGAATGGATAAACACCAAGTTCCTTCCGTATGACACAGGCATCTGTATTTAATGTCCTGGGATAAACCATAATTGAAAAGAATATGAAAAAAGAATCTATATATGTGTACAACTGAGCCACTTTGCCATAAGCAGAAATTAGCACAACATTGTAAATCAACTATACGTCAATGAAAAAACACAGAGAGTAAAAAATCATAGCAGAATGCACGTTGAAGAGCTTCTGTGACAATCAAGAAATCATCCTGTAAGTGAGAGTAATCAATCAGACCATCTGGACGGATCACCCAATGGTTTGGTGAGTAGAAGCCAGTATTGAGAAAAAACAAACCAAAAACCAAAGGTGGCATAGTGCTCATAGCCTGGCTTTTCTGAAATTGCTTGTGACCCTGCCAAACTTTTCTAAAATCAGTTGTGAGTGACTTTTGGCTTTTTCCAAAATGAATAATCCTTAGCAAATAAAAGACAAAATTTGAAGGGGGTTATCTTGAAGAGGTATTATTAAAATTAAAGGTAGAACGCTGATAAGGTTATGAGAAATGGTATATTGTCCCCTAAAACAAACACCTGGGATCATATTCAGTGAACATTTTTTGCATATCCACTGTATGGAACAAGTTGCCAAGTTCTAGAAGAGATGAACCCTCATTTGGATATCTCTTAACAATATGTGGCAACACTGGTCTTGGGACCCATAGCCACCCTGACATGTGAGCCAGGACGATTCCTAACACATGTTTCAGGTCTCTCCACCAATCAGCAGTATTTCTCTGTGCCCATCTCATTAGTTTGTCTCTCCAGGGACCACTATTTCAAGTCATATACACAGGTTCACCAGTGCAATGCATGTCAATCAATGTATGTATCTTAAAAGACATTTTGAAAAACACATTAAAATGTGAATCTTTAGGAAATAATGAAGAATCCACACACATTTTTAACTCCTTACAATGATGCCAGTCACAGTTGTGGAGTCCTGTACCGAGGTTACAGGTGTGGAGCCCAGTACCAAGGTCACAGGATAAAAATCACTGAAACTAACCAAGCAACTGTTGCCATGAGCTTCCAGATCTAAACCAGCCCGTTTCCTGACCCCATATTAGGTAAAATTTCCACCCTACAGCATCCTAATCAATCACCTAATGCCACCATCCAATAGGAATTTTCTCTGTCTTGGTGTCATAAAAATCTAGCTACTAGCTGTTTGGCTCTCCCTTGAGCCAGCCTGCTGTTTTAACAGTGTCTCCCCCTCTAATAAACTTTATTCTCCCCTCATTCTGCCTCATGTCTGGAAATTCATTTCCAACCCAAACACAGACCATGACAGCAGTGTTGCTTAAAAATAGGGAAAAACTGGGAACAAATGACTTGTCTAATATCTGGAGATTGTTAAATAAATAAGGTAAATCAAAACAAAGGAATACAATGCAGCTGTTGAAAATGATGTTGTAGAAGTGAATATCTTGATGTGGGAAAGCTCTTCATGATTTATAATGTGAAATGAAACAAGATGATTAAAATGCATACTTCTTATGGTCCTCATTTTTTAAATTGATACATATAAATATTCATTGGAAAAAGGTCTGGAATGATAAATTCCAATGGATTTTTAAACTTTGCTTTGAAGAACTCTAAGGTGCCAACAGGTGTTTCACGGCTCAACTTGGGGGTTGTTTGAGGGCCAGCCCCTTGGGCTTTCAGACCATCATTCTCTGTTTTTTAATCTGTCTTATGTATTGATCTCCTACATAAGATTCATTGATGAAAAGGTTTTGCAAATTTGAAAAATATGCTAATCACTAATATATACTGTGAGATCAAGTAGTAGTTATAGAACATCATTTGGAGAAGGCAATGGCACTCCACTCCAGTACTCTTGCCTGGAAAACTCCACGGACAGAGGAGCCTGGTAGGCTGCAGTCCACAGGGTCACTAGGAGTCGGACACGACTGAGCGACTTCACTTTCACTTTTCGCTTTCACACATTGGAGAAGGAAATGGCAACCCACTCCAGTGTTCTTGCCTGGAGAATCACAGGGACGGGGGAGCCTGGTGGGCTGCACAGCCTATGGAGTTGCACAGAGTCGGACACGACTGAAGCGACTTAGCAGCAGCATAGAACATCACTAGATGTTTTCCTCCATTTTTGATTTAAACACTCAAGTCCCAGTTGACTATTAGCTGAAAGTCCAATTACCTCAGGGATAACTTTCTTTTCTTCTCTTTCTTTATCTGCATTTTCAGATTTTTTGGTAATGCAATGTATTGCTTTTATAATAAGAAAAAATGTTATTTTAATTTTAAAAAGACTAATGAGAGAAAAGCAATGCTTGATCCATTTGACAGTGACATTTAAAAATATTTAAATCAGCAAAACACTCAGTGAAAGGAATTGTGAAGGGAGTTCTTATTACTGAACTGAGCAAGCACATGGTTTGTTTGTATCTGTGGGTTTACCTGTTTCCATAGTCACAACTGAGGGCAACTGAGAACAGGTAGCTTGACTTCTCTGTTGAATATGCAGTCTTATTATCTTGAAAATTAAGTTCTTGTCCTAACTGGCTACATGGAACCAGTGACAGGGAGAGTTTGAACCAAGCTAGAGAGGACCCAAAGCATAACATAATCAAAGACAAACTATAAATAGCCAAATAATTGTTATTGTTTAACATTCCCTCTGCAAATAATTATAAAGTGTACTCCACAATTTGTCCAAATATAAAGAGTAGCCAAATGTAAAGGGACTTCCCTGGTAGCTCAGGTGTTAAAGTATCCACCTGCAATACAGGAGACCCAGGTTCCATTCCCTGTGTTGGGAAAATCCCCTGGAGAAGGGCATGGCTACCCACTCCAATATTCTTGCCTAGAGAATTCCATGGACAAAGGAGGCTGGCAGGCTACAGTCCATGGGGTTGCAAAGAGTCAGACACAACTCAGGCACGCAAAGAGCAGGCAAGTGTTATCATGGGTATTTTTGAAGTGCCCAGCATAGATGGTCCATTGTGTTATATTCTTTATTCCTTATGTAAATAAGAAATGATCTACTAACATCTGAATCTTATCCTTTTAAAATTTAAATGGCTCCTCAATGCTTCAGTAAGTTAATAAAGTACTGGTTTGCACCTAGATGTTAGGAGTGACTGTGAGAGAAGTAAACACTTGGAATTGGTTAAAATAAATCTATTTAACTTAAAAAATGTTTAACTTTTGACTTTGTGCCATATTCCCAGGGCAAACTACAAGTTTTTTTTTTTTTTTTCCTGGCATTTATAGAGCAATTGTTTATGGCTAGCTTCCAGAAAAACATCTATTTCTGCTTTCTTGACTATGCCAAAGCCTTTGACTGTGTGGATCACAATAAACTGTGGAAAATTCTGAAAGAGATGGGAATATCAGACCACCTGACCTGCCTCTTGAGAAACCTATATGCGGGTCAGGAAGCAACAGTTAGAACTGGACATGGAACAACAGACTGGTTCCAAATAGGAAAAGGAGTATGTCAAGGCTGTATATTGTCACTCTGCTTATTTAACTTCTATGCAGAGTACATCATGAGAAACACTGGGCTGGACGAAGCACAAGCTGGAATCAAGATTGCCGGGAGAAATATCAATAACCTCAGATATGCAGGTGACACCACCCTGATGGCAGAAAGTGAAGAGGAACTAAAAAGCCTCTTGATGAAAGTGAAAGAGGAGAGTGAAAAAGCTGGCTTAGAGCTCAACATTCATTGGATCCCATAACTTCATGCAAATAGATGGGGAAACAGTGGCTGACTTTATTTTTCTGGGCTCCAAAATCACTGCAGATGGTGATTGCAGCCATAAAATTAAAAGACACTTACTCCTTGGAAGGAAAATTATGACCAATCTAGATAGCATATTCAAAAGCAGAGACATTACTTTGTCAACAAAGGTCCATCTAGTCAAGGCTATGGTTTTTCCAATAGTCATGTATGGATGTGAGAGTTGGACTGTGAAGAAAGCTGAGCGCCGAAGAATTGATGCTTTTGAACTGTGGTGTTGGAGAAGACTCTTGAGAGTCCCTTGGACTGCAAGGAGATCCAACTGGTCCACCCTAAATGAAATAAGTCCTGGGTGTTCATTGGAAGGACTGATGCTAAAGCTGAAACTCTAATACTCTGGCCACCTCATGTGAAGAGATGACTCATTGGAAAAGACTCTGGTGCTGGGAGGGATTGGAGGCAGGAGGAGAAGGGACGACCAAGGATGAGATGGCTGGATGGCATCACTGACTCGATGGACGCGAGTTTGGGTGAACTCCGTGAGTTGGTGATGGTCAGGGAGGCCTGGTGTGCTGTGATTCATGGGGCCACAAAGAGTCAGACACGACTGAGCGACTGAACTGAAGCCTCCAAAATGAAAGATAGAATGTCTCAATGAGTGCTAATAATGGAGTAAGCAATGCACTTATGGAACTTATACATTCAAACAGGTCCGAAGGAATTGACTCTGACTCAGCTTCACAAACTTTTGCTTATCCAATTTAGGGCTTTTTTTCCCCAACAAAAGTGAATCATGAACTCTCAACTTGATTTGGTCAAGGATGTGAAATGATGTCCACTCCTTGGAGACAACTTTTTTATAATTTATCTTTCCTTCCTTCTTTCTTTGGAAAAGTCATCCTTTTATCCCTCCTTGTTCAAACTTAATCTCACGACTTCTGTCTCTGAATAATAACCAGTTCAATAAATTTTCATTTATGTCCATCACACTTTATTTAACATGTGCTATCTATTACATATTATGGCTTCAGTGGGGTTCAAAGATAAAAGACAAAGCACAGGCCTTCAAGCAGCTCACACAAAACTTTAAGAAGTGCTAGGAAACAGGGAAGTTGGAAGTAAACAGGAGGGTTAGTTCAGGTGGAAGAAGGGATGAAAGGGAGGACTTCCTTGAGAAAGACTGAGCTGCAGTTCATCAGGTTTTGTACCAGATTTTTGTAGGAAGCTATGAAACACTCCAAAACAAACACACTTAAAACTGAAATCATTATCTCCTTCTCTTAATCTGTCCTCCTATGTTTCCTTTCTGGAAAGCCATCATCTGTTGCTAGCTCCGTCCATCTGAGTATCTGAGACAGAAACCTGGGTACCCTTTCTCCAGAAGAAAGATTCCCTTTCTTCCTTCTCCCTGACTTTCTTTAGAAGATGGAGCTAGCCTGTTAGGATCACCACACATGCGGGTGGCACTGGAGAGGTGGATCTCCAGCCCAGTCAAGCAAGAGGGGTATTTTCCCATGACAACATAGCTGAGTGGAGAAATAGAGTCTGTCAAGTGAAATTGGTTTACAGGCAGGAAAACAGGATTGAGCACTGAGGTTGAAGCTCATGGCAATGAAAAAAACTGGAAACTAGGCTCAAGGTTGATAGCTGGGAGGTTTGAAATCAGGATAGCCTAAAGAGTGAACATCAGGCTGAGAAGAGTGGATCAGAAGTGAGATTTTTAATGGTGGATGGAAGATCTTGGCTGTTCTTTTAATAATGGTAAACTGTATTACTGGGTAGGTACAGTGGCATAAATAGTACCTCCACATCCTTAGTTGTGACATTTAAAAGAAACTTCCTGGGACTTCCCTTGTGGTACAGTGGCTAAGAGTCAGAGCTCCCAATGTAGGAGGCCTGGGTTTGATCCCTGGTCAGGGAGCTAGATTCCAACTTAGACCGCAGCTTAGATGTTGCAACTAAGATGTCGCAACTAAGACCCAGAGCAGCCAAATAAATAACATACTCAAAACAAAAAGGATTATTCTGAAAAATATAAAAGAAGCTTTCTGGGTTGGTGATTGGACTATGAACACAAAATTTTGTTAGAGTTGAGAATCATTTAAAAAAGACATAAGCATAATTAAAGTGTTCTACTTAAAACATTTGAGAATACATGGATTTCTCAAACTTTTGATATAGATTGAAGAATTTCTCTTTGAGTTTGGGCCTGATCTTAAAATTCCCATCCACTTTCTTACTTGAACCACCTCCTTAATTTCCACCAGTATCAAGTTTTATTGGACAGTGCTGGCTGGCTGTTATCCAAACAACAAAATGCCATACAAAGGCCATAATGCTTTTCTTTCCAGCCTGACCCTCTGTTGGTTCTTAATGCTCTCTCTAGGCTGGAGTCACACTAATAGTACCACTTATATACCCAGACTCAACAGCTGCTCACGTGTCACTGCACTGGTATGTGCTCTTCCCTCAGTGGAATGCCCTTTCCATTGGAGAAGGCCTGGTGAAGTCCTCCTTGAAGAAAAGTGAAGACGCTCAGTCGTGTCCGACTCTTTGTGACCCCATGGACTGTAGCCCACCAGGCTCCTCTGTCCATGGGATTCTCCAGGCAAGAATACTAGAGTGGGTTGCCATTTCCTTCTCCAGGGAATCTTCCCGACTCAATAATTGAACCCAGGTCTCCCACGTTGTGGGCAGTTGCTTTAACCTCTGAGCCACCAGGGAAATCCAAAGTCCTCCTACTCAATCTTTTGTGATCTAATACACTTGGCAACTCTCCTTGTCTTTCCTGATTCTTCCAGGCACAAACAGTCGCTTGGTTTTAATAATGGTAAACTGTATTACTGGGTAGGTACAGTGGCATAAATAGTACCTCCACATCCTTAGTTGTGACATTTAAAAGAAACTATACATAAATGCCACAAAAGCACATTCCACACCCTTTCTTCTCTGGTAGACCAAATTCATGAGGGCAGGAACCACATCTTACCCATCTTCATATTGCTAGCAGTGAACCCAAGTCCTGGCACATAGTAAGTTCCTGATCAAGGTTTATTGATAAATACTGCTTTATGACAGCTTTTAAAATGTATGTCTATCTTGTGTAAAACTAAAGAATCTGCCTGCCACTCAGGAGACCCACGTTCAATCCCCTAGTTGGGAAGATTCCCTGGAGAAGGGAATGGCTACCCACTCCAGTATATTTGCCTAGAGAACTCCATGGACAGAGGAACCTGGTGGGCTACAGTCCATGCGGTCGCAAAGAGTGGGACAGGACTCAGTGACTAACCCTTTCACTTTCAAGCTCCATCTCATGTGACAATCATATCTCTTGGGTAGGGATGCAAGACCGTGACTGCGTGGGGAAGAGACCTGTGATTGTGGGCACAAGAGGGCAGCTGTGGATTTTTTTATTTTGATGGATTCTTTTCAGTTTCTCTCTGTGGCTACTGAATGATGCTCTAGTATTAAGCTCTAGTCTAAATGTTATCACATTCAGTGAGGCAGATTTCTCATCCTACAAAATAATTTACCTGGCTAAATGGATTTCCCATTCATGTGTATAAGTAAATTATTTGACACTCTGGCTACACATTAGAGTCATCTGTAGAACTTAAGTGATTTTAATGCCTGGGTCCCACTTGGGATCAAATAAATCAGAATCTCTGGAGCAGAGTCAGGCATCAATGTTTTTAAAAGCTTCCAAGTGATTTTCATGGGCAGAGTGGCAAAGCACTGAGTTACATCATTTGCATCTTGTCATTATCCAGCTCTGGTGTGAGTTTTTCTTAGTCAGTTGCATCCAGAATATGATGATGGAACATGTCAAGTTGCTGTTATTACTAGTGAACTATAGCTGTTTCAGTGACATTACTTTGCCAACCAAGGTCCATATAGTCAAAGCTATGGTTTTTCCAGTAGTCATGTATGGATGTGAGAGTTGGACTATAAAGAGAGCTGAGCACCAAAGAATTGATGCTTTTGAACTGTGGTTCTGGAGGAGACTTTTGAGAGTCCCTTGGACTGCAAGGAGATCAAACCAGTCAATCTTAAAGGAAATCAGTCCTGAATACTCATTGGAAGGACTGATGTTGAAGCTGAAGTTACAACACTTTGGTCACCTGATGCAAAGAACTGACTCATTAGAAAAGACCCTGATGCTGGGAAAGATTGAAAGCAGGAAGAGGAGGGGATGACAGAGGATAAGATGGTTGGATGGCATCACTAACTTGATGGACATGAGTTTGAACAAGCTCCAGGAGTTGGTGAGGGACAGGGAAGCCTGGCATGCTGCAGTCCATGGGGTAGCAAAGAGTCGGCCGTGACTGAGAGACTGAACTGAACTGATAGCTGCTTCACCAGCTGTGTTTATTACATGACTAGGGAAAGTCAGAGAAGATTACAAAAACCAGCATGGGTTTCTTTGGTGTCTTTGGTGAAAGAGAGTTCAAGATGTTTTTAATGGCTGAGCACTATTCCACTGTCTATGTGTACCACGTCTTCTTTATCCATTCATCTGCCAATGGACATGTAGGTTGCTTCCACGTAGGTCTTGGCTTGGAAACTGTGCTGCCATGAACACTGGGACACACATATCCTTCCAGACCACGTTCTTCTCTGGATATACACCCAGGAGTGGGATTGCAGGATCATACGGTAGCTCTATTTTTAGTTTTTTTGGAGAGCCTCCATACTGTTTTCCATTGTGTCTATACCAACTTACATTCCCACCACCACCTTTTCTTCACACACTATCATTTATTGTTTGTGGATTTCTGATGATGGCCATTCAGACTAGTGTGAAGTGATAACTCAACATAATTCTGATTTGCAAACAGGCATATTCTCAATTTGCTTTTCCCTTGTGAGTTTTGCATCTTGTGAAAATGTCCATGCAAGTTATATCCTGAAATGTGACATCATTGTCTCAGCACCCCCATTGCACTACTGGGAACTAAACTTGACCTTAGGTATGAAAAGGACATGACTGTGGAACTGAAGGAGAGGATGACTGCTGTCACGTATCCTTGTGGCGCAGCCATGGTTGAGGAGATCTGTGCTGTAAAATACCAGGAGTGCGAGGCTCTGATTAGGTGAGGCAGCTACATGGTGTTTGATGAAGCTCTTACAGGAGTTCTCTCCCACTTCCCATCAAGAGGATGACAGAACCCTTGCTGTTGTAAATGTCTGAGCCCCTCACTCCTTGCCCAATCCCCACAAGAACTTTTGTACACTTTGTTGAAAAACCTTGGCACCTCTGCACTGAATGCCAACTTTCTCTTACAGACTACCTTCCCCATAAAACTATTCTGAAACATATTCAGAAATTGTACAGTTTTGTTTGTTTAAGGTGTAAGAGTTCAAACTTCCATGTTCTACTAAAATTAGCTCTTTAAAATTAAAAAATATTCTGGATTCAAACCCTACCTTCACCATGTACTAGCAAACTGACTTTACGCTAATTACATCTGCAGAGATCTAAGTTTATTCACTTACATAAAATAGGAATAGTAAGAGTACCTATTTTGTAACATCTTTTTAAACAAAAATTAAATGTGATCATGTAGGCTTATGCCAACTAAGGCTTTGATTTTTTAGTTAGGTAGAGGAAATAATCTGAAGCTAGGATAGAAACATGAGTGTATCACGACCTAGTTCACTGTGCAAATTGCTTTGGGCAAATTCCCAGACAACCTTCCCTCAGGTCACTCCTTGTTAACTAAGGTAGCAATTTGGTAGGCATTCAGTAATAGCACATTCCTTCTCCTTCCAGTTTCATATAAAGTGAGATAATTGGAAAGGGTTACTGGTTCACAACGTTCACAACTTGGCTCAGTCAGTTCAGTTCAGTTCAGTCGCTCAGCCGTGTCCGACTCTTTGTGACCCCATGAATCGCAGCACGCCAGGCCTCCCTGTCCATCACCAACTCCCGGAGTTCACTCAGACTCACGTCCATTGAGTCGGTGATGCCATCCAGCCATCTCATCCTCTGTCGTCCCCTTCTCCTCCTGCCCCCAATCCCTCCTAGCACCAGAGTCTCTTCCAATGAGTCAACTCTTCACATGAGGTGGCCAAAGTACTGGAATTTCAGCTTTAGCATCATTCCTTCCAAAGAATACCCAGGACAGATCTCCTTTAGAATGGACTGGTTGGATCTCCTTGCAGTCCAAGGAACTCTCAAGAGTCTTCAACACCACAGTTCAAAAGCGTCAATTCTTCAGTGCTCAGCTTTCTTCATAGTCCAAATCTCACATCCATACATGACCACTGGAAAAACCATAGCCTTGACTAGACGGACCTTTGTTGGCAAAGTAATGTCTCTGCTTTTCAGTATGCTATCTAAGTTGGTCAACTTTTCTTCCAAGGAGTAAGTGTCTTTTAATGTCATGGCTGCAATCACGATCTGCAGTGATTTTGGAGCCCAGAAAAATAAAGTCTGACACTGTTTCCCCATCTATTTTCCATGAAGTGATGGGACCAGATGCCATGATTTTCGTTTTATGAATGTTGAGCTTTAAGCCAACGCTCTCATTCTCTTCTTTCACTTTCATCAAGAGGCTCTTCAGTTCCTCTTCACTTTCTGCCATAAGGGTGATGTCGTCTGCTATCTCAGGTTATTGATATTTCTCCAAGCAATCTTGATTCCAGCTTGTGCTTCTTCCAGCCCAGCATTTCTCATGATGTGCTCTGCATATAAGTTAAATAAGCAGGGTGACAATATACAGCCTTGATACACTCCTTTTCCTATTTGGAACCAGTCTGTTTCATGTCCAGTTCTAACTGTTGCTTCCTGACCTGCGTATAGGTTTCTGAAGAGGCAGAAACCTCTGGTATTCCCATCTCTTTCAGAATTTTCCACAACCTGGCTAGTTAACAGAATAATCTTTGGCGCTTAAAAAAAAGAAGAAGAAGGAAGAAACTGATCAATCAGAACACTGTGCTGGGAGCCATGGACTACATGATCTATGAAACTCGTTCATGGCCTGATGATCGGTTATTTTTGACCTCGTAAAGAAAATATGACTTGTGTTTGATTTTAAACTATTTGTTCATTCTCCTTTTTCTGCAAATTGAGTCCATGTATAATATTGTGTGCATGCTAAGTTGCTTCAGTTGTGTCTGATTCTTTCTGACCCCATGGACTGTAGCCAGCCAGGCTCCTTTGTCCATAGAATTTCCCAGGCAAAAATACTAGAATGGATTGCCATTTCCTTCTCCAGGGGATCTTCCTGACCCAGGGATTAAACCCACGTATAAAGAAACATCTGAGAAATTGTAGTTCATTCAAAGCTAGCAACTGGAAAGAGTTTCACTGTTCCACCTAGTCATCCATTATGACTTGTGACACACTTCCACAATGGCCTGGTTGTCATTATCTTTAAAATAAAATCATTTGTGTTACAATTTTACTGCTTGAACTCCAAATATTTTCAAGTGATTTATTGTCTGTGTCCACATCCCAAGCACACTTTTAGGGAAGGGTCCTCTGGGCTTTCCTCCTTCCACCTTTGGAATTCTCTTGGATTCTCACTCATATGCAACAGTCTTGAGGTTGAAACTGAGCAGGGTGTTGCAGGGTTTTCCCAGGGACAGACCCCCTCCATTCCCAACACTCTCCACCCTGTCT
>SJXQ01012718.1:423953-444530 GCA_006408695.1 Aepyceros melampus
CCGACTCCCCCCACCCCTTATCTGCTCCCACCCCTACTTCCTGTCTCTTGTTTGTAGAAAAACTTTAACCTCCAAGGCCATCCTTGAGTTCCAAACAGCAATTTTAATCAGAGAAATGAGAAGTGCAAACACAAAAGAAAACAGTCAAGCAAGACAAAATAATACTAGGTTAGCCATAAAATAAAGTCAAGGACCTTTTAGTTCCTACTCAAGGGCTATAGATAATATCCTGAGCCATATCCTCAAGCTGTTTTGCAGATACTAAAATCCTCACCGGCTGGAAGAAGTTAACTGGGTGCTGACCACAATCATGTCGACCCCAGTCTGGCTGATAGCATTAACTCTGGAAATATCACCCTGTTACCTCATTATCAGCCAATCAGGAGAATGTCCACAGGCTGATTGGCCATCTTATAACCCTTACCCCTAATGTTGCGTTTAGAAAACCCTCCATGAATGCCACTGGGGAGTTTGTATCTTTTGAGCATGAATGGCACATTCTCCTTGCTTGGTTCTTGTTGAGCATCTTGCAATAAACGCTGTACCCTCCTTTACCACAATCTGGTGTCAGAAGCTTGGCTATACTACACATCGGGTGAGAGGACCCAAGCTGGATTTAGTAACAAGGTCAAGGACTGGGCTTCACTCTCCTCTCCCCACCACTACACCTGCCACCATGCTAGCCACCACATTGGCCCCAACCATGTGCACGAGACCTGCTACTTCCAGGGCGATTTTCACAGGGGTCTCCAGCTTTGTCAGCTCAGAAAATGCATGTTGCCTTGTCATTTGTAATGAACACAGAGTTCTTTTAGAAAGGATGACTAAATTTCAGTTAGCAGCCAATTTCTACTCCTGCACAGTGATGGTTGTTATTTTTCCTTCTTTTCAGATCAACGCTTTTTTTCCACGACCATTCCAAACTCCACTCATAAAGCTGTGTGGTCATTTTACATGAATGGTGAGTATGTAAATGCTTGTGTGTGCATGTGTATGCCATTCTATTTTCCCTGGCTAAGCGTTTAGATTTGCTTCTGATACTTTCAGGAATGGTTCCTCCTACAAACAAACACACTGTGTTCATTATGTTACTCTTGGTCAGTTTCATTTCTAGTACAGCTGTCTCTACTTTCATATATCACATGTCCTTGGACAAGTGCTTCTAAGCTGAGTACCTGAAAGTAAAGTGACCGATCACTTGTGATAAAGAGCGTTCCATTCCAGGTCAAGTTTATGCAGGGCTGTGATAAAAGAGCGTTCCATTCCCAGAAACTAGAAACAGGTCAAGTTTATGCAGGGGCTCCTTGCCTTGGAAACAGGCACCTGAGCATGAGTCAGTCAGAGGCTTCAGGGCGCCTGGTTCTGGGGTGAGGGGGGTGAGGGCAGAAGGTGAAAGGGAGATGCTGGACTCTGTGATTCTAGGTGGACTCCTCAGAGCACAGTGGGGTGGGGGCTGGGAGAGTAAGCTCCAGGGCTCCAGATGTCAGGCACTATGGAATCTGTGGTTCCCCTCAGGTAAGGGAGGGACAAGAATGTGATCATGATAAGACCGGAGGAAGGAATGTCTGCTATAATCTGAATGATCATAACTGAAGGCAACTTTCCCTGACATCTTGCCTAAGACTGATACTCTACAGTGAAAGCAGCTCATAGACGGTGGCCAATTATCACTGGCCGGTTTATGAAGACTATTCCAGGCAGATGCTTTAGCAGTACGAATGTATTAAGTCAAAGACACTTGAAGGCTGCTGCCTTAGTCCCTTCAGGCTGCTATAACAAAACAGTGGTTTATAAACAGTGGAAATTTTTTTCTCACATATCTGGAAGCTGGAAGTCTGAGATGGGGATATAATCAGGAGCCCTTTGCTGGGGTGCAGATTTTTCACACAGTAAGAAAATCATGGGAGCTCTTTTGGATCTCTCAGA
The DNA here is from genome assembly GCA_006408695.1 of Aepyceros melampus. NCBI lineage: Eukaryota > Metazoa > Chordata > Mammalia > Artiodactyla > Bovidae > Aepyceros > Aepyceros melampus. The sequence goes on from SJXQ01012718.1 coordinate 425,880, forward strand.
GCTCTAGTCCCATTCACGAGGGCTCCACCCTCATGATCAAGCATCTCCCAAAGACCCCACCTCCTCATACCATCACATTAGGCTTTAAGATTTCAACATGTGGATTTTGACACGACATATTCAGACCATAACAGCTGCTTCCAGAGGAGTTCCTTCACATAACTGAACATCAGTCTTGTTATATGTAAAGGAAAATAAACAAATATATTCCATGATTGTGACATTTTGTTTCTGTAGATTCCTGTATGAAGTTGCATGGAGAAACTATTTCAGAAAATTGCAACCCCAAAGGAAACACATCCTATGACTTGAAGTCATTCAGAGAGACAGAATATATTTTCCCTGTGGTCGGTTACAGGTGTGTAGACCCCAGACAGGTAACATTCAGTTACTGTACAACCCAGAGATTCAACCTGGGCATTTAACTTAGAGAAACGATAACTTATGTTCACACAAAACCATGTACACAAATGATCATGACAGCTTTATCTGTGACAACCCAGATAACTGGCTAAACTCACTGTGGAATACTATTTAGCAACAAAAGAACAATCGATTGACACATGTAAGAGCTTGGATGAGTCAAGAAGAAATCATGTTGAGTGGGAAAAGTTAATCCTCCAAAATACTGTATATCGCACCTGTGGAATATTTTGAAATGACAAAAATCTTAAAAATGGAGGACAGGTTATTGGTTGTCAAGTGTTAGGGATGAGGGTTGGAGGTGATGTGACATGGCAGGGAGGTGAGTGTAGCTATAAAAGGATAACATGAGGTATCGTTGAAATGCTGATACTCTTCAATCTCTTGACTGTGGATCTACAAACCCACACACGTGATAAAATTGTATAGAAAAAAATATACAAACACATACAAAAGAGTACGAATAAAACTAGGAAAATCTGACTAGGACTGGTAAATCGTTATCAGTGCTAAGATCCTGGATGTGATTTTATATTAGAGTTTTACACAAAATGTTACCATTAAAGGGGCCTTCCATGGTGGCTCTGCAGTAAAGAATTTGCCCACAATGCAGGAGCTGCCAGAGACAAGGATTCTATCCCCGAGTCAGGAAGATCCCTTGGAGGAGGGCATGGCAACCCACTCCAGTATTCTTGCCTGGCAAATCCCATGGACAAAGGAGCCTGGTCGGCTACAGTCCATGGGGTCGCAGAGTCTGACGTGACTGAAGCAGCTTAGCATGCATGCACACCATTAAAGGAAACTGGGGAAAGTGATGAAGGATCTCTCTAAAGTAAAAAAAATGGGGGAGAAATGGGGATGTTACTGAAAAGAGTCCTAGCCTGAACTGACTGGTATCAGGGTAAACTCCAAATTTCGTAATACAGCATTTTGCACTTTATGACATGGTCCCAACTTATATTTTTAGGCAATCTTCCATGATACGCTTAAGGAACCCCAGCATTGCAGCCCCTCTGAGCTCTTGGCCATTTCCCCAAAGCTTAGCACATTGTCTATGAGAGGGTGTGTGGCTCAGAGCATCGTTCCTCTGACCCAGCTGTGTGTCTAAGTCCCTCTTTTGCCTCGCCTAGTACAGGGTAGGGATTGTGATATGATATTTGCTTGAAGCGTGTAGTCACCCACAAACTTGAAGTTCTCACCCTTAATTCTAGTAGCTTATCAAAGTGTTTTCCAAAGAGTGCTCTCTCCTATTCTGGTGTGAGTGATTAAGACAAAAATATCCCCTTTATATCTTCTTTTCTAGGGGATCCTCTGCCTGGCATTTTCTGCCCTCAGCTCTGCCCTTCTCCTGCTACCACTCCTAAGGCTACTTCTTTAGTAAAAAAAAACTTCTTGTCCATTCAGGTGGAGAAAAAGTGCGTCTTTCTTTGAAATCCCAAAGCCCTTTCACCAGTAGTTTGACACTCTGTGCTGTATTTTGGCCATTCATGTTACCAGTTTAATATTTCCACTGGACTATGAACGATGACTTGGGGGCAGAGTCCCTCAGGTCTGCAGGCCCTCACACTGGGTGCTGTGGAGACAGACATCAGTAAAATGGGTTCTAAGTCCTTGAGGCTCTCACAACCCAGTGGGGGAGATGATTTTATCAATAAATCCCTGTCTTTCACAAGGTGTGGAGGAGCCAAAGATCAGAGCCCCATTTCAGTGTTTTCTGAGGCCCACTGTCACAGTAAGAAGCAGATTAAATTGGCAGTGTTTGATTCTGTGCTGTTACTGCTTCACTCAAGCTGCTGAAGCCACACTCCTGGGAAACAGGAACACCCCACTTGGGAAAGAGATGTGGAGGGTAAAATGGCTGATGGGGGAGTCTCATTCCATCTTGGAAGACAGCAAGTCTCCCCAGCTTTGATAGATGAGGCAAAAAAAGAAAAGTATAAACATGCACATTCATGTGGGTGTGTACACACACACACACACACACACACAAACTCATCCACCTCCACAACCCAACCATAGGAAAGGAAACCATTTACATTGTTACACTTTTTCCCCTGTAGATGTGGGGTTTTTTTTTTGCTGCACTGCAGGGCATTTGGGATTTTGGGGGAAGCACAGAGTCTTAACCATTGGAATTTCACATTTGCTAACGTTAAAAATGTAAAAGTAATCTAATGTCACAAAGCTTTGACTAATTTTATTTTGATTTTTTTTCAATTTCCCTGTACAGCTTTCAAAAATTTTAAAAAATGTTTTATTATTGACATATAACTGCTTTACAATGTTGTGTTAATCTCTGCTGTAAAACAAAGTGACTTCTTCATAAAGTCCCTTATCTGGTCACATATTTTTGTGCCAGTTTTGCCTATCCTGTGTTCATTCACTCTGCTTTTGGTAGCAGTACCTTGATTTTTTTTCCCCCAGGGAATCTCTACTCCTTTGTAGAGATTCTCTACTCTTTTGTCCATGGGTCTCCCCCGAATCAGCAGCCAATCAGAATATTGTATTCTGGTCACAGTGACTGGTTCTGTGGGTGGGTAAGTGACTCAATTTGGTCCAGAGAGGGAATGCCAGGACTTTCTCAGAACCACTGAGAGAGAGAATTACTCTGAGCTTAAGGTGCCATAGGAGAAAATAGTGTAAGCAACTGAAAGTACTGGCAGCCATTTTTTTTTTCCAGCAAGAGAAGAGACTTTGCCAGAAAACATTATCACATTACACACACACACACACACACACACACACACACAGAGCTGAATTACAGTAACAGCTAAACTGAGTCCTTGATGTCTAGCTTAAGCCTCTGTATTCAGCATGCCCCATGCTCACTCTACTCTTGGATTTTAACTTATGTAGGTAGTCAATTTCCTATTTTGTTTAATAAATTTCCTATTTCCTTAAGCCAGCCTCATTTGTGTGTGTGTTTTTTAAAGTCACTTTCAAGTAACTGTATACAGAAATAATATCTTTGAAAAAGAAATGAAAACTATAGACGTTTTTTGTTTCTACATAACTAGAACTTTTGGTGTTTGCTGGGCCGTTAGGAGAGCTTACATATGTTTGAGCAGTGAGAAATGAAGTGTCCTGTCTTGGTCAGGATAGAACAGCTAGGCTCTGCTGTGATAATAACCTCAAAATTTCCTGGATATGAGCTACTCACACTATGTGTTTATTGAGAAATTGCTGTGGGACTCTGCTCCATGGTCACATAGATGGACATGGTCTGATGGAAGCTCCACCTTGTAGAAGCACCGTATGGAACAGATGGCTTCCTTTGTCATCCAGTGGGAGAAGAAAGCACATCAAATTCTCATACCGATTCTTTTATATTTGAGTCCTTTTGTTAGAACTGGTCACACGGCTCCATTAATTAGAAAGCAGCTAAGAAGCAGTATTCCTGTACCTCAAAGGAGAAAAAGCCAGGATATAGTGTGTTCTAATAATGTCTAACATGACCAAACTTATATTTTTAGATCATAACTCTGAAATGAATTATGCGTGCTTAGTCTGTCATGTCTGACTCTTTGCGACCCCATGGACTGTAGCCTGCCAGGCTCCTCTGTCAATGGGGATTCTCCAGGCAAGCATACTGGAGTGAGTTGCCATGCCCTCCTCCAGGAGATCTTCCTGACCCAGGGATTGAACCCAGGTCTCCTGTTTGGCAGGCGGATTCCTTACCATCTGAGCCACCAGGGATATGAATTATAATAACAGGTAAAATGTATTAAGCATTTCTATGTGCTAGACATTTTACATAGATTATTGTGTGTACTCTTTACAGCGTCTTTGCAACTTATAATTGCCTCCATTTTCTATATGAGTAAAGCAAGGCTTAGTTGAATTAAGTGACTTGCTAGGAGCCACAGATCAAGGGAGCTGAGTTCTGCTGGAACCCACGTTGAAACATGGCTGCTTACTATGTGCCATACTGCCTCCCGGATGTGATGTTGGGCCAAGGAAGAGAACTCAGCAAGATCAGCTGAAGATTCAAGTGAGAAAGAGAGATGTTGCCACTCAGATCTTGGGTGGATGGAGAGAAGAGGTGTTACAAAGGTGAGATGACAGAATAGCACTAGAAAATCTGAGTTATCCAACGCTCAAGATCTCAGCTGAGACTGAATGAGGCAGTTCTCTGCTTTTTCATTTCACTGTCCTGCTGAAAACCAGTGAGGAGCCTGTAGGCTACAGTCCATGGGGTCACAAAGAGTCGGACACGACTGAGCAACTTCACTTTCACTTTCACTTTGATAGTCTACTTAGTGCCTTTTTTTTTTTTCATTTTTGTGCTTTTTGTTGGTGAATCTACTGCTTAAACTGACCCTCAAGCACAGTGCTGAAGTGTCCAGGAATATAGAAAAGCTTTGTTCAAATATTGCCACAGTGGGTAAACATGTGGGCTAGTAATTTTAGTAAGTAAGTCAAGTCACTCAGTCGTGTCCGATTCTTTGTGACCCCATGGACTGCAGCCCACCAGGCTCCCCAGGCCATGAGATTCTCCAAGCAAGAATACTGGAGTGGGTTGCCATTTCCTTCTCCAGGGGATCTTCCCGACCCAGGGATCGAACCTGGGTCTCCCACATTGGAGGCAGACGCTTTAACCTCTGAGCCACCAGGGAAGCCCCTGAGCCACATGTAAATATATCTCTAGGATAAATTTCCAGCTGTGGGGTTTTAAACTCTGGATCTTTGTTGCCAAACTTTTCAAGGAAGATGTGCTAATTCTCCCATTCTTACCTACAATGCCTGAAAGGAGGTTACTTGAATATCTAGGAAGTGGCTGGGAAGGTAGTTTTGGAATCAAAAGTGCCAGAGTTTGAGTTGGATTCTTTTAGAGACTCTGAAGAGTATTGAATGATTATTTTTTTAATCAGTTAATTTGGATAAATACATGCAATAAGCACAGTTCCCCTGTCGTGGGTGGCTGCTGAGAATTAGGTTCAGTTCTTTTAACCTTGCATTTGGCCTCATGTATGCATAGGTCAGGAGTTAGAGCCCAACCCCACTCCCCTTCCCTTTCTTGGATATCTCCTCTCATTTTCCAGCTGCTGTGGTTGCCTTGAAATCGGTCCTCAGGTTCTTTGAACCAATAAATCGCACAGGCTTTCCTCAGGCTAATGCCATAAAAAAACAAGAAAGTCACAGAGTAAGCTTCTCTCAAGTATGAGACCTGAACAGCCTTCAGTCTACCTTCTTTGGGTCTCTCTTCGGTGCCTCCAGGTAGGTTTTTTGTGGTTGAAGGTTGTTGCCTGCAGGAGATCCGTCTCTGGACTTATGTCAGCGTTCTTCACAGTTTGACATTTATGATATTTATAGAATCCTTGTGCATGAACAGTGTCACAAAAATACATCTGAGTCCACCAAGGGTCCATGGTCAAAGACTTTGGAACTATCTGATAATGACAAAACAAACATCGGGGTGGGCTGGGTGAGTTGTAGAGGAGCTTACAAGTTTCTGGGGTATGTTTCTTGTAGTGAGGCAGATTTGGGAGTCAGGAAGATCCCCTGGAGAAGGAAATGGCAACCCACACCAGTATTCTTGCCTGGAGAATCCCAAGGACAGAGGAGCCTGGTGGGCTATACAGTCCATGGGGTTGCAAAGAGTCGGACACGACTGAGCGACTACACTTAAACACTTCCCTTAAGCCTTTTCTAATCTTTCCAAAAACCAGCCACAGTTATGTATGCATGCTCAGTCATGTTCGACTCTTTGCGACCCCATGGACTGTAGCCCACCAGACTCCTCTGTCCATGGGATTTCCTAGGCAAGAATATTGGAGTGGATTGCCATTTCCTCCTCCAGGGGTCCTTCCCCACCCAGGAATTGAACCCAAGTCTCCTATGGCTCCTACATTGGCAGGCAGATTCTTAAGCCACTGGGAAGTCCAGCCATAGTTATATCCTTTATAATATACTTTTCAGTAAAGGCCTTAACATGCTATTTACTCCCACTCCATAATGACTTTGGGCAGGTAATCTAACATCTCAGAGCCTCGGTTTTCTCATCTATAAGATGTAAGCTCTGCTCATCTCACAGGGTTTTTGTAAAGTGCTTAGAAGGCAATGAAATAGTTCAGACACAGGGAAATTATGCCTGTGCTGCCTCTAAGCCCAGACATAACTGCTGAGCTGAACCAGAGGTTCCCAGAATGCACCTAAGGCCCATCATCCTAGAGCTTACTTGTCAATATTTAGACATGTTTTCAGAAGTCAATGGGGAATTCCAAGTCAGCTAGAAACATCAAAAAGCAGTGATGGTATATAGATAGAGTATAGAGAATAGTGTAAATTATTTCTCCTTGAAAGTCTCCCCCACCCCAAGTATATTAGCTAGTATGGGGGGGCGGAATTCCTTAAGTTACCTGGTAATCTGGGAACATGTAAAATTGCTTTCTTGGCTGCTTCCCATTACCACACCCCACTCTTTCATAACTGCAAGTCAAAGAGAGCTTCCTTCACTCCAAGTAAATCCCAGGATTGTAGTCTTATGGATATGGAAAGTCATGTCCTTATTCTGTATTTTTTTTATAACTTTTTAAGGCAAATTTTATTTATTTGTGGCTGCGTCGGGTCTTCGTCGCTTTGCACAGGCTTTCTCTAGTTGCAGCCAGCAGCGGCTGCACTCTAGCTGAGGTGTGTGGACTTCTCATTGCTATGGCTTCTCTTGTTGTGGAGCACAGGTTCTATAGTGGGTTGTTGGGGCGGGGGTGGGGGGGGGTGGGCAGTGGCTGAGTAGCAGTGGTGGTGCATGGGCTTAGTTGTTCCGCAGTATGTGGAATCTACCCAGACCAGTTTCCTACATTGGCAGGTGGATACTTATCCACTGCGCCACCAGGGAAATACTCATTCTATATTTGTTGCCACAAAAAAACCTGAAAGGATTGAAGTGGGTTGTTCAAGATCACAAATCATTATAAAGCAATTATCCATCAGTTAAAAATAAATTAATAAAAAAGAAAAAAAAACCAACAAAGATCACAAATCAATATCTCAAGGAACTAGGAGATGAAGCTTAATTGCTGATGGTCCCGTATCCATGTGGGAGTCAGGCTCTCTTGGAGCAGTGAGGACCTTCCTCATTTTTACATCGGTCACTTGACAAAAGTAAAAATTGATGAAAATAAATTGAAAGTGGTTTTATTGAATCACATGAAAATAAAGCTATATTCTCACCACTTTAATTGTTTTCCTTACTGTTGAAAGAATATCAAGGAGAAAACGGTCACAGCTTTTTCTTTTACAGAGAATGTTCATCCTTGGATGCTAAGCAGCAGCACAGAGCACTTTTCTAGCATTTCATCTTGAACCTTTCGTGGGTGGGCTGTATCTGGCAGGTAGGCCACTTGTGCCTGAGGGACTCGAGTTGCTGGCCACGATCTAGAGCAGTGGCTCTCTAGACCTGGTTCTTGAATTCATAGCAGCAGCCACAGGAACAAGCAGACCCACCCCAGACTTATCTAATCAGAAACTCTGGGGACTGGAAGTCGCAACCTGTGTTTTAACAAGCCCTCTGAGTGATTCCGATGTGCTCGAGTTTGAGAGCCATTGCTTTAGAGACACTCAGAGCTACATTGTAGTGCTAAGTCAAAACGGATTTTAGAATATAGATGTTGCTATGTGTATGTCTTATGGAGAAGGTTTGTATGTGAGTCCTCTCAGTGATTATAGGAATGGCCTAATATAAAACCAAAGTGCTCAATCAGAAGGGTTATAGGGACTTCCCTGAAGTCCAGTGGTTAAGACTGCACACTTCCACAGCAGGAGGCACAGGTTCAAGTTCCATTTGAGAGCTAGGATTTCTCATGCCATGAGACATGGCCAAAACACAAAACAAAAAAGGAAGAAACATTGTAAATACTAGGTCTAGAAGAGGCTATGAGAACAGAATTGCTGAAGATGGCCAAAAATAATTATTGGTTTACTAAAACTGTCATGAAACAAAATAAGAATATCATAAAAAAGATGCTAGTACAATATTTTTCAGAATCTGGGGAATATTTGGATTGTAGGACAATAACAGAGTCTAGCAGTATGAGAGTAAATATGCCAGAAAAGAAGGCACAACAGAACCAGGAGAAAGAGGACTTGAAGGACATATCTTCAGGAAAGAAGGTGTACATGACTTTAAAAACTGTTCCAAGTAGTGTACTCCAATCCAACACTGGGTAGAAGTTCCAAATGCTTCAGCTGAAGTCAGTGGAAAGGTATATGGGAGCCTACAACATCTAATAACACTTTGAATTATATACTTCTACATATAGATTTAAGATTGTTTGCATCTAACAGAAAGCTCAGTATAGTGGTGACTTAAGGTAGTAATTAAATATGATTAACAATAATTTCAGAGAAGGCAATGGCACCCCACTCCAGTACTCTTGCCTGGAAAATCCCATGGACAGAGAAGCCTGGTGGGCTGCAGTCCATGGGGTCGCTGAGGGTCGGACACGACTGAGCGACTTCACTTTCACTTTTCACTTTCATGCATTGGAGAAGGAAACGGCAACCCACTCCAGTGTTCTTGCCTGGAGAATCCCAGGGATGGGCGAGCCTGGTGGGCTGCTGTCTCTGGGGTTGCACAGAGTCGTACATGACTGAAGTGACTTAGCAGAACAGTAATTTAGAATAGCAGAAATCTGGAGGTTGGTAATCAAGTGCTTTTGTGGCAGCTCCATAGTCATCAGGAATCCAGACTTTTTCTGTCTTTTCACTCTACTTTTCTAGTGTATGGCTTCCATTCTCAAGGTATTACTTAATGGTCCAAAAGGGCAGCAGGAGCTCCAACCATTGCATCTGTTCCAGGCTGTTAGAAGGAGAAGAGGCAGCAGGGCAAAGGTACCATATGCCTCTGTTCAGTCATTTCCCTTTAAATAGCCTTCCTGGAAGTAAAATATAGTTCATTGTCTGAAATTTAGTTACATTGGCCATTCCTAGCTGTGAAGGAGTTCTTGAAAATGCAACCTTTCAGCTGGACACCACGCTGCCTTATATAAAATAGGTTCTCTTACTAATAGAAGAAAGGGAGAACGAACATTGGGTAGCAATGAGCAGCCTCTGCCACAGATTCCTTATTTATTCTTGTTTTTAAATTCTCAGTGCTGCACTCAGAGGTTTCATATTGCCACAATTATTCTCTGTTCTGCTTTTCTCTTTTGTAGGTGTCTCCTGATCTGGAAAAAGTGAGATTAATCTAAAGAGAAATAGTGAAAATAAATAGGAAAATGATGGGAAAGATTATCTGTATGTGCGTGAAAAAGTGAACAACTGATAAACAGGGCAAAATGAGTGTTTACCCAGCTCCAAATGCTGAGAACAGGGATATTCTTAAGGGACGATTTCAGTCTTCACAAAGTAATGAGGTTTTTTCCCCCCTAGCATTTAAGCCTCTCCCAGTGACAAGAATTAAACTCTTTTAGGTCACTAAGGGATCTCTAAGTGCTTAGCTCTTGTATAATTTTGAAAAAAAAAAAAAGAAAAGAGTAGGCATTAAAGATAGTCATCATGCCTGCCACATCACCCTAAGAAAAACAGTGTTTACTTTTTAGACTTCATATAATTTGCATTTTTACTCTCCTTCATCTTTACTGGTTTTCTCTCTTTTTAAAAAAATCACTGTGCTGAAACATTGACATTACAAGGTCTAAACAAAATGCTCTGTGAACTATGAACTTTATATGCTTTCATTCATTCACTCAATAACCATTTATGAAATATTCATTAAGTGTTAGGCACCAGGGTTTTGTTGTAGACACAAAACACAAGGTTCCTCCCCTCGTGGAGCTTACATCACAGCTAACGTGTGGATGTTGTTGTTGATGGAGACAGATCATCAGCAAGTAAACAGAAAGATGAACAAGATACTTTCAGATAGTGGTAAGTGCTAACGCAGCAGGAGGACACCTTGTGGGTCAGAGAAGGCGGGATAATTTAGAAGGGGAAGTTCTCCTTGTTGAGCTAAGATATGAATGTGAGACAAAGCCACTGACAAATGCATGACTTACAATGGTACGATACAAGCTCTAAATTTTTTCATTTCTAAATGCAAAATCATTCTCTCTCCTTCCGCCGCTCCTGGTGCTGCTTGTGTGCTCGTTCCGTGCGGACCTGGTACCTCTTTTGTGAAGCGGCAGCTGAGGAGACTCCGACGCTCGCCATGGCGGACGGAAAGCCCAAGGAAGGAGTCAAGACTGAGAACAACGATCATATTAATCTGAAGGTGGCGGGGCAGGATGGGTCTGTGGTGCAGTTTAAGATTAAGAGGCATACACCACTTAGTAAACTAATGAAAGCCTATTGTGAACGACAGGGTTTGTCAATGAGGCAGATCAGATTCCGATTTGACGGGCAGCCAATCAATGAAACAGACACACCTGCACAGTTGGCGATGGAAGATGAAGATACAATTGATGTATTCCAGCAGCAGACAGGAGGTGTCTACTAAAAAGGGAACCTGCTACTTTACTCCAGAATTCTGTTCCTCCAGACCAAGAAGACATTCTCAATTAGAAAACCGCAATTTGGTTCCATTACATCCTGACTACTACAGTAAAGTTTCTCTCTTCTTTCATTTTCCCCTTCCCCATTCCTTTATTGTACATAAAGTAACTGGTGTATGTGCACAAGCATACTGCATTTTTTTTAAACTAAATGGCCAATGGTATGTTTTGATTGACATCAAATGGAGATGGGAATGGGGAAAAATATTGATTCTGTGAAAATACCCCCTTTTCTCCATTAGTGGCATGCTCATCAGCTCTTATCTTTATATTCCAGTAAGTTATTTTGCTCTCACTGTTTAACAAAAAAAGAACAACATAAAAATTCTTGATACTTTGTTCAATTGGAGAATTTTAATGTTTTTCATTTATCATTGTAAAACCAAGGACAATTTTATAACTTTTTTGTACGTAGCTGTTATATGTAGGGCAAACTGTCTTTAAGTAGGGATAAATTACTCTAAAAGAAATGAATCCTAGATAGTTTTCCCTTCAAGTCAAGCGTCTTGTTGTTTAAATAAACTTCTTGTTTAAAAAAAAAATTTTCTCTCTCCTACACAAATAATGAAGGTACTAAAAAGGGCTTTCCAGGTGGTGCTAGTGGTAAAGAACTCGCCTGCCAATGCAGGACACATGAGAGATTCAGGTTTGATCCCTGGGTGAGGAAGATTCCCTGGAAGAGGGCATGGCAACCCACTTCAGTATTCTTGCCTTCAGAATCCCATGGACAGAGGAGCCAGGAGGGCTACAGTCTATAGGGTTGCAAAGAGTCAGACATGACTGAAGTGACTTAGCACGTATGTATCAACTAAAAAAAAACCTTACAAGTGCTAAAGGTAACAAGTTTAGGAATAATAAAGATTAGATTGTCTGCATGATTAGGCTTAATTTGAAACTCAAACAGCTCCCAGTAGATGTATCTAAAAAAAAAAAAAAAAATTCAGACACTGCTTCTGTGGAATCTCTATTCTAGCTTCTTTTGGGAAATGGAATATTTGACTAATCTCACTTGACTGATAGAGTACATCATGATCAGCAAACTGGAAAGGGGAATTCTGTTACAGAAATGAATTCATTTTAATGATTCTTTGCAAAAAGCTCTTTTATATTTGTGATTCATAATCTTGTAGGATCGCACATGTGCAAGAAGGGAAAGTTGGCATCTGCCATGAGCACAGCAAATTTGATTAGATGTTCCAGGGGCTAGGTCACACTTATTCATTCTGTGTTCATAATTAGCTTCCTCAGAAACAGGAATGCTACTCATCTAGTGACCTGAATTTAAAATACACAGGGTTTCAGATTTGGTTTCTGATCAAAAAAAAAAAAACTACCAAATTTTATTTGTAAGAATGATTTCTGGAAAATTAAACTTGATTCTCACTTTGACATCATCATGCCACTCATTAAAGCCAAGTTCTTTTGCATCTCTTTAAAATTTGAGGAGTTGAAATGGAAAGAAAATAACAAAGCATACAGGAGAGGAAGAAGCCACCACAAGATGGCTTAATGTTTAAAAATGTGATATTAATTTGGGAGCCAATGAACTTTAAAAAATGGAATCATCATGAGCAATAAGGAGTAGGATCTGGACCCAGACAGGAAGTCCAGCCTCAGAAAGCTAAGTTCAAACAGGAGGTTGAGGGAGGAATGGAAACTTTCAGGGGTCCCTTCTAACCTCACATACCTGATTCTAAGAGTGCTGCAAGAAGGTATTAACCTGTTTTTAAAAGTGGTGATACTGAAATATAATATATAGGGGCATAAAATCCACCCATTACATTATACAATTCAAGGATTTGTAATGAATTATAGAGTTGTGTAGTCATCACCATAATCTAATCTGTTTGTGAGGTAGAACCATTTCCTTTTTCTAGTATAAAGGTATGTAGTGACTCATTAAAACTGTAGAGCAAGTTTCAAGGATGCAAAGGTGACTCACTGAAAGTACATGTAATAGACAAGTGCAGGCAGCTGTTCTACTGAAATAGCAGAAAGAAGGGGAAGGTGGTGGTTGGAGGCAGTGTGGAACAATGGTTACCACCACAACCTTAAGTCAAATTGCTGAAGTTCAGATTCTGGCATCCTTATTTCCTTAATAGATGTCTGACTGCAAACAAATTACTTGAACCCTGTGAGCCTCATTTTACTCATCTGTAAGTTAACAGTATCTACTTCATGGGGCAAAGGATAGATGAGGTAAGTTAAACAAGGGGCTCAGAATAGTCCTGGCACGTAGGAAGTACTCAATAAATGTTAGCAATCTTTATAGTTGTCACTGGATGACCATTAACTGCCTTTCATGAACCAGACACAAAAGACCATGTGCCCTATGATTGACTTATAGATATTAAATTCTAGAAAAGGCAAAATGAAGTGATAGAAAGCAGATCAGTGGTTGTCCCAGGCCAGAGAGTGGGCGAAAGGAATTGACAGCAAACAGGCACAGGGAACTTTATGGGTGTGTTCTAAATTATGACTGGAATGGTGTTTTGTAAACATTTATCAAATTAGGAGTTTAAAATTGGTGAATTTTATTGTATGTAAAACAAAGCTGACTAATGGCCCCCCTCAATATCCCCAAAATAAGCTTATAATTTTCCAGTTGTGTTAGACACAGGAATCAATTTCTAAAGGAAGCCAGTAAATATTTTTTGAGCACCCACTGCAAGGCACTGTTCTAGGTGCTGGGAATACAACTTTGAAGAAGACACAGCATCCCTACTCTCATGAGTATATAGTTCAAACACGACTTATGATGCTCATATGTTTGGGATTACAAAAAGGGTCATTGTGACATAATATTGGAAGAAGAGAACTCTAAATTGCATAAATATCTGTCCCATGATTTTTAATTTATTTATCAGACATACACAGAAGCAAACACATGATCCCTGAATGGGAAGCCGATGTCCCTCAGTGTCTGGGTAGGTGGAATGACAAAAACCTCTGGGTGACTGGTGACCTTGACGCGAGATTGCCTCACCATTTGAGAGGCGCTGTGCCCACATGGCGAGGGAAGGGACTTGTCATTGGCTCAGGGACCAGGTGGAGGCTTCAAATGGGCCTCGGGGGATAGCGTGGCTTTCATTTCGGTCACGCTAAGCCGGTGCTCTCTTGGCCGCTGGCGAGCCATAGCTTCCGCACAGAGCGCTAAAATACTTCTAGGTATTCAATACCTTTCCACACGGTGGGAGAGACCTGCGAGGTTCGCGAGTGACTCCGCCCACAAAGTGACTCCGCCCACAAAGTGGATCCGAAGTGGATGCTGCCTGGAGGTGGAGACGCGTTGCAAGAATCTGATTGGCTTCTCTAGTCAGAGCCTCGTAGAGGGTGGGGCGAGGCCTGCAAGGGGCGGAGCTTATGTCGAGTGGCCCACCCGGCGCCGACTTCAGAAATGGATGCTCGGCGGATGTGCAGGCGCCGGGGGCGGGGAAAGCACTTGCTCTGCAGCCCTCTGGCCCCGCCCGGGACCCGGCTGGAGCGCTGGGCCGCCCTCTTCCTCCTGTGCTGGCGCTGGGCTGAGCCCCGGGCTGAGAAACTGAGTTGGTTCTGAGCTCCCTGTTTGGTTTTTGGGCGGCGGCAGCCGGAGGAAGAACATGGCGCTCGTGGCAACGGAGCAGAGTTGGAAGTGGACGAGGTACTGGCCGGTGGGGAGTGTGGGCACTACCCCTGGAGCCCGGGAGGGATGAGCGAGCTCGGCAGGGTTGAGCCCCGCCCCCTTGGTTGCCTGTCTGGAACCTACAGTCTCCCGACCCGAGGAGGAGACGGGGGTTGCGAGCGGGGACACCCGACCTTGGAAAGTCCGTTCCTGCTGGAGCGAGGAGGGTCTCTGCGGCGCTCGGATTGGAGGCACTGCAGAGGTTCCAAGCATCACGCCTAGGGTCGTAGGAAGCGAGGGCACCGCGTCCGGGCGGCTGGTGGATGGGTGCGAGCGCGCGGAGCGTAGGACCCGCAGTATAGAACAGTTCTGAGCCTTACTAGGGACGCCTTGGCTTTATGGGGTCTGACTCTGAAGTTCCGACACTGGCGCTTTGGAGTTTGTGGAACCGTCTCCTGAGCTGGGAATCTCACCTTCTATGGAAGTTTTCGGCGGCAGAATCGAAGGGCTTGCAGTCGATGAGAGGAGGGGGCCAGCAGGAGGAAGAAGGAGCCCTCGGGGTGTCTGCACCAGCGGGCAAGGCAGAGCTGTCCTTGGGTTGGAGGGCTAGGGGCCTGGAGCAGCAGCCCAGAAATTGGTGCTTTCACCATCAGATTCCCAGAGTGAGTGGTAGACGGAGGGAAGGCGCGGGGAGAACCGACTCCGACCTTCAACTGCGGTCTCTATACTGTGTTTAAATAATTAGCCACTTCCTCCTGTGGCTGGCGCGCCGGGGTCTGAGCACCCTCGGGCGCGCGCGCAGAACCTGTTGATTTATTGACTTGCTGTGAGCAGTTGGCAGCTCCGCAGAGACACGCTCTCTTGCTCGCTCTTGAAGTTGAAGCCGCCGGCCGGCAGCTGCTGCTACCGCTGCCATTTTACCTGACTTGAATTTTACAAGTCGCTGCCTGAGGAGGCTTCATTTCAAATGATGCAATAGTGGAAGATCTTGGAGTTGGCGGGCTAAGATTCCTGCCCATCTTTTCAGTGTCAGAAACTCCTGGCAACTAATACTGTGTTTTAAATGTAGCCCTTAACAAAACAAAACCCAAACTCCAGCTCTTTTACACGACTGGCCGACAAGAGGGCACGCCGGACTGTCCAGAAGCTTTCTTACAGCCTGTGCCTTTCCAAGGAGGACTTCAAACGACCGATCAATGAACTAGAGTTTGCATGGCTGCATCTATTGTTGAAAAATTTAAATTACACGTAAAAGCAAAGGATGAAATGGCTTATTTGTTGCCATTTTCATCTGTGACAGCCTTTCTTTATTTGTAGCTTTAGACTGTCTTTTTGGTATGACCTGGAGCCAGCTTTTTTTCATTCCTCCTTAGATCTTTTCTGTAATCAAAGTCGTAACACTTTCCTGGCGCTCTGACTATACGTTCACTGTTTCCCTTAAAGGTTTTTATGACTCTCTGCTGTATGGCCCTAGTGGTGAAGAACCTGCCTGCCAATGCAGGAGACATAGGAGACACAGTTTCAATACCTGGGTTGAGAAGATTCCCCTGGAGGAGGGCATGGCAACCCACTCCAGTACTGTTGCCTGGAGAATCCCATGAACAGAGGAGCCAGGTGGGCTACAGTCCATGGGGTCACAAAGAGTTGGATAGGACTGAAGGGACTTAGCACAGCACAGTTCAGTTCAGTCGCGCAGTCGTGTCCGACTCTTTGCGACCCCATGAATCTCAGCACGCCAGGCCTCCCTGTCCATCACCAACTCCCGGAGTTCACCCAGACTCACGTCCATTGAGTCTGTGATGCCATCCAGCCATCTCATCCTAGGTCGTCCCCTTCTCCTCCTGCCCCCAATCCCTCCCAGCATCAGGGTCTTTTCCAATGAGTCAACTCTTCGCATAAGGTGCCCAAAGTACTGGAGCTTCAGTTTCAGCATCATTCCTTCCAAAGAAATCCCAGGGTTGATCTCCTTCAGAATGGACTGGTTGGATCTCCTTGCAGTCCAAGGGACTCTCAAGAGTCTTCTCCAACACCACAGTTCAAAAGCATCAATTCTACACCAACTCCCGGAGTTCACCCAGACTCACGTCCATTGAGTCTGTGATGCCATCCAGCCATCTCATCCTAGGTCGTCCCCTTCTCCTCCTGCCCCCAATCCCTCCCAGCATCAGGGTCTTTTCCAATGAGTCAACTCTTCGCATAAGGTGCCCAAAGTACTGGAGCTTCAGTTTCAGCATCATTCCTTCCAAAGAAATCCCAGGGTTGATCTCCTTCAGAATGGACTGGTTGGATCTCCTTGCAGTCCAAGGGACTCTCAAGAGTCTTCTCCAACACCACAGTTCAAAAGCATCAATTCTTCTGCGCTCAGCCTTCTTCACAGTCCAACTCTCACATCCATACATGACCACAGGAAAAACCATAGCCTTGACTAGACGGACCTTAGTCGGCAAAGTAATGTCTCTGGTTTTGAATATACTATCAAGGTTGGTCATAACTTTTCTTCCAAGGAGTAAGCACAGCACAGCTGTATATTAAATTAACTATCCATGTTCTTGGCATGGGGCTTCCCCTGGTGGCTCAGTGGTAAAAAATCTACCTGCCAGTGAAGGAGACCTGGTTTCTATCCTTGGGTCAAGAAGATCCCCTGGAGGAGGGCATGGCAACCCACTCCAGTATTCTTGCCTGGAAAATCCCACAGACAGAGGAGGCTGCCAGGCTACGGCCCATAGGGTTGCAAAGATTTGGACATGATGGAAGCAACTTAGCATGCATGTACATTTTTGGCACACAAGGCTCTTTACAGTGTGATCTCAATCTGATGTGCTAGCCTAGTTTCCAGCCACTTTTTATGTATAACAATTTTAATCAGCGTTATGCCTGAGGAAATAAGATTGGGAGTACCTAGTAAATGTGGAGTGAAAAAATGTGGGCTTGATGAAAAAGATTTGCAACCCTTAATTGTGATTATTTGTTTTGCAACACTTAGATGTAATTGTTTAGGTCAGGACACTGTTGGGAGAGAATCCTTGGACAATAGGTATTGAGACATAGGGCTACGCTAGCTGTGCCCTCTGCCTGCAAGGTGAACCAAATGCCAGGCAATGGCTAGGGAAGATGGCTCTAACTCTATGGGGGAAATTAGGTTTCAAAGCAGCAGAGAGCCTAGCACACAAGATACTTGGTAATATGTATTTGTGGAGTGAATGAATGACTGCAGAATTGAAGACAAAGCTTAATATTTACTCACTTTTGGCCATATCTTTTATTCATTTTTTAAAATCCCACAACTATTAGGCTCCTGTTACATGTTAGGTACTATACTGGTTCTAGGAAATGAGCAAAGTACAAACCGAATTCTTTTGTTCATGGCAAACCTACTTTTGTCCCTCATGATGTCCCACTTCCACCAGAATAAATGTTGCAAACATTTATTGAACATTTGCTTTGTACTTAAACTTGGCAGGTGCCTTAGAAAGGGAAGGCAGTTTTGACTTTCTATGGTTCTCAGTTTGGGTAGGGAGATGTGGCGTGTGAACAAGAACTCTAGAAAAGAGCTCAAGGCAGAGTAAGCAAGCAAGAAATGTTGCCTTGTAGACCTGGTACCCTTAGCTTATTTGTGGAAAGTCCCTCACTTTCAATGGGCTGAAGTGCTCTGCCACAGGTGCACAAGACCCTGCTCTTAAACTTACTGGATGTGTGAAACTAAAAGAGCTGGAAAGCTTTTCAAGCACTTAATTTAGATTTGATGGTCTTTATTGCCAAATTCAGACTTAAGTTGAAGAAAGTAGGAAAAACCATTAGACCATTCAGATATGACCTAAATCAAATCCCTTATGATTATACAGTGGAAGTGAGAAATAGATTTAAGGGCCTAGAATTGATAGATAGAGTGCCTGATGAACTATGGACTGAGATTCATGACATTGTGTAGGAGACAGGAATCAAGACCATCACCATGGAAAAGAAATGCAAAAAAGCAAAATGGCTGTCTGGGGAGGCCTTACAAATAGCTGTGAAAAGAAGAGAAGCGAAAAGCAAAGGAGAAAGGAAAGATATAAGCATCTGAATACAGAGTTCCAAAGAATAGCAAGAAGAGATAAGAAAGCCTTCCTCAGCATCAGTGCAAAGAAATAGAGGAAA
>SJXQ01012718.1:445013-677856 GCA_006408695.1 Aepyceros melampus
TGAAGGAGATCAGTCCTGGGTGTTCTTTGGAAGTAATGATGCTAAAGCTGAAACTCCAGTACTTTGGCCACCTCATGCATGGGAAGAGTTGACTCATTGGAAAAGACCCTGATGCTGGGAGGGATTGGGGGCAGGAGCAGAAGGGGACGACAGAGGATGAGATGGCTGGATGGCATTACCAACTCAATGGATGTGAGTTTGAGTGAATTCTGGGAGTTGGTGATGGACAGGGAGGCCTGGCGTGCTGCGATTCATGGGGTCGCAAAAAGTCAGACACCACTGAGCAGCTGAACTGACTGACTGACAGAGGTCACTATTTGATATTCAAATGGAAGTAAAAGGGGACCAGGTGGTTTAGTTGGAAAAGTAGTAGGTTAGGAATTAGGTGAACTGGGCTCTCAACTCTGTCACTCATTTACCCAATAGCCATTCATTCATTAAATGTACAAACATCTGATTATGTTATGTGCCAGGCTGGTGCTAGCTTGAAGATACAACAGGGACCTAGACTGACGAGGTCTCTGTCTATAAGGACAGAGTGACCTTGACTAACCTAGTCTCTCAACCTCTTATTGCTCTTTTAAGTTTTCTCATCTGAAGTTGAAGGGGTGCCATGAGCTCTCAGTGTTCTTCCAAGCTCTGAAAGTCTATATGTCTCGAGGCAGGGAGGCTCCTTTTTTTTGGGAAAATGCTGATAACATGGAATCCCTTTTCCTTTGAAGTACCTACCCAAGGAGATGATGGTAGTAGTGGGGCTCTTATGATAGCTGTTGAATGGGTGTTTTCTTAGGTAAACTGGTGTTTTTGTTTTTTTATCTTTAGGTGCTAGGAGGATAAATGTGGGAACCATAAGAGGTTAGGGCTTGCAACCTCAGAGGCAGCAAAAATTGGTTCTGGAGGAAGACAGAAACTTCTTAGACATTCCAGTGGTTCCAGACATTCCTTCAAACCTTGGTGGCCAAAATACTATTTCTTAACATTTAAATTTCTCTCATTGGTTTTTCTTGTGTATCACACAAGCAACTTTGACGTCAAGTTCATGGAAGATATGCAGAATCTATGCAAGGTCATTATTACAAACCCATGGCAAATATATGGCTATCACTGGAGACCTTTCTGACCATCAGTAGCTTAGTCCTGAAGTCTGTCTCTCTTGGTAATCTCCTTATATGTATGGGCTGCTTTTGGCTGTCTTGTGGATGTTAAGTGTTATGTTTGGCCCTTACTGTTCTGTGTGTGACTTGGGATTTGAAAATTAAATAAAATTAGTTTATATTTTCTTATTTATTATCAATAACTATGTCAAGTATCAAAAAGAAAAAATATTGATGATATCTGAATGAATATTTAGCAGCTGGATAAGTTAAAAATGATTTTCTCATGTAAAACAAAAGTTAAGTTCATTAAAAATAACTTTTAGGAAGATTTTTTTTTCAATTGTTTTACTTTTGCTGAAAAAGGAGCGATTTTTAAAGTCTTTGAAAAATTTGGTTACATTGCTATTATTATGTAGAAATTGGTAATTTTTATATGTAATCTGATATATCATATTTTACATTAAAATTGCATTGAAAGTTGCTCAGTAAATACAGTTATAAAGTTTAATGTTAGTAGCCTTAAAATTTTAAATGTAACTTAACATTTTTATTGTCATTCTGAATCTATTCTTGAATATAAAGAGTAAACCTTACACTTGCTTTTTTATGTATGAAGTACAGAAATATTTCTGTGCTATTAACATTTCATGGGTTAGAAAAATGTCTGAAAAGGCTTTCAAGGGGGAGGACAATATTGGAAAAAAGTTGAGAAACAGTGGATTAGGGAAAGAAATGGTTTATGTGACAGATGCTTCCATGGCTTGCTTTTTTTTGCCCAGGATTTTTTTGGTTTAATTGTGATTTAGAAAATTTCCCTAGTGTCATTTTAGATGCTGTCTAGATAAAACTGATTGCTACAGTTTTCTTCTGACCAGATTCATGCTTTCATTCCATTTGTGTTCATTGAGCACCTCCCCAGGCAGGCAGTCTTCAGATGCTGGAAGTCCACACAGAGATGAGATGGCCTGATCGCTCTTGAGGAACGCACACTGTAGCAAAAGAGACAAGTAGCAAGTGCTGTCTTTGGGTCAGGGTAGATTTTAGGTTAGGTCAGGGCTTCCTGGTGGCTCAAATGGTAAAGAATCTGCCTGCGATCCCTGGGTTGGGTTCTATCTGGGTTTGATCCCTGGGTTTGAAGATCCTTTGGAGGAGGGCATGGCAACCAGCTCCAGTATCCTTGCCTGGGGAATCCCCATGGACAGAGGAGCCTGCTGGGCTACAGTCCATGGGGGTCGCAGAGTCGGATACGACTCAGTGACTAAGCATAGCACAGAGCAGATTTTAGGTAGGAGAGCCATATAGATTATCATCCCCAGCAGGGACCTGGGAAAGTCAATACGGTGCTTTCAGTAATTACTCCAGGAGAGCAGGTGCAAACAGGAATGGTTGGTTGCCTTCGTTTAGGGGCTGGCAAAGGTGGCTCAGCAGTAAAGAATCTGCCTGCAATACAGGAGCTGCAGGAGACATGGGTTTGATCTCTGGGTTTGATCCCTGGGTTGGGAAGATCCCCTGGAGGAGGGCATGGCAACCCACTCCAGTATTCTTGCCTGGGAAATCCCATGGACAGAGGAGCTTGGCAAGCTACAGTCTGTCAAGTCATGAAGAGTCGGACATGACTGAAGTGACTTAGCACACATGCAGACTTTAAAGAAGAGGTGGTATTTGAACTGGGTTTAAAAAAAATTTTTTTTTATTGAAGTATTGTTGATTTGTGTTAGTTTCAGGTGTACAGCAAAGTTATTCCATTATATGTGTACACATATATGTATATTTGTATATATATATGTATTTATATATTTTAGATTCTTTTCCATTTTAGGTTATTGCAAGATTATAGTTCCCTGTGCTATACAGGAGGTCCTTGCTGATCATCTATTTTGTGTATAGTCAGTTCAGTTCAGTTTAGTCGCTCAGTCGTGTCCGACTCTTTGTGACTCCATGAATCGCAGCACGCCAGGCCTCCCTGTCCATCACCAACTCCAGGAGTTCACTCAGACTCATGTCCATCAAGTCAGTGATGCCATCCAGCCACCTCATCCTCTGACGTCCCCTTCTCCTCCTGCCCCCAATCCCTCCCAGCATCAGAGTCTTTTCCAATGGGTCAACTCTTCGCATGAGGTGGCCAAAGTACTGGAGTTTCAGCTTTAGCATCATTCTTCCAAAGAAATCCCAAGGCTGATCTCCTTCAGAATGGACTGGTTGGATCTCCTTGCAGTCCAACGGACTCTCAAGAGTCTTCTCTAACACCACAGTTCAAAAGCATCAATTCTTTGGCGCTCAGCTTTCTTCACAGTCCAGCTCTCACATCCATACATGACTACTGGAAAAACCATAGCCTTGACTAGATGGACCTTTGTTGGCAAAGTAATGTCTCTGCTTTTGAATATACTATCTAGGTTGGTCATAACTTTTCTTGCAAGGAGTAAGGAGTAAGTGTCTTTTAATTTCATGGCTGCAGTCACCATCTACAGTGATTTTGGAGCCCCCAAAAATAAAGTCTGATACTTTCCACTGTTTCCCCATCTATTTCCCATGAAGTGATGGGACCAGATGTGTCTATATAAAGGAAACAATCTCATTTACCATGGCATCAAAAAGAATAAAATATCTAGGAATAAATTTACCTAAGAAGGCAAAGACCTATACTCTGAAAACTATAAGACCCTGATGAAAAAAATGGAAGATGACACAAACAGATGGAAACATACATTGTGTTCTTGGATTGGAAGAATCAATATTGTTAAAATGACCATATTACTTAAGGCAACCTGCAGATTCCTATCAAATCAACAATGGCATGTTTCACAGAAGTAGAACACAAAATTTTAAGGTGTATGGAAACACAAGAGACCCCAATAGGAGAGGCAATTTTGAGAAAGAAGAATGGAGCTGGAGGAATCTGGCTCCCTGAACTGGGTTAGAAGGATGTGCTGGGTGGAGCAAGTGTGATGAGGCCCAGGCGTGGGCAGGGAGCAGAGCACACCCTGGGATCAGCAGGGTGCTCAGAGTGTGGAGAGCCTTGGAGGGCTGAGATGTGCAAAAAATGAGGACCCAGAGAGTTTCTTAACTCGGCAAGAGTGATACACTTACTTTAGGAAGCTAAATCTGGTGGAGTTGCTGCAGCCAGTCTGTGGAGGTGGTGGAAGGGCAAAGAGGATGTTGCTACAGTTCCAAGTGGAAGTGATGACTGGGGTGGAGCAAAAGTTATGGGGTTGAAGAGAGGAGGCCCGACTGGAGGGAGGAGGAATTGGCCTATTTGAAAGGCAGTGCAGCCGGGGAAGGGAGGAACCAGTCACCGATGACTGCCGGCTGGCCGAGGTGCTGTTACCCAAGAAGAGGAGAGGGTAGGGTTCAGCCTTCAACTGGGTGTGGAGGGCGTGGACCTCAGGCACAATAAGCTCACCTGTGTGGCTCACTGTGACTGTCCTCATTGAGGGAGCTTGGCCATTTGTTTCTGAGTGAATGGATCTGGGCAAGGTTATGGAAGGGAGGTTGTAAATTGGTCCTGCAGGTGAGTAAGAGGGGAAAATAGAGCAGCACCTTATTGTCAGCCTGGATGTCAGCTTTAGTGAACAGACAGGCAATTTTCCTGGCATGTTCAATTTTGAGTCATTTGAAAGCTCGTCTGTTCCTGGGAATCCCACTTTCTCAGATGAGAAACGCGGGTGAAACTTCCTCTCATTTTCCCTCCTGTCCCCTTGGCCCCACATCTCCTCCCTCCCCCTTGAGTCCAGCAGTGCAGGCGTGCTTCTTTGGCAGGAGTCAGTCCTTCTCTGGGTGCGCTGTTTGCTCTCCCATCTTAGCTCCCTGCACACGGGTGCTGTTAGTAATTATCCGCAGTGTGAAATGGATACCGTGAATTCTGTGAGGCTCCCGGTTTCCATCTGGCCATCTGTTGACAGCTCCCTGGCTCCCAGTCTCAGTGGCCCCAGCTGCCAGCTCAGGAGGGTCTCCTGAAGTCACTGTGTGCTCACTTGCCAGGAGATGAGTACCCAGGACCCGGTAGGGCTTTCCTTTGTCAGACCTCCCCTTGATCACCAACTGTGTCAGACCTCGTGCCTAGTGGGGGTCAGTCACACACCCAGAGCGACTCTGGCTGGTTGACCACACTGGCTATGTCACCACACCTCTCTCAAAGGGACTCCTCACGTGTCGACTGCCTAGCAGGTCATAATGCCGTTACGCGTCTTTGGCTCATTATGAAAGATGAGCGAGTATAGTAAGAGCTCTTTTTTTTTTTTTTTGAGATCTGTGGATGTATGCTGTAAAATATTTTAGTAAAATAATGCACTGTGTATATTTGTTGGGTCTGATTGTAACTAGTGAGGGAGAAAAATATTCAGTCTAACAAAGTATTGGGTTTATGCCAGGTGCTCCTGTCCTCAGCAATGTCTAGTGAGAGGTGGGGCCAGGTGTGTGAACAAATAGATACAGTTCTCTTTGCTGAGAACTGTAGAGGAGGGATGCTGAGGTGCTTTGGGAGCATGGAGGAGGGCATCTGGAGTGAGGGGAGGGAATGGGTAATCAAGGGTGTTGTCCCCGAGGAGGCCATTTCTTAGACATTCTGGATCTGGCAGGAACAAGGGGTTAGGCATGGAGAAGAGACTGAAGTGCATCCTGGAGAGAGGGAATTGCAGGCATAAGGTATGGAAGTAAGGGCTTCCCTGGTGGCTCAGGCTGTAAAGAATCCGCCTGCAATGCCAGAGGCCCCGGTTTGTTCCCCGGGTCAGGAAGATGCCCTGGAGAAGGGAATGGCAACCTATTCCAGTGTTCTTGCTGGGAGAATCCCAGGGACAGAGGAGCCTGGCGGGAGTCCATGGAGCCACAAAGAGTTGGACATGACTGAGGGACTAACACTTGGATTTTGTGGAAGTGAAGAAGTGATTGTGGTTCTCCTGGTGGCAGGAAATGATGTTGGAAGGATAGGAAGGGCTCCTGTAGGTTTTTCATGAGGAATCACGGATATTGTGTAGTGCATGGTGTGCGTTTAAGGGTTTCAGCTGAGCAGAGGTGTGGTGAGATTTGGGCTGCAGGTAGCTCCTCTGGAGAGCATGGAGCTGGCTTGCCTGGAGGGAGACAGGATCAGAGGTGGGGAGGGAGGAGAGTTTCTGATTGAATGAGTGTTACAGTCCCTTGAAGGCCCACTCTGTGCAGGCTTGGCTAGGTACTGGGATAACATAATGGGTAAGGCATGATTTTGACCTCTCTGGATCAGGTAATGAGAATATGGATACAAAATCCACTGTCACTTGGAATGGAGCGGAGAGTTTGGAGAGCGTGTATTGGCACCTGGTGCTCTGGGAGAAAGGGGAAAAGAGAGCTTTCCTGGCGTAGTCAGTCACCTGGAGGATGGTGGTGACACATCTCCCTACCCCCACCCCCAAGTCAGCTGACTTGGTTTCCAAACCTTATCTTTACTGCCCAGCTGTGTGACTGAACCACTTTGGGCCTTGGTTTCCTCTTGTGTAACCTGGAGCAGTTGACATTGATGATCTGTTTCTGAAGTTCTCAGATCTGACATCTGTGGTCTAGAAGATGACATTTGATCTAGAGTTTGAGGGGTGGAGTTTTAGCTGGCAACCATGCAGCCAGTTACTGCTTGATTCCTTCAGGAGCAAGCTGGGTCAGCCTTATAGGGTAGGTATCATTATTCCTGTTTTATTAATGAAAAGCATTAGACAAATTAAATAATGTGTCCAAGGTCACACAGCAAATGGCAGGAATAATGATACCTACCCTATAAGGCTGACCCAGGTTGAAATAATGAGCAGTGGGGAGCATGCTCGAGCATGGGGGGAGCTTGGTGGAGGTTGAAGCAGAGAGTGTGTGAGAGGCAGGAAGGCAGTGCTGTGTGTGTTCCTGCGGATTCAGATAGGCCTTGAACGCTCAGCTAAGGAGTTTTTTCCCTCCAATTTTCTTGTTTGACACATGTATCCTGCTACAGTTGGGAAATATGTATCTTTTACTTTTTTTTTTTTAATAGAAGAGGCAATGATGATCCCATTTCTTGGTTTCATCTTCTTGTTTCCTGGCCCGTTTCCAAAGTACTTAGTTTTAAGCTGATGACTGTAAACTGAGATGCACTGGTTGAGGAGGCAGATAGTCAGGCATGTTCTAGTAATTCCATAGACTGTGTTTTGTCACACAGACTCTTACCCTCAGCTAAGTGCTCAGACGCACAGCTACCTGGACCCACAACTCCGGTGCGGTCAGCAGGACCAGTCCTGGTTTCTCTGAGGGTGTCTCTGTCCTCCTTTTCTCTCGCTCTGCTTCTATAGATGGCTTTGGCCCAGAGTTCTGGGCTTCCTAGTCTTTTTTCCAAGCATGAGTCACAGTCTTTCCACTCATAACTAAAGGCAACAAACCTCAGAATCTCACTTTATTTTTCTCAGGCCAGATGGGGTAGGATATTTTTGAGAGGAGGCGGACAGCGTGGATGACAGAGTGAGAGAGTCCTGAAGAGAGGGGAGTGAGGCCTGACTCCACGACCCCCTCCCGGAAGCACTCAGATGCCATTTTCTTTGCAAAATCGTCAGCCCGGCCCTTGTTCAAGAATAGCTGCTCCAGCTGCTCCTGTCTTGGGTTCCCATCTAGGCTTCTCGTGCCATTTGCTGTGTGACCTTGGACACGTTATTTGATTTGTCTAATGCTTTTCATTTATAAAACAGGAATAATGATACCTACCCTATAAGGCTGACCCAGGTTGAAATAAGAATCTGCTTTACAAAGCACCTGGCACATTTTTGTTCAGTCACTCAGTCCTGTCTGACTCTTTGCGACCCCGTGGACTGCAGCACGCCAGGCTTCCCTGTCCTTCAGCATCTCCCAGAGCTTGCTCAAACTCATGTGCATTGAGTCAGTGATGCCATCCAATGATCTTGTCCTCTGTCGACCCCTTCTCCTCCTGCCCTGAATCTTTCTCAGCATTAAGGTCTTTTCTAATGAGTTGGCTCTTTGCATCAGGTGGCCCAATATTGCAGCTTCAGCTTCATCATCAGTCCTTCTAATGAATATTCAGGACTGATAGTAGCACCCTTAGTGTATTAGTTCTCTTTTCCCTTCTGCTTTACCTTAAAGTATTGCTGCCACTGTTTATTATTTATGGGTTTGATGGGGAATCTGTTTTAGTGTGTCTAAATATAATTTTACCTCATTTTTGCAGTCCATAGGGGAGAAACTTCTGCAGAAGTACACAGCCTAGACACAGACAGGCAGTAACCGACCCAAGGTGACCCAGCTCTCTTAGGCATGGAGTCAGGTCAGGGTAGGTCAGGGTTAGGAGCCAAGTGTTTCTGCATTCAGTGCCATTTCCACTAGGTCAGGGGGTGGCAAACTTTGCTGCAAGGACAAATGTAGCCTTCTTCCTGCTTGTTCTTATAAATAAAGTTTTATTGGAACATAGACCTGCCCGTCTGTTTAGGTGTTACCTGGGGCTGCTTTCACCCAATGTCAGAGTTAGTAGCTGGGACACGGACTGTTTGGCCTATGTGGCCTAAATACTTACAGATGCTTTGTGGAAATAGTTTGCTGACCCTTGTACTATGTGGTTTCTAGGACTGTATGTGAATTTGTTTATAAAGTATTGTAAGCTTTATGAGTTAAATTTGCTTGTTTCCTGCAACCCCATAGATGGCAGCCCACCAGGCTCTCCTGTCCCTGGGATTGTCCAGGCAAGAACACTGGAGTGGGTTGCCATTTCCTTCTCCAATACATGAAAGTGAAAAGTGAAATTGCTCAGTTGTGTCCAACTCTCTGTGACACCATGAACTGTAGCCTACCAGGCTCCTCCATCCATGGGATTTTCCAGGCAAGAGCACTGGAGTGGGGTGCCATCACCTTCTCCGAATACTCATATAGGCATCAAAAACTAGGAAACTCAAACTGTCTTGATGCATCCCTTGAAGTGCTATGACACAAGTTCTGGAATCAGACAGACGTGGGTTGGAATCCCTGCTCCTTCATGTACAGCCTTGGATAAATTAATCTCTTTTAGCTTCAGTTTCTTCATCAGTCAAAAGGGGATAATAGAACCTGCTTTACAGGGTTATTGTGGGGATTAATGCCCTATGAAATACTTAGCTTTTGGAGTGCAAATGTCAGCCCTCATCATGATTATTATTAAGTATCTGCATGTTGCGGATACTTGACAAAGATTTCTCAACCCAATAAAGAACTGACCTTAAAAAAAAAAAAAAGAACTGACCTTGTATAAAGATAGGCCCATGCAGAGTCCTACAATGCTGCTTTTCCAGCTGGATTCCTATGTAGGCTAATCTCAGGATTCCGGCAGGTTACTTCTGCTAGTTTATAGTCCTCACACCTCTCCCTCTCTGAGTGGAGAGGGGAAACCATTTACCACAAAAGAGAGCACAAACATGGGCTCAATGGGCCATCTGTTTCAGCAGAACAGTGTTAGTATTAGTCAGCAAGAGACTTGGCCGTGTCCATAATATTCTGAAAATGACACTTGCCCCCTGACACCCAAATGATATATGTGGTAACTTCTAGTTTGTCCAAGTGTGAGGCTACGCAGGATGGTCCCCTCCTTCATGTTGCTGCTGCTGCTGCTAAGTCGCTTCAGTTGTGGCCAACTCTGTGCGACCCCATAGATGGCAGCCCACCAGGCTTCTCCATCCCTGGGATTCACCAGGCAAGAACACTGGAGTGGGTTGCCATTTCCTTCTCCAGTGCATGAACGTGAAAAGTGAAAGTGAAGTTGCTCAGTCGTGTCCGACTCTTAGCTACCCCATGGACTGCAGCCTACCAGGCTCCTCTATCCATGGGATTTTCCAGGCAGGAATACTAGAGTAGGTTGCCATGCCCTCTTCCAGTCCCCTCCAGGTGTTCAATGACTGTTTAGCATTCCTGGCTGCTTCCAAGGAGGAATATTTCTCTTTGGCCATACATGCTATGACAGCCAGCAGGGTTTAGGATGTAGGAGCCTTGATGTCCTGGAAGGAAAGGATGGAATTTTCCACCTACAGAAAGCAGCAAAGGGACTCCCTTCAGTGCTTTCTAACAATATGATATCTTTAGCCTGTCAAGAAAGGAGAATTTACCTCCATAATCTATTAGCATTATCTCAATACTCTTTTTTTTTAAAAAAAGGAGTTTTACTGAGGTGTAATTTACATGCCATTCATTCAGTCCTTTTATTTATTTATTTTTTAAAATTAATTTTTATTTTTTAGTTTGTTTTGCTTTACAATACTGTATTCGTTTTGCTGTACATTGACATGAATCAGCCACAAGTGTACATGAACTCCCAATCCCGACTAGTTCAATGATCTTTAATAAATTTACAGAATTGGCAGCTATCACAATCCAATTTAAGAATATTTTCCTGATCCCAGAAACATTCCTTGTGCCATCTGTTCTCCCCTCAATATGTTTTTTACCATTAAATTAATTGAAAAATTAGAAGTCATCAGGATAAAATAGAATTTCCCAGGTAGAAGTAAAGAGCAGCCATTATATGTGACAAGGACAAAGCAAACGTGTGAGACATCAGAAAGCAAGACTGTAGAGCAGAGTGCATTTGGGTCAGTGCTTACATGCCTCCCACACTCTGACATCATCAGAGGACGGGCTCCAGGGCTGAGTGAATTACCCTTGTCCAAATGAATAATTTTGTCTTATTTGCAATACAGCAGAAGATGTGCGGTATATACAGATGATGGCTTTCCCTGATTTTCTAGTTCATTTGCTAAGGCAGAGGCTACTTATGCAACATGTTTAGCTTGCTGCTACAAGGACAAACACGCATTTGCGTTTCTGAACTATTAACAGTTAAATAAAAGGAATTGTCACCTTAGTTCAGTTCAGTTCAGTCGCTCAGTCGTGTCCGACTCTTTGCGACCCCATGAATCGCAGCACGCCAGGCCTCCCTGTCCATCACCATCTCCCGGAGTTCACTTAGACTCACGTCCATCGAGTCCGTGATGCCATCCAGCCATCTCATCCTCGGTCGTCCCCTTCTCCTCCTGCCCCTAATCCCTCCCAGCATCAGAGTCTTTCCAACGAGTCAGCTCTTCGCATGAGGTGGCCAAAGTACTGGAGCTTCAGCTTTAGCATCATTCCTTCCAAAGAAATCCCAGGGCTGATCTCCTTCACAATGGACTGGTTGGATCTCCTTGCAGTCCAAGGGACTCTCAAGAGTCTTCTCCAACACCACAGTTCAAAAACATCAATTCTTTAGCTTTCAGCCTTCTTCACAGTCCAACTCTCACATCCATACATGACGACTGGAAAAACCATAGCCTTGACTAGACGGACCTTAGTTGGCACAGTAATGTCTCTGCTTTTGAATTCACCTTAGTAGAAGTCTCAAATAAAAGGAGCTTCAGCTTTAGCATCATTCCTTCCAAAGAAATCCCAGGGCTGATCTCCTTCACAATGGACTGGTTGGATCTCCTTGCAGTCCAAGGGACTCTCAAGAGTCTTCTCCAACACCACAGTTCAAAAACATCAATTCTTTAGCTTTCAGCCTTCTTCACAGTCCAACTCTCACATCCATACATGACGACTGGAAAAACCATAGCCTTGACTAGACGGACCTTAGTTGGCACAGTAATGTCTCTGCTTTTGAATTCACCTTAGTAGAAGTCTCAAATGAAATCTGCCTCTTTTCAGGCACCCCTGAGTTTCAGATTTTTTAGGAAGGCATGTGAGAGAGAGGAAAGAACATGGATGGACTTGCAGGTTAGTGGATTCAGGTTGAGTGCTGTCACTTGCAGGCACTGTGACCTTGGGCAAGATATTTAATCTCTTTGTGAGCTTGAGTTTCCTTATCGGTCAATGGGGGATTCTAATGGCCACTTCAGAAGAGCTGTCACTAGCAACTTTGACAACTCATCCAGAGCCTGCCATACTATAAGTGCTTAGTTGCAGCCATTCATTTGAATAGCAACTGTGTGTGGATTTTGCTTTTTATCATACATGAGGATGGCTGGAATTTTACAGAGTAGAAAAAAATTCTAAAAAGACTGTATAAAATATTTCAGCTACTCATATTTGAACACCTTGATATTCCATATTCATTTGCTAGTATGAATTTTCAGATCTGGTTTTGGAAGAGAAGGTTTTGTTTTTGTTTTCATTTTAAAAATGCAAACAGCTCCAAATGGAGGAGCGCACACAAGGAAGTGATTACTGGCTAGCTCTCTCTCTTCTTTTGATCTCACCTCATTTCATTCCAGTCACTTCTAACTACCCCCTCCCTCTCCCTTTCTCTACGTAACTCAGTGAACCTCTCTGGGTCTCCCTCAATGTGGAGAAACTCTTCATCTTTAACCTAAAGGCTTTATCATTTGCGCTATATAGATGGAGAAGCCTTGAGGTTCTTGTAAAAGTAAAACTGAAACCCAGAAGCAAGAGACTTAAGCCCAAATCCTGAGAACGTCAGAGAACTCCTGAACCCAGGGAACATTAATCAATAGGAGCTCATCAAATGCCTCCATACCTACACTGAAACCAAGCACCACCCAAGGGCCAACAAGTTAGCATCCAGAAAAGCAGAACATTGTCTTCAAAAACAGTCACTTCAGTTGTGTCTGACTCTGTGAGACCCCATAGATGACAGCCCACCAGGCCTCCCATCCCTGAGATTCTCCAGGTTGATACAGAGCCCCTTTGTGAGTTCCCTGCGCCATACAGCAAATTCCCATTGGCTACCTATTTTACATATGATGGAGAAGCCTTGAGGCTATTGTAAAAGTAAACCTGAAACCCAGAAGCAGGAGACTTAAGCCCAAATCCTGAGAACGTCAGAGAACTCCTGAACCCAGGGAACATTAATCGATAGGAGCTCATCAAACGCCTCCATACCTACACTGAAACCAAGCACCACCCAAGGGCCAACAAGTTCCAGAGCAAGACATACCATGCAAATTCACCAGTAACACAGGACCACACCGCTGAGTTTCAATATACAGGCAGCTCAAATTACTCCAAAACCACAGTCGTCTCCTAACTCATTTCTGGACACTTCATTGCACTCCAGAGAGAAGAAATACAGCCGTACCCAACAGAACTCTGACAAAAGCTTCCCTATCCAAGACCAGAAACAGGAGACTTAAGCCCAAATCCTGAGAACATCAGAGAACTCCTGAACCCAG
This sequence comes from Aepyceros melampus, assembly GCA_006408695.1. NCBI lineage: Eukaryota > Metazoa > Chordata > Mammalia > Artiodactyla > Bovidae > Aepyceros > Aepyceros melampus. The sequence goes on from SJXQ01012718.1 coordinate 458,227, forward strand.
GGAACATTAATTGATAGGAGCGCATCAAATGCCTCCATACCTACACTGAAACCAAGCACCACCCAAGTGCCACCCAGTTCCAGAGCAAGACATATCGTGCAAATTCACCAGTAACACAGGACCACACCACTGAGTTTCAATATAAAGGCAGCTCAAGTTACTCCAAAACCATAGTCATCTCCTAACTCATTTCTGGACACTTCATTGCACTCCAGAGAGAAGAAATACAGCCATACCCAACAGAACTCTGACAAAAGCTTCCCTATCCAAGAAACCTAGACAAACCACTGATACAACCCCACCCACAGCAACGGAACCCCAAAATTAAGAGAATTCCACAAATTCCCAGAATACAGAAAGGTCACGCTAAACACTGCAATAAAACCAAGATGAAGAGACAGAGGAATGCCCAGCAGGTAAAGGAACAGGACAAATTCCCACCAAATCAAGCAAAAGAGGAAGAGCTAGGGAATCTAACCCAGGGAACATTAATCGATAGGAGCTCATCAAACACCTCCATACCTACACTGAAACCAAGCACCACCCAAGGGCCAACACGTTCCAGAGCAAGACATACCATGCAAATTCTCCAGAAACACAGGAACACACCCTTGAGCTTCAGTATACAGGCAGCTCAAAGTTACTCCAAAACCACTGACGTCTCATAACCCATTACTGGTCACTCCATTGCACTCCAAAGAGAAGAAATCCAGCTCCACCCACCAGAACTCCAACACAAGCCTCCCTAACCAAGAAACCTTGACAAGCCACTGATACAACCCCACCCACAGTGAGGAAACTCCATAATAAAGAGAACTCTACAAATTCCCAGAATACAGAAAGGCCACCCCAAACGCAGCAATATAACCAAAATGAAGAGACAGAGGAATACCTAGCAGGCAAAGGAACAGGAGAACGGCCCACCAAACCAAACCAAACAGAAGAGGAAGAGATAGGGAATCTGCCTGAGAAAGAATTCCAAATATTGATAGTGAAAATGATCCAAAATCTTGAAATCAAAAACGAATCACAGATAAATAGCCTGGAGACAAGGATTGAGAAGATGCAAGAAAGGTTTAACAAGGACCTAGAAGAAATAAAAAAGAGTCAATATACAATGAATAATGCAATAAATGAGATCAGAAACACTCTGGAGGCTACAAATAGTAGAATATCAGAGGCAGAAGATAGGATTAGTGAAATAGAAGATAGAATGGTAGAAATAAATGAATCAGAGAGGAAAAAAGAAAAACGAATTAAAAGAAATGAAGACAATCTCAGAGACCTCCAGGACAATATGAAACGCTCCAACATTCGAATTATAGGAGTCCCAAAAGAAGAAGACAAAAAGAAAGACCATGAGAAAATATTTGAGGAGATAATAGTTGAAAACTTCCCTAAAATGGGGAAGGATATAGCCATCCAAGTCCAAGAAACCCAGAGAGTTCCAAATAGGATAAACCCAAGGTGAAACACCCCAAGACACATGTTAATCAAATTACAAAGATCAAACACAAAGAACAAATATTAAAAGCAGCAAGGGAAAAACAACAAATAACACACAAGGGGATTCCCATAAGGATAACAGCTGATCTTTCAATAGAAACTCTTCAGACCAGGAGGGAATGGCAAGACATACTTAAAGTGATGAAAGAAAATAACCTACAGCCCAGATTACTGTACCCAGCAAGGATCTCATTCCAATATGAAGGAGAAATCAAAAGCTTTACAGACAAGCAAAAGCTGAGAGAATTCAGCACCACCAAACCAGCTCTCCAACAAATGCTAAAAGGATATTCTATAGACAGGAAACACAAAAAGGGTGTATAAACCCGAACCCAAAACAGTAAAGTAAATGGCAACAGGATCATACTTATCAATAATTACCTTAAACATAAATGGGTTGAATGCCCCAACCAAAAGGCAAAGACTGGCTGAATAAATACAAAAATAAGATCCCTATATATGATGCCTACAAGAGACCCACCTCAAAACAAGGGAAACATGCAGACTGAAAGTGAAGGGCTGGAAAAAGATATTCCATGCAAATAGAGGCCAAATGAAAGCAGGAGGAGCAATACTCACATCCAATAAAATAGGCTTTAAAACAAAGGCTGTGAAAAGAGACAAAGAAGGCCACTACATAATGATCAAAGGATCAATCCAAGAAGAAGATATAACAATTATAAATATATATGCACCCAACATAGGAGCACCGCAATATGTAAGACAAATGCTAACAAATATGAAAGGGGCAATTAACAGTAACACAATAATAGTGGGAGACGTTAATACCCCACTCACACCTATGGACAGATCAACTAAACAGAAAATTAACAAAGAAATGCAAACTTTACATGATACAATAGATCAGTTAGGAGCAATATGTAAGACAAATACTAACAACTATGAAAGGGGAAATTAACAATAACACAATAATAATGGGAGACTTTAATACCTCACTCACATATATGGACAGATCTTCTACATTTTAAAGAAAATTCCATGAGAGCAGTCCTTGTGGGTTTTGTTTGCCATTGTAGTCTCAGCATTCAGAACATTGCCTGAAACACAGGAGGTGGTCAGTCATATTTGAAAAATACATTATAAAATATAATCAATAAATAAATACTTATTTTAAAAATTGATTTTTCCTTATTCCCAAATCTGTTTTTCTGCTTTTGATAAATTCAACTAATTATGGGACTAACTCGATGTTCAAAATTGGGAGGCAGAAAAATGATTTAAAATTTTTTTAAAAATCATGAATTAAAGATAGCAATAATAATTAAACTTATTGAATATATTATATGGTAAACACATTTAAGTTGAATCCTCATGTGACCCTTATAAGGAAGACTCTTTGTCTTATTTCCATCTTATAGATGAGGAAACTGAGGCACACAGGATCTATGTATCTTGAGCAAGGTCATGTGGCTAAACAGTGTCAGCAGAGCAAGGATGCGTCAGGATGTATCTGAAGAAAGAAGTGGGGAATAGGAAGTCTCAGGGCAGAGTGACTGACTGGGAGCACCATGATTTGGAATATATCCATTGACAGAGATTGATTCATGGAGCTCCATAATGGTATTCAAGTCCTGTTCAAAGAATAGCTATATCATTTATTATTTAAAATAGAATACTTTTTCTAATAGAACAGGTTTGGGGCATAAGTTGGACCTCAGGTAAGCCAGCTGAGACACATAGGAACCCTACTTCTTTCCTCCTAGTTGTTATGATATCGTCTCTATCCACACTAGGCATCGCTTTCTCCTTTTACTCATGGACTTCCCATTTTTCAGATTGACTCTGACCACTTCATGTCTTGGCAAGCACACTGTAAACACATATTGAATTGGATGGATTCAGTTCAGTTCAGTTCAGTCGCTCAGTCATGTCTGATCTTTGCGCCCCCCCCTGGACTGCAGCACTCCAGGCCTCCTTGTCCATCACCAACTCCCAGAGTTTACCCAAACTCATGTCCATTGAGTCGGTGATGCCATCCAACCATCTCATCCTCTGTTGTCCCCTTCTCCTCCTGTTCTCAATCTTTCCCAGCATCAGGGTCTTTTCCAATGAGTCAGCTCTTCACATCAGGTGGCCAAAGTATTGGAGTTTCAGCTTCAACATCAGTCCTTCCAATGAACACCCAGGACTGGTGTCCTCTAGGATGGACTGGTTTATCTATACAATTCTGACACTGAATTATCTCATTCAGGATGCCTAATGACATGATATGATGTCATGGGGGCACTGGATCAACATCTTTTAAACAATTTCAAAGTAATGTAAACAAAATCAACAACAACAGCAAAAAGTGAGTTAAGGTCCTTGTCGTGATAGATATTTTACTGAGAGAAAGTTATTTAATTTTTAGATATCCTTGTCCTTTGGAAAAATACAAATACATCATCACTGGGGGTTCTAAGTGTCTCCCCTTATTACTCACTTTCTAAAATATAACTATCAACTTACCCTAAAAGTCTCACAAGATGTTGCCAATGTCATGGGGGCACTGGATCAACATCTTTTAAACAATTTCAAAGTAATGTAAACAAAATCAACAACAACAGCAAAAAGTGAGTTAAGGTCCTTGTCGTGATAGATATTTTACTGAGAGAAAGTTATTTAATTTTTAGATATCCTTGTCCTTTGGAAAAATACAAATACATCATCACTGGGGGTTCTAAGTGTCTCCCCTTATTACTCACTTTCTAAAATATAACTATCAACTTACCCTAAAAGTCTCACAAGATGTTGCCCATAACCATTTTCTTCTCTGCAAACTAAGACCGTGCAACAGGATGTTTTTCCAGAGATTTAAAATGAGACCATTTCCATCTATCAAGAGATCACAGAAAGTAGAAAATGAGCAGTGTTGAGACATGTTGCTTTTCCATCAAGTTGTTAAAATCATATTACAATGATGATAAAAAAGAACTATCATCCATTTTTAAAAATAAGTTTTGTATTTTAGTACAGTTTCAGATTTATAGAATTGTCATCCAGATAGTCCAGAGAATTCTTGTATGCCTTACCCTCAGTCTCTGCTTTTTTTTTTTTTTGGTTGTTTCTTTTACTCCTCTGTTCTTTTCTGTGGTGTACTATTTTCCCCAATAGATCCATTGATGTAGTAATTATAATTGTGCAAAATTTGCTGTGTTAAAGTTCCAGAATCTGTATCAATCTGTATCAGTATCTGAGATGGGGTTTTGATGGACAGTCTGTTCAGACTATGCTTCTTTCACTGTGCCTTATAATTATTTGTTGAAAGCTGGACATGACCTACTAAGTACTAGAAGATGAGATAAAGAGAATGTGGAAGAAAAGCTTCATGTTAATTTGACTAATGATCAGTCTTTGTTTAAGGCTTCTGTAGCTGTAGGTGCTAGGGGCTTCACATTCTCTAGTGTTCCTGCTTTTGTCTTCTGTCTTGACTTTGACCCCTTGAGTATCTCTCCTCAGAGAGAATCTGTCTTGCAGCTATTTCAGCTGTAGTCTGCAAAACAAGTATGGTGCTGGAGCCATGTTACTGTGGTGATAAGGCATAGAGAAAAAGGAGCATCCTGATAACAAACGCTTCATTCTCAGTCTTCTGGTGGGCTTGCTTCTCTGAACTGTGACCATCAGAAGTGTTCCTTCTGTTGGAGCACTTCTTCCCATTTGGTGAGAAAAGAAGGTTACATAGAATGAGAGAAAGAGAGAGGGGAATGCCTTCCCCATGATTCTGAGACAAGGTCCCTGGGTTGGGAAGATGCCCTGGAGAAGGGAAAGGCTACCTGCTTCAGTATTCTGGCCTGGAGAATTCCATGACTGAATAGTCCATGGAGTCACAAAGAATCGGAACTATTGAGCGACTTTCACTTTCACTCTGTTAAAACATTTTCCTCCAAATCCTAAGCCTTGAGGCTCAGGGCACAGATCACAAGGGTCACTCTTTCTCTCCTCTTGCTGATGTGGGGAGGGACTCTCTTTAGACCTTCACTATATGATGATTCCTGTAGATTTCTAGGACATAAAGTGAAGTCGCTCAGTTGTGTCTGACTCTTTGTGATCCCATGGACTGTAGCCAACCAGGCTCCTCAGTCCACAGAATTTTCCAGGCAAGAGTACTGGAGTGGGTTGCTATTTCCTTCTCCAGAGGATCTTCCCAATCCAGGGATTGAACCCGGGTCTCCCACACTGCAGGCAGATGCTTTACCATCTGAGCTACCAGGGAAGCCCTTCTTGGAGATAAGTCACACAAAATTGTGGAACCCTTAAGATAGAAAGCCAAGGGGTTCTCACCTTCAAGGGAGGCCACATCCACCTTCCTTCATTAAAACGATTAAGTTTTTCTACCAATTTATGACTCTGTCAGTTTCTATTCTATAGCAGTTCTGGGCTGTGACTCTCTGAATTCACTCTCTCCTCAGATTTCAGGTTAGAGATTTGCCTTACAATTCATTTTTCCAATGAGTCTAAGAAGTAATGGTTTTCAGTTTCCCAGCATTTTCTTATAAGGATGGTGGTGATGACATCAACATCACATCACTGAAACCAGAAGTCAGTATTTTCCTTTGAAGCCATGAAGATCCCACGTCCTCTCACTCTCCGAGGGAGGAGTTAAGAAAGATGATCTTCATTTTAAAGAACTGAACCATCAGGGACAATATCGGAAAGTGTCTCACCCAGGCTGTGTCATTCGATGTCTGTGGTTGGAGAATCATATCTATAACTTTCCCTAACTTGATTTTGCTCTGAGGTATCTCTTTTCCATCAGATGCTTCACAGCAGAAGACAGTAGAAGCCTCCCTGGACTGGCTGTGTTTCAGGATGCCACCATTATATTTGCATTTTATAATTGTTCCTCCAAAGGATGTTGTGAGCTAATTCATAGGAGACCCACCTCTGCGCTTCTCCTCCTCATCATGTCTATCTTTAGATATCTGTGTTGACTTGAAGAATTTTAAATTCATTTCTACTCTCCAAAGGAATTTTTGGAGACCTGCAAGCATGCTTGTTTCCTCACCTAAAATAATGTCACTGCATTCCTCCAAGATCCTGAGTTCCAGTGAACTCAGCGATGTACCATGAAGAGGACTGTCAAGAGGCAGAGAAAGGTTCAGGAATACAGATTCCCACTACCTCCTTCACCCTATCCCCTTCCATTGAAAAAGAGGGGATTTTAATAAAATAAAATGCTGTCCAGAACTTCAAAAATCCAAAAGGATTATAAACGTTCAGTATTATAGCACATACATTTATACACAAAGAAATTTGAAGGTTTTCTGATTTCAATTAAGATTATTATCTCCTCTGAGTAATGGTTTCTCCTCCCCCCACCCCTGATATCTTTTCAAAGAGCATTAGCTAGGGATAACTAAGCTTGCTTTTGCTGCATCTGTTTTTCTTTCTCCAGGTCTCTTTGTCTTAAGTTCCTAAGTCTCTTTCCCTAGCCTGTTAAAGGTTAGCAGCTTGAAATCAAGGGCATGAGTCATGGGTGCTCTCATGTGAAAGATAAGCTCTGTGGCTTTTACAGCAAAAAGTATATAAGGTTCCAGAAATAGGATAGAAGTCAGAGAGATAGTTGAGGGCTGTGAAAAGTCCTTTACTATGTAAGACAGAGGGCTTCCTGGGTGGCTCAGTGGTAAAGAATTCACCTGCCAAATAGGCGATAAGGGCTCCATCCATGGGCTGAGAAGATCCCCTGGAGAAGGAAATGGCAACCCACTCCAGTATTCTTACCTGGGAAATCCCTGGACAGAGGAGGCTGGTGGTCACAAAAGAGTCCATGGGGTCACAAAAGAGTCTAACATGATTTAGTGATTAAACCACTAATCACTATCGTCTAAAACAGAAGATCAAGGACATACTTCTCTTATGCCTATTATTAGAACCTGGGTTTCATTGATCAAATTACCAAACCTCCGAGCTTCAGTTTCCTTAACTGAAGTAATAATACATGCCTTGCCTTTTGACAAATTATTGGGAAGTTTTAATAACATGCAGAAATATCAGATCTTTGTGAAGCATCATACATATAAATGTTTGTATTGTACTTTCCTGGAGAGAGGAGCCTGGTGGGCTACAGTCTATGGGGTCACAAAGAGTCAAAGACAACTGAGTGACTGACAGTAACTAATTAGCAACATTTGAACATGCTAGCTCATTAGATATTCAGAAACAAATCATGAGTACTTGTGATATGGGAAGTCCCCATGAGCCTGTGACACTTAGTTGATTGTGAACCATGAAATAGCCTTGAAAAACAACTTTCTTTAATGAATAAAGGAGAACAGTTCAATACTTTTGGTTGAAGGCACTACCAATATAACCAAAATAATACAGTCGAGTTCCTAGGAAAGAAATTTCTAAAGCAAACTACCTAGAATTCGTAGATTCATAGACTTTTACCACAAGTTATACAAGAGGAAAGTAGCAAAAGTTATCACTTAATATATACCTATCAGTCATGATTCATAGGACCCAGGAAGCTACTATTAATAGGTATAAAATTCAAATCTCACTATTAATATTTTTCATGAGATATGATCACACACTACCATTTATTATTATTATTTGGCTGTATCTCGAGGCACGGCAGATCTTGGTTTCCAGCAGGGATTGAACCAGGCCCCTTGCAGCAGAAGCATGGAATCTTTATCACAGGACCATCATGGAAGTTCCTGAATGATAAATATTTTAAAACAATACCCCTCTGTGTGGCTTTTAGCAAGCTATTCCTATGTTTGCCCTACTGTACCCTTTGTGCCAAGTACATGTATGAAAATCTAGTATATGAAATTGATCCTCTTAAGGCCCCAGTTTTCAAGCATTCTTAACACAAGATTACAAACATGGAGTATATATTTTTTAATTAATTAATTAATTTTAATTGGAGGCTAACTACTTTACAATATTGTACTGGTTTTTGCCATACACTGACATGAATCAGCCATGGCGGAGTATATATTTAGGATGTGTATGTGTGTGTCTCTCTCATGCAAAGTATATGTGTGCTAAGTTTATATACAGGAATATCTTTCAAAATCAATCAACCTGACTCTAAATTTTCAGCCATTTTTTTGTGTCATTTGGAGAGGATTTTTTCCCCCTTGATTTCCTCCCCAGGAAACCTCTCCTGTCAGCTCAGCCTCTAGCATCTCAGCCCCAGACATTCAGTTCTCACATGGAGGATTTAATTTCATATTGCTCATATCAGAGCTTGCTAGCAATTTACTTTGACCAGTCCGTGTCCCAGAGCATCTTCAAATTAAAAGAGATCCATTTCTGATTCTCTAGGCTTTTACTATTAAACTTTCTTCCTTGTATTCCCTTCTCTCATTATCTTACTGTCACAAAATACTTGTCCATCACTTGATATTCCAATTCCCACCACTACCACCAATGCACACACATGACCACATTCAAAAACTGAGCTCCAGAATTGTCCATGACTGAAGTCACACATACAGTTGCTGACTTGGGACTCAAACATCTAGGCCTTCTGAAACCTTACCTGATTTCGACATCAAACTTCTGTTATTTCAAAAAGCAAAATGCATGGCTTGCTCCTTTATCCAATGGGTTGAAATTTTGAAATATTGAGTGAGGTTTAGAGCATATTGTGGGACTTCCTGAGTGGCTCAGACATAAAGAATCTGCTTGCAATGCAGGAGCCTTGGGTTCAGTCCCTGGTTTGGGAAGATCCCCTGAAGAAGGGAATGGCTCCAGTATTCTGCCTGGAGAATTCCATGGACAGAGGAGCCTAGTGGGCTACAGTCCATGGGGTTGCAAAGAGTCAGACATGACTGAGCTACTAACACTTTCACTTTCAACACAGAGCATATTGTACTTTCTACCTGGAAAGCCTACCAGTATGCGGCCACTTCAGGATGAAGAAGTTAAAATCTGTCTCCCTCTTCATTCTCCTATATTCTTCACTATGTCCCACTGGAAAGATCGAAGGAGGGATCTTATGATGGAGTCGGAAGACCACTTTTTAAAGTTGAGTTATGGGGGGTGTGGGAAGATGGCGGAGGAATAGGACGGAGAGACCACTTTCTCCTGCACAAATTCATCAAAAGAACATCTCAACACTGAGTAAATTCTACNCCATGTCGATGTGTAGCAAAACAAATACAGTATTGTAAAGCAAAACAAACTAAAAAAATAAAAATTAATTTAAAAAAAACAATAAAATAAAATAATTACTAATAAGAAAAAAAAATAATAAAAATGCAAACAGGGGCTTCTCTGATAGCTCAGTGGCAAAGAATCCACCTCTCAATGCAGGAGACATGGGTGTGATCCTTGGTCTGGGAAGACCCCACATGCTGTGCAGAGGAGCTAAGCCTGTATGCCACAGCTATTGAGTCTGTGCTGTAGAGCCCGGGAGCTACAACTACCGAAGCCCACAGTCTAGAGCCTGCACTCTGCCATGAGAGAAAGTGAAAGTGAAAGTCCCTCAGTTGTGTCCAACTCTTTGCGACCCTATGGACTATACAGTCCAGGGAATTCTCCAGGCCAGAATACTGGAGTGGGTAGCCTTTCCCTTCTCCAGGGCATCTTTCCAACCCAGGGATTGAACCCAGGTCTCCCACATTGCAGGTGGATTCTTTACCAGCTGAGCCACAAGGGAGGCCCAAGAATACTGGAATGGGTAGCCTATCCCTTCTCCAGCAGATCTTCCCAACCCAGGAGTTGAACTGGGGTCTCCTGCATTGCAGGCAGATTCTTTACCAGCTGAGCTATCAGGAAAGCCTCTGCAGCAAGAGAAGCCACCACAATGAGCAGCCCACCCACTGTAACTAGAGAGTAGCCCCTGCTTGCCACAACTAAAGAAAAGCCCACGCAGCAAAGAAAACCCAGGGCAGCCAAAAATAAATAAAATAAAATAAAAAAATACAAAGAATGGTAAATGTCCTTGCAGACAGCTGGCTTCCAGGTAACCAAGGGCAAGGCACTTCCCAACCCAGGAGTTGAACTGGGGTCTCCTGCATTGCAGGCAGATTCTTTACCAGCTGAGCTATCAGGAAAGCCTCTGCAGCAAGAGAAGCCACCACAATGAGCAGCCCACCCACTGTAACTAGAGAGTAGCCCCTGCTTGCCACAACTAAAGAAAAGCCCACGCAGCAAAGAAAACCCAGGGCAGCCAAAAATAAATAAAATAAAATAAAAAAATACAAAGAATGGTAAATGTCCTTGCAGACAGCTGGCTTCCAGGTAACCAAGGGCAAGGCACTTGAAGCCATAGTTTCTTCATTCCTAGAGTTGGACAGAGTGAAATGACACATTTAATCTGGTTGGGCTAAATAGGGACTGTTCAGAAAATGAGGATGAGTATAATTTATTCACACACTTAATGCTGATAGAAACCTGAAGTGTTCACATTTCTAACCATTTGCTTAGTAATACTAGCATAGATGGTTTTTCCCAACTTTTCAAAATAGAAAACATTGAGATTTTCTTTCTCATCAAACAAATCTACTCTGACTTCATAAATAGTAGAAATGACTTTATGAGAGATGATTTTATAAAGTGTGAGCATCCACAAGTCCATCTGTATTGCTAACTACACTGAACATTTTAAAAGTAAAGCTACTAGCTTAGAATCTTTTTTTTTTTTTCCTTCCAAAGAGTTGCTTGCTTTTACTTCCCTTTGTAGTTTATGGTGAAGGAGATTACATTTTAACTTAGATAAGAGTCAACCTTTTTGATGTGTAATAGAACTTTTAAGTCTGCATGCCTCAGGGAGCAGGTTCCACATGACTAGCTTAGGTTAAACTGAGGGACATGTGACATGCTAAATGAACTCCTATCTCTTTGTTAAAGACTGAAAAGCATTCCATTTCAGTTGTGGCAATTTAGTGACAAGCACCCTTTCCGTAATAATTTTAGAAACAAACACAGACTTTGGGGGAGCAATTTAAAACAGCATTCAGTTCAGTTCAGTTCAGTTCAGTCGCTCAGTCGTGTCCGACTCTTTGCGACCCCATGAATCGAAGCACACCAGGCCTCCCTGTCCATCACCAACTCCCGGAGTTCACTCAGACTCACGTCCATTGAGTCAGTGATGCCCTCCAGCCATCTCATCCTCTGTCATCCCCTTCTCCTCCTGCCCCTAGTCCCTCCCAGCATCAGAGTCTTTCCAATGAGTCAACTCTTCGCATGAGGTGGCCAACGTACTGGAGTTTCAGCTTTAGCATCATTCCTTCCAAAGAAATCCTAGGGCTGATCTCCTTCAGAATGGACTGGTTGGATCTCCTTGCAGTCCAAGGGACTCTCAAGAGTCTTCTCCAACACCACAGTTCAAAAGCATCAATTCTTTGGCGTTCAGCCTTCTTCACAGTCCAACTCTCACATCCATACATGACCACAGGAAAAACCATAGCCTTGACTAGATGGACCTTAGTTGGCAAAACAATGTCTCTGCTTTTGAAATATGCTATCTAGGTTGGTCATAACTTTTCTTCCAAGGAGTAAGCGTCTTTTAATTTCATGACTGCAGTTACCATCTGCAGTGATTTTGGAGCCTAAAAAAATAAAGCCTGACACTGTTTCCACTGTTTCCCCATCTATTTCCCATGAAATGATGGGACTAGATGCCATGATCTTCGTTTTCTGAATGTTGAGCTTTAAGCCAACTTTTTCACTCTCCTCTTTCACTTTCATCAAGAGGCTTTTTAGTTCCTCTTCACTTTCTGCCATAAGGGTGGTGTCATCTGCATATCTGAGGTTATTGATATTTCTCCCAGCAATCTTGATTCCAGCTTGTGTTTCTTCCAGTCCAGCATTTCTCATGATGTACTCTGCATATAAGTTAAATAAGCAGGGTGACAATATACAGCCTTGACGTACTCCTTTTCCTATTTGGAACCAGTCTGTTGTTCCATGTCCAGTTCTAACTGTTGCTTCCTGACCTGCATACAGATTTCTCAAGAGGCAGGTCAGGTGGTCTGGTATTCCCATCTCTTTCAGAATTTTCCACAGTTTATTGTGATCCACACAGTCAAAGGCTTTGGCATAGTCAATAAAGCAGAAATAGATGTTTTTCTGGAACTCTCTTGCTTTTTCCATGATCCAGCGGATGTTGGCAATTTGATCTCTGGTTCCTCTGCCTTTTCTAAAACCAGCTTGAACATCAGGGAGTTCACGGTTCACATATTGCTGAAGTCTGGCTTGGAGAATTTTGAGCATTACTTTACTAGCATGTGAGATGAGTGCAATTGTGCGGTAGTTTGAGCATTCTTTGGCATTGCCTTTCTTTGGAATTGGAATGAAAACTGACCTTTTCCAGTCCTGTGGCCACTGCTGAGTTTTCCAAATTTGCTGGCATATTGAGTGCAGCACTTTCACAGCATCATCTTTCAGGATTTGAAACAGCTCAACTGGAATTCCATCACCTCCACTAGCTTTGTTCGTAGTGATGCTTTCTAAGGCCCACTTGACTTCACATTCCAAGATGTCTGGCTCTAGATTAGTCAACACATCATCATGATTATCTGGGTCATGAAGATCTTTTTTGTACAGTTCTTCCGTGTATTCTTGCCACCTCTTCTTAATATCTTCTGCTTCTGTTAGGTCCAGACCATTTCTGTCCTTTATCGAGCCCATCTTTGCATGAAATGTTCCCTTGGTATCTCTAATTTTCTTGAAGAGATCTCTAGTCTTTCCCATTCTGTTCTTTTCCTCTATTTCTTTGCATTGATCGCTGAAGAAGGCTTTCTTATCTCTTCTTGCTATTCTTTGGAACTCTGCATTCAGATGCTTATATCTTTCCTTTTCTCCTTTGCTTTTTGCTTCTCTTCTTTTCACAGCTATTTGTAAGGCCTCCCCAGACAGCCATTTTGCCTTTTTGCATTTCTTTTCCATGGGGATGGTCTTGATCCCTATCTCCTGTACAATGTCACGAACCTCATTCCATAGTTCATCAGGCACTCTATCTATCAGATCTAGGCCCTTAAATCTATTTCTCACTTCCACTGTATAATCATAAGGGATTTGATTTAGGTCATACCTGAATGGTCTAATGGTTTTCCCTACTTTCTTCAGTTTGAGTTTGAATTTGGCAATCAGGAGTTCATGATCTGAGCCACAGTCAGCTCCCGGTCTTGTCTTTGTTGACTGTATAGAGCTTCTCCATCTTTGGCTGCAAAGAATATAATCAATCTGATTTCGGTGTTGACCATCTGGTGATGTCCATGTGTAGAGTCTTCTCTTGTGCTGTTGGAGGAGGGTGTTTGCTATGACCAGTGCATTTTCTTGGCAAAACTCTATTAGCCTTTGCCTTGTTTCATTCCGCATTCCAAGGCCAAATTTGCCTGTTATTCCAGGTGTTTCTTGACGTTCTACTTTTGCAACAGCATTACTCAACCTAAAAAGCCCTTCCTGTACCTTATTTTCCCTTTCTTTTTTCCTCCATTTACACTTCTTTTACACCCCCCCGACCCCCAATCTCTGTCTTTGCTAGTCCTGTTGAATCTAGTACTACCCCCGAAAGATGGCTCCTTTCCATCACCACTGTGTGCCCAGGCCGCACCACCATCTTCTCACCCTGCATATCTGGGAGAACATCCTTACTGGTCTCCTCACTTCCTCCCTGTCTTCTGACAGAGTGAGTAAAGGGACAAAGTAGGTGATTAAATAGTTAATCCCATTAGGGATTAATTAAATGGTTAATCCCACTGGTAGAAAAAATAGGGGAGACTCCTGTAAATTGTTTATTCAAGAGAACAGGGTTTTTTAACCCCAAAACCAAGCAGGCTTGCTAAGCAGTGAAACCATGTAATAGAAACATAAGACTTGCCCCCAGACAATAAAATAGTGATGGCATGGGCCTACATCCTGCTGAGTGAGCTCAGTTAAGTTAATGCTCCTTAAAATATACTCTGTGCAGACATAAAAAATGATACTTCCTGAACCTAGCTTGACCATGTGGAAACAAGAAAACTCCCTTGCTCAACCTGGAAGAGGAGCTGATGATGGAAGATGGATGTCTATTCAAAAAAGACAGTGAAGGTCTTCCCCTCCTCACTTTTCCTTTGATTATAAAGCTGTAGTCCAGTAAGTTCTGGGGGCACAGCACCCTCTCACCCACTTGCTTGTAAGTAGCACAGGCGTCCTATTCTAGTAAATCACTTCTTGTCTATCACTTGCCTTTTGCTAAATTCTTTTTGCGCTGAGACATAAAGGCACTATGGTACCAGAGCTCTTTGGAGCCCTCGAAATGACACCCAAAATGTTTTCACTGCTGCAGTCCACTCTTATTCTGCAATCTAAGTGCTCCTTTACAAATGGTAATCACATTACTCCTGTGCTGCAGACTGTTTATTTAGAATCAAATGCACACATCTTTTCTTTTGCTTTCCTGCTACAGCTCATCTCCTGCCCGTCTCCACTTTGTTCCTCTGCTCTAGCCACTGGAGCTTCCATTAGATTTCTTGAACATGCTCAGTTTTTTTCTACCATAGTGCTCTTGCGTTAAGAATTTCCCCAGCCTGGCAGACTGCACCAGTTCTTCACATGACCAGCTCCTTCTCGACTTTCCATCCTCACTTTAAAGATCAAGTTCCAATTGCTGCTTTCCTTGGGTTTCAGATTCCAAGTAGTCTTTCTCTTTCCTCTATTACACATCCTGCGTATTTCCTCATAGATGTGATCACCATCTGCATTATCTTGTTTGCTTATTTTCTTCTTGGTCATCCCTCTCACTCTAGCAGGTTTCAGTGCAAGAAGCAGAAACTGGTAGGTAGTTTACATAAGAAAGAGTGTACGAGTTTATGTAAGACAGTGGTTTTAAAAATGCACGAAGGGGCTGGGGCTATAGACGTGGTTCTAGGTTGAGCCTCTGTAAGAGGCTCTCAGTACCATCCAGAACTGACTCATTAGGGGAGGTGCTGGTATTCTGTGGCTGATGATTCTAGAACTAAGTTCCCAACACATGGCAGTTCAGGGATCAGGAAGCCAGAATGGAGACACCTCTGCTGTCTCTCTATTATATGCTCCACGGCAGAGAAAGGAAGCTGAGCACTGCTGTCGAAACAAGTTCTGTTTCTTACTCTTGCTTGACAGCAGAAAAAAATCAGAAAGGGGCAGGAAGATGACCTCAGCCTTTTGGATCCTGTATGGATATATCTCAATGGGTGTAACCTAATTCTAACCCAGAAACAACTTACTTCCTCTACAGTCATAAATCAACTCTCAGGAACTCTTGTCTCTGTAAATTGTACTACAGTTCCTCAAATTTCTCTTGTATGCACTAAAACTCCATTGACTGCTGTGAATTGTTCTGTTGTTTCCAGATGTTTCTCAGCTTCTTAACTTTTTTTAAATTAATTTTTATTTTTTAGTTTGCTTTGCTATACATTGACATGAATCAGCCACGAGTGTACATGAACTCCCAATCCCGACCCCCACCTCCACCCTCCCGCCCCACACCTTCTCTCTGGATTGTCCCCGTGCATCAGTCCCAAGCATCCTGCATCCTGCATCAAACCTAGACTGGTGATTCGTTTCACTTATGATATCATACATGTTACACTGCCACTCTGCCAACTCATCCCACCCTCTCCCTCTCCCACAGAGTCCAAAAGGCTGTTCTATACATCTGTGTCTCTTTTGCTGTCTCGCATACAGGGTTATCATTACCATCATTCTAAATTCCATATATATGTGTGAGTATACTGTATTGGTGTTTTTCTTTCTGGCTTACTTCACTCTGTATAATCGGCTCCAGCGTCATCCACCTCATTAGAACTGATTCAAATGTATTCTTTTTAATAGCTGAGTAATACTCCATTGTGTATATGTACCACAGCTTTCTTATCCATTCACCTGCTGATGGACATCTAGGTCGCTTCCGTCCTGGCTATTATAAACAGTGCGCCNAATCATACATGTTACACTGCCACTCTGCCAACACATCCCTCCCTCTCCCTCTCCCACAGAGTCCAAAAGGCCATTCTATACAAAAATATGGAACGCTTCACAAATTTGCATGTCATCCTTGTATAGGGGCCATGCTAATCTTCTCTGTATCATTCCAATTTTAGTAGATGTGCTGCCGAAGCGAGCACCAACCAGTGCATTCTGAAGAAGATCAGCCCTGGGATTTCTTTGGAAAGAATGATGCTAAAGCTGAAACTCCAGTACTTTGGCCACCTCATGCAGAGTTGACTCATTGGAAAAGACTCTGATGCTGGGAGGGATTGGGAGCAGGAGAAGAAGAGGACGACAGAGGATGAGATGGCTGGATGACATTACTGACTCGATGGACGTTAGTTTGAGTGAACTCTGGCAGATGGTGATAGACAAGGAGGCCTGGCATGCTGCGATTCATGGGGTCACAGAGTCGGACACGACTGAGCAACTGAACTGAGCTGAGGGCTAGGGATAAAATATCAAATAAGACAGACATGACTGCTAATCTCATTAAACTTAGTCAACCAGGACAAATAAACAGGCCGCTTTTTTTTTTTTTTACTCCCTTAAGAGTTATTTTTTTAAGTGCATTTTAAAAAATATACATTTTTTTGTGTATATATTTAAAAATGCACTTAAAAAAATAACTCTTAGGGAGTAAAAAAAAAAAAAAAAAAGTGGCCTGTTTATTTGTCCTGGTTGACTAAGTTCAATGAGAGCAATAAATGCTGGAGAGGGTGTGGAGAAAAGGGAACTCTCTTACACTGTTGGTGGGAATGCAAATTAGTACAGCCACTATGGAGAACAGTGTGGAGAGTCCTTTAAAAATTGTGAATAGAAATGACTTATGATCCAGCGATCCCACTGCTGGGCATACACACCAAGGAAACCAGAATTGAAAGAGACACGTGTACCCCAATGTTCATTGCGGCACTATTTATAATAGCCAGGACATGGAAGCAACCTAGATGTCCATCAGCAGATGAATGGATAAGAAAGCTGTGGTACATATACACAATGGAGTATTACTCAGCTATTAAAAAGAATACATTTGAATCAGTTCTAATGAGGTGGATGACACTGGAGCCGATTATACAGAGTGAAGTAAGCCAGAAAGAAAAACACCAATACAGTATACTTACACATATATATGGAATTTAGAATGATGGTAATGATAAACCTGTACGCAAGACAGCAAAAGAGACACAGATGTATAGAACGGCCTTTTGGACTCTGTGGGAGAGGGAGAGGGTGGGATGNATTGGGTCATTTATTTTTCTGAAGTTGAGCTGCATAAGCTGCTTGTATATTTTTGAGATTACTTGTTTGTCAGTTGCTTCATTTGTTATTATTTTCTCCCATTCAGAAGGCTGTCTTTTCACCTTGTTTATGGTTTCCTTTGTTGTGCAGAAGCTTTTAATTTTAATTAGATCCCATTTGTTTATTTTTGCTTTAATTTCCAGTGTTCTGGGAGGTGGATCATAGAGGATCCTGCTGTGATTTATGTCAGAGAGTGTTTTGCCTATGTTCTCCTCTAAGAGTTTTATAGTTTCTTGTCTTATGTTTAGATCTTTAATCCATTTTGAGTTTAAAAAGTGAAAATCGCTCAGTTGTGCCCTACTCTTTGCAACCCCCCATAGCCCGCCAGGCTCCTCTGTCCATGGAATTCTCCAGGCCAGAACACTGCAATGGGTAGCCTTTCCCTTCTCCAGGGGATCTTCCCAACCCAGGGATTGAACCCGGGACTCCAGGATTGCAGGCGGATTCTTTACCATCTGATCTACCAGGAAATTATTTTCAAGTTGGCTGCACACTCTTGCCATTTTTCACTATAGGTAGCTTTTCCTCTTTTTAAAAACATAATTATTTATTTATTTTTAATTGGAGGATAATTGCTTTATAGTGTTGTGTTGGTTTCTGCCATACATCAACATGAAGCTTTTCCTCTTAATTAAAAGGAAATGATTAAAGAGACTAAGTTTTAGAGATCTGCACCACCACCATTATTCTGATACAAATGCTGACGGTCCTTTAGGTTCTTTTAAGTGTTTAGATCAGCTGAGAATTAGTAAGGAAACTCAGCTTCAGATGGCAGCAAATCAAGTAGACCCTTAGTATTCTCTTTTTAACGAAGTCCATTTTGTAATGCATATCAGGGTGTCAAGTGTATAGGTCAGTGGCTACGTGCCTCCGTTTTCATTAGGGGGCTCAGAAAAATCACTGAGTCTTATTGTTAAGGTTTGAAAAGTGAAAGTGAAGTCACTCAGTCATGTCCGACTCTTTGCAACCCCATGGACTGTAGCCTACCAGGCTTCTCCATCCATGGGATTTTCCAGGCAAGAGTACTGGAGTGGGTTGCTATTTCCTTCTCCAGGGGATCTTCCCGACCCAGGAATCGAACCCAGGTTTCCTGCATTGCAGGCAGACGCTTTACCCTCTGAGCCACCAGGGAATGCCTTACTTTGTAAGATTCCTTGGCAAAGCAGAATTCTCATAATAAGCAAGTTCTGAGTATTAGAATTTGCTCTAAGGGAGTAAGGAGGGACAAATGTGAAAGTTGCCACGACCAACTCTGGGGCAATCTGAGCATCAAAATAAGTACAGTAACGTATTCAGACCATTGAAGAGAGGTCTCCTGGAGTCCATGTGGATGGTGACCAACTAGACAAGTGGAGGAGATGGGAGGGATTTACTTTTAGCAGCATGCTAAAGGCCAGTTGGTAAAAGTGGAAGGAGTGCTGGAGGTGGTGAAACTGTGATCAGCTAGCCTGGTAAAGGTGAGTCAGGCAGCCATCATTGTAAGTGCCAGAGACAAGTTTAGGGGAGGAGCATGTTCTTGATCTGGTCTTACCCTGGTCTCACCATGGAGTCCTTATGACTTATAAGACAGAACAAGTAACTATGCAGTGGAGAGATCACATACTACTTTGACCAGGTAATCAAAGTTCATATCACCAGTGGGGGCAGACAGGATCTGCGCCTCCAGCTAGAAGTGACCTGACGAGGACACAGGGTCTCTTCTGCACTAGTCTAACCTGAATCTGATCATAGGAAATGTCAGAGAAACTTTAAATAAGGAAGGTTCTATTAAAAACCAAAAAAGAGGGCTGTAATCAAAAAATGTCGGTGTCTTGAAAGGCAAAGAAAGGCTATGAAAATGTCCCAGATTAAAGGAGGCAAAGGAGATGGAACGTGCAATAGTGGACCTAGATGAGCTCCTATATATACTGCAGGGAAAAAAGCTGCAAGGCAGCACTAGGGTTAATTGACAAAATTGGAAAATGGGCAGAAGTTTAAAGTAGTTGTTTTCAGATGTGGATAACTGTACTGTGCTTAGGTAAGAGAATATCTGTATTTAAAAAAAAATACGCACTGGAATATTTAGAGGTAAAGGGTCACCATATGCATAATTAACTTCCAAATGGTTTAGAAAAAGTTTTTAATCTATTGAGATAGAGAAGGGAAAAGAAGGTGGGAAGGGAGAGGGAAAAACAGAGTATAAGGCAAATGAGACAAAATATTAGCATTAGATGAATCTGGATAAATGGCATACAGGCTTTCTTTGTACTGTGTTGAAAGTCTGAAATTATTTCTAAACAAAAAGTTTTTTTTTTAAAGTTGTCTAGACATTTCTAAAAGTGCTTTTCACTTATACTGGGCACAAAAGGATCTGGGTTATAAAACAAATTTAGTTGACATGTCATCCTACCTTACTTTGCTTGAATTTTTCTCTGGGTATGTTGGATCTGCTTATTGCAAAATGCTTTTAACCTTTTAAAAATGTTCAAATTGTTCCTTGGTTTTTTACATTACTAAAGTAGTTCATCAAAGCAGTCCTGTTGTAAAAGATTTAAATCATTCTGACGCCACAATATAATTTTTCACTTTGTCATTCCTTCTCTGACCATCCTTAGGAAAAATTAGCATTGAAGTTTGACTTTCCCAGGAATAGACTTTGCATTTAATGTATCTGGGAAATACTTCTTCCTCTGTTTGCTTTACTTTTTAACCAATGAAGGAAGAGAGTTGCTGCTGCTGCTAAGTCGCTTCAGTCGTGTCCGACTCTGTGCGACCCCATAGACAGCAGCCCACCAGGCTCCCCTGTCCCTGGGATTCTCCAGGCAAGAACACTGGAGTGGGTTGCCATTTCCTTCTCCAATGCATGAAAGTGAAAGTGAAAGTGAAGTTGCTCAGTTGTGTCTGACTCTTAGCGACCCCACGGACTGCAGCCGACCAGGCTCCTCCGCCCATGGGATTTTTCCAGGCAAGAGTACTGGAGTGGGTTGCCATTGCCTTCTCTGAAGGAAGAGAGTTAGGTAATATAATTGTACCATACTTTAACTACTTCCTTGTGAAGAGCATTTGGGTTGTTTCAATACAGTATGTACTATAATAGATGGACCCTTGCACATGTGTATGTTTTAACAGTATAGAATCCTAGGAATAGTACTGCTGTGTATACTTTGAAATGTTTGATAATACATGCATTTAAATCTTTAATAAATACAGCAAGGCTTCCAAATAGGCTGTATACACATTACATTTTTTAAAATATGAATATAGCAAGACTGACTTCTAAATAGTAGCAACAGTATATGTTCTATTTTCCAACATCTCTGCCAACTGTGGGTATTATCAATTAAAAAAATGTTTGCCATCCAATGGACAGAATAATATTACTTTTTAGGTGCACATTTCCAAGTTTATTGGCTATGGATTTCTTTTTCAATGCACTATTTCTTCACACCCTTTATCTATTATTTTTTTGGCTGTTTGTCTCTTTCTTATTGGCTTGAAAGAGTTCTTTATAAGTTATAGATAATACTTTTTTGTCCATATACAATACCTTAAATATTTTCTCCTTGCCTGTCTTAGAAGTTTAAAATTTCTATGTAGCCAGAACTCTTTTCTTTATGGCTTTTGGGTTTGGTGTCTTATTTAGAAAGACTGTCTCTGTTTCAAGGTTGTAAAGAATACTCTCCATACATCCATCTCTTGTTTTTGTAGTTATCTTTTTAATGTATCTAGAAATTTGCATGTGGGTTTCATTTCACTTTTGTCCCAACAGATAACCAGTTTCTTCAGCATCATTTATTAAATAATTCATTATTCTTTCTCCAACTTAAATTTTAACTGAATCATAAAATAAATTCCTATGTTTACAGCAGTTTATATCTGCATTCTTTTATTATGTTCTATTGATCAACATATATGTATTTTCCTGTGCCATTTCTACAATTTTAATTTGGCAGGGAAAATTCAGTAATATATTTTCCTTTTCAGATAATTTTAGAACTACTTGCCATTTCTACAGTTTTAATTTGGCAGGGAAAATTCTGAAATATATTTTCCTTTTCAGATAATTTTAGAACTACTTGCCAGGTTCCACTTAAAATCTGCTGGAATATTGATTAACTGAACTCTACATGAAAAGTTCTTAGGTCATGATGGGTAGGATCTCAGGCTATGGAGTCAGACCTGGTAATAAACCATTTATTAGCTGTGGAATGATAATTGTACCTATTTTAGAGAAACACCATCTAGCTTATATGAGACAATATATTGAAATGCAAAACATAATACTTGGTGCATGTATATCCTAAAATGTCTTATATATTAACAGGGCTGATAATATTCAATCCCAGTTCTGTAGCTTATTAATGAGAGAACCTTTTCAATACTTAAACTGTCAGGCTTCTCTCTAGTAAAGAATCCACCTGCAAAGCGGGAGACCTGGGTTCAATTCCCGGGTGGGGAAGATCCCCTGGAGAAGGATATCGATACCAGATCAGTATTCCTGCCTAGAGAAATCCATGGACAGAGGCTACAGTCCATGGTGTCTCCAAGAGTCTGGCATGACTGAGCGACTAACACTTTACTTTCAAGAAATTGTAGGGTGTGTGTATACCTTCTCACACATGCACATACAGACATGTGCGTGAACAAAATTTCAGTCTACAGTGATGATTAATATATAATGAAGTGCTTTCCTGGATCCTCTCACTTTTTATTCATTCTTTCGAGTAATATTTCTGGTGTGGCTGCCATGTGTGGACCCTGGGCTTGATGCCTGGGGATATGCCTCATGCAACTTAAAGGCTGGAGGGAAGATAGACAACATACAAATAACCACACGCTCAGCTTTGCACAGGAGATGCATGGCATGAAGAGATGTTAAAGAGTTTCCATAGCTCTGACTCAGTTTGATGATGTTCATTTTGTCAATTAGCTCAGTTTGTTGAAAAATTGATTTCTCAAAACCAGTTTAAAAAGTTTAATGAGTGTGAATATAGATCACAGATTTGGAAGTTTTTTATGGGTTCAAATTCTGATTCTGTCACTTGGATGCTTTGTGACTTTGGGCAGGTACCTTAACCTGTCTGTGTTGCAGTTTCATTGTTTGTAAACTGAGGGTAATACTAAGCTACTTCAGGGGGTTGTCATGAAAAGCAAAGAAGTTAGTATATGTGAAAGTATGCAGAACAGTGCCTGGTACATAAAGAGTGCTGTAGAAGTGTTAACTCTTATTATGACATCATCAGCATCAAAATTTTTAACACTTAATATGGAATTATTTGAGGCTTCCCTGGTGACTGAGATGGTAAAGAATCTGCCTGCGATGTGGGAGACCCAGATCTGATCCCTAGGTCAGGAAGATCCCCTGGAGAAGGGAATGGGTACCCACTCCAGTATTCTTGCCTGAGAATTCCATGAACAGAGGAGCCTGGTGGGCTATGTGGTCCATGCGGTCACAAAGAGTCAGACATGGCTGAGTGACTAACACTTTCACTTTCATGGAAGTATTTACTTTCTCTCAAATTCTTTTAAAAACCAACATTATCAAAGTATAATTGCATGTGATACAATGACCCATCTTAACTGTACAAATTAAGTTTCGTAAATGTGTTCACCCATTTAACCACCACTATGATTAAGATATTGAACATTTGCATCAGCCTCAAATGCATCAGTTTCCTGGTTCCCTTCTGTAGTCATTTCAAGTTCTTTCTAATGCATTTGTTTTATCAGAATTATAGTTTTTGTCTTTTAGCATGTTTAGAATCTTTAATTCATTAAAATTTTTTGATGTATAATGTATATCAAGTTTGAGGCACAAATTACATGATCTATTATGCTAATCCCTTCTGGCAGTCTCTTCCTTCTGCTTTTTTGAATAAGTTTCTATATTGAATTGCTTCTTGTTAGAAGCAAAATGTAAGCATTTTGGATCGGATTGATTCAGTTAATTTGTCTTGTAGTATAAAGTTTATTTCTCTGTATAATACAAATATGTAGATATGCAATTTAGCTTCTTGCTGAAATTTTCCTGATGTTGACAGAGGAGTATTATGTTGACCATGGGAGTGAAGGAGAATTTAGCCTTGAAATTTTAACCTTTTCTTTCTTAGACTCCTCAAAAGACCAGATTAGTGTCCTTAGCATCTCTGCTTTGCTAGCACTGATAATTCTCAAGAGTGTATATCCTGGGAGGGAAAGTATTGGAGTGGTCCAGTATTTGACATAAACCTTTTTCTTGCAGTAATGAATGCAATCATTTAATAAGAGCTGACATTATCAGTTACTTAATGTTGACCAGGCACCATGCCTAACTCTAATACATCTCATTTAATTCTTTGAATCCCACAAGTTTGATATGGTTATTATGATGAATATGAATCTTAGATAAGCTAATTATAATAACTTGCCCAAAGCCACACATAGTAAGAATTGATGGAGCTGTTAGTGGGACTCTATGCCCATAGTCTTAGCATTATTTATTTCCCCCTTGAATTTGAAGCTTGCAGGCTATGGGGTTTTTAGGTAAATAATTCATGCTATTTTATAGATTTTTCACATCTATTTCTTATTCCATCCTCAAAACATCCAGTGGGGTAGGGAAGGAAATTTGATATTTTATCCCTTTATGCAAAGGTAGGTAAACTTTCTTTTTTTTATTTTTATTTTTTAAAATAATTTTTATTTTTTAGTTTGTTTTGCTTTACAATACTGTATTCGTTTTGCTATACATCGACATGAATCAGCCACAAGTGTACATGAACTCCCAATCCCGACCCCCACCTCTCCCCACCCCCCCCCACAACATCTCTCTGGATTATCCCCGTGCATCAGTCCCAAGCATCCTGCATCCCGCATTGAACTTAGACCGGCGATTCCTTTCACTTATGATATCATACATGTTACACTGCCACTCTCCCAAACCATCCCACCCTCTCCCTCTCCCACAGAGTCCAAAAGGCTGTTCTGTACATCTGTGTCTCTTTTGCTGTCTCACATACAGGGTTATCATTACCATTTTTCTAAATTTCATATATATGTGTAAGTATACTGTATTGGTGTTTTTCTTTCTGGGTTACTTCACTCTATATAATCGGCTCCAGCGTCATCCACCTCATTAGAACTGATTCAAATGTATTCTTTTTAATGTCTGAGTAATACTCCATTGTGTATATGTACCACAGCTTTCTTATCCATTCACCTGCTGATGGACATCTAGGTTGCTTCCATGTCTTGGCTATTATAAACAGTGCTGCTATGAACATTGGGGTACACATGTCTCTTTCAATTCTGGTTTCCTCAGAGTGTATGCTCAGCAGTGGGATCGCTGGATCATAAGGCAGTTCTATTTGCAATTTTTTAAGGAATCTCCACACTGTTCTCCATAGTGGCTGTACTAATTTGCATTCCCAGCAAAGGTAGGTAAACTTTCTATGAAAGGCCAGAGAGTAAATATTTTCAGCTTTGTAGACCCTGTGGTCTCACTTGCAACAACTCGGCTCTGAGGGTGTGAGAGGAAATATATAAATAGACAACATGTAAATGATCGAGAGTGGCAGCATTCCAATAAAACTTTATTTACAAAAACACGAGGCAGGCTGGATTTGGCTCACGAGTTGTAGTTTGGTGATCTCTGTGGCGGTGGACTGATCTCTTTGAGGGCACTGGGGCGTGTCAGCCAGTGGGGGCGGGAGCAGAAGCAGGATTGCTAGTGCAAAGTGTGCCCTGTGCACTCCCCTACCTTCTCCAGGCTGTAGCACTCAGTACCCCCTACTTTAGAAGTTTCAAGTCCCATCAATAATAGTAGTGATAATACTAGAGTTTTATCCTGGATGCTTTGTACTGTGTGCTTTTCAATGGGTCATTTAATCAGTGAATATGCCAGTAAGATGGGAAACTGAGGTAGAAGAAAGGAAAAGGCTTGCCCAAGGTCACAGAGCTAAAAGGTGGTGAAATGGATTTGAACTCAGGGAGGCTGATTCTGAGCACCTGAGCTCAAGTCTGACTGTTAACCTATTTATCCCATGTAATGGGCTTTCTCAGTTTCAAGTTACCTTTGAAGCCTTATTCTTCGGGAACTACCTCTTCCCAATGGTTAAGAGATAAGATCTATATTCTATTTTAAAAACTTTTGCTTTGGAGCAGAGCTATAAGTAAGGGAATGCTAATTCTGCCATTCTTCTGTCATAGCTGGAAAATTTGAGAGTTGAATAAGATGGTGCAAGAGGTTTCTTTTTGCTTGTCCTTAGGCTGCTCTGGAGACTCAGTTGTAGAACCACTTTAATGATCACAAAAGAAATTATTTGTTAGTATTGTGTCAGTACTGAACTGGGTGCATTAAATACATTATCTCAGTTAAGCCTCAAAAGTAAGTAAGTTAAGTAAGTAAAGTCACTCAGTCGTGTCTGACTCTTTGTGACCCCATGGACTGCAGCCCACCAGGCTCCTCAGTCCATGAGATTCTCCAAGCAAGAATACTGGAGTGGGTTGCCATTTCCTTCTCCAGGGGATCTTCCCAACCCAGGGATCGAACCCGGGTTTCCCTCATTGGAGGCAGACGCTTTAACCTCTGAGCCACCAGGGAAGTCCCAAAACAGTGCTATAAATTAAGTGGTATTATTCCCATCGCATAGATGGCAAAACAGAGGTTCATCTGTGAGATGTTGGGTAAGTTAATTAAATCTCCACAATCTTAGTTTCCTTCTTTGGATATAATAATAACCGTATCTCATAGAGTCATTATGAAGATTAAATGAGTTAATGCACATTAAGGATTGAGAGCAGTGTTTGGCACTCAATAACCTTTTATTATTGTTGTTATTATTAGAATGTATTAAAGTAGTAATGGTAGAGGTAAAATGTTTTTTGAATTTTATTTATTTATTTGCTTTTGCCTGTGCTGTGTCTTTGTTGCTGGGCGAGGGCTTTCTCTAGTTCCGGCGAGTGAAGGCTGCTCTCTAGTTGCGGCCCATGGGCTTCTCATTGTGGTGGCTTCTCTTGTGGGACGTGGGCTCTCGGGTAGTGGGCTCGGTTGCGGTACACGGGCTTAATTGCCCATGCCATGTGGAATCTTCTCCGAGCAGGGATCAAGCCCGTGTACCCTGCATTGGAAAGTGGATTTTTAACCACTGGACTACCAGGGAAGTCCAGGTGAAATTTTTTTTAATGATTGATTGTGAATTGGAAATGAGCATCTAAATGTCTAACAAAGGGGGCTTCTCTGGTGGCCCGGCAGTAAAGAATCCACTTACTAATGCAGGAGACATAGGTTGAATCCCTAATCCAGGAAGATCCCACATGCCGTGGAGCAACTAAGCGTGTGCGCCGGAACGATTGAGCCTGTGCTCTAGAGCCCTGAACCACAACTACTGAGTCCATCAGCTACTGAAACCTGCACCCATCCTCCCCCTCCCCCCCCACCAGAGCCTGTGCTCGTGACAAGAGAGGCCAGTGCAATTAGAAGCTGGTGCACTGCAAGGAAGAGCATTCCCTGCTTGCTGCAGCTAGAGAAAAGCCTGAGTAGCAGTGAAGACCCAGAACAGCCAAAAATAAATAAATAAAATTATATAAAAATGTCTAACACTAATAGACATCAACAGGTTGAATTTATGGTTATTTATTCATAGGAAGATGTATCAGCTTTCTTCATTTTACTATTTATTTATTTAATTTATTAGGCTGTGCTGAGTCTTAGTTGCATCATGTGGGATCTAGGTCCTTGATCTAGGGATCGAACCCAGGCCCTCTGCCTTGGGAGCACAGAGTCTCAGGCACTGGACTACCAAGGAATTCCCAGCTCTGTTTATTTTAAATTAAAAATAACCTCTATTTGTGATGGTTTCAAAATTAAATAGCTTGAATGGTAAAACTCAGTCTCTTGGTTCTGTTTGTAGCTATTTGTTTTGTATGAAATTATGCTCCTGCAAAAACAGTATGCCCCAGATATTCCTCTGTTTGCTATAGCTTTGTAGGACCGGCACCAGAGGACAGGAGTGCTTGACGTATTAAGTGATTGCCAGGGTTCATTTTACAACCATAAAAATAGTAGCTGAGGACTGTGCACAGGGAAGTAAAATAATTTACTAATCTTTGTTCAACAAATTCAACAGTACACCTTTGTAAAATAACTTATGTTTTGCGTATACACTCTTTATTACACACCGCACATGGCTTTACACATTTTGGGTTTGTATGTGCCCATTCCTCTCTGAGGTTATATCCCAAATCGTGTGAATTCTGTTATAATGACAATTTAAAGTATTTGTTCAATGTCAATTTTGACTATATGTGATTTTCCTTTTATGTACTTGACTTAGAACTTAACCCTTACCTTAAGCTTCAACTCAACTCCACATTTATAATGAAATGCAGAAAGGAAAATATTTCCCCCTTCATAAAGTTAACTATTTCATTTTTTAAAAAACACACTTCTCTATATGTTAGTAGAAACTAAAGCAATGCTGAGCTTCCCTGGTGGCTCAGTGGATAAAAAATCTTCCTGCAATGCAGGAAACCTGGCTTCTATCACTGGGTTGGGAGGATCCCCTGCAGAAGGGAATGACTACCCACTCCAGGATTCTGGCCTGGAGAATTCCATGGACAAAGGAGCCTGGTGGGGTCCTTGAGGTTGCACAGAGTTGGACACGACTGAGCGACTAACAGTTAAAGCAGTGCTGTCCACTTCATTTGTTATCTGTGAGGGTGACATCTGGTGGTTCTTTTTAATTTCATGTTTTCTCTGTGCTTGGTTGTTAGAAACTCCAAAGAATCACCATGTGAACTGCTTTGCCTGGTCCTTAACACACTAGCTGGCTATTGAGGATTGAGTTAGTACAACTGATAGGACTCTTAACAGCCCAGACCTTCATTTGGACGCAGTCCTCTGGATGCCAGCCTTCAGCGAGGAATTTTATTTTAGCATGTGTGATGGACAGTCAGCTCCCTTATTTGGGAGGATTTGTGTTGAATTCAGAGAATCTAGGCTTTTGAGTAAGGGATGGTATCCATGCCAGCTTCTCTGCTTTCCTCATGAGGAGGCTAGAGCCCCATGAGGTTGAATGTATTAACCAAGGTCACGTTGTTGGCCAAGGTCACTGCTCCCCAGTGAGCTGAGGTCTTGGGCTCTGTGCTCATAAGTTATGTTTATCTTGTTGAGTAACCCACTGAGTAGGAAGAGTCTGGGCACTGAAGAATAAGAGATGAAGGCATTTTCGGATGGAAGAAGTAAGGCAGTTAACATTTTTTGAGTACCTATTTGCTATAAATATTCCCACATTCAGCCTCTTTTCTCTCTTTCAAAAGAAGATGCAGAATCTTTAATGGGAAAGCGTTCTTAGGGAAGTAGAGTGAGGGATCCCAGCTCTGTGTCCGTGAGTCCACCGATTCACCCCATATCTGGGAAGTTAGTATCCTCAGGAATGGTATTTACTGAGTCTGTTTTGAGTTGGACCTTTACCTGATATTGTCTCTCTAACATTCTTCCAACAACTTGGGGAGATGGTTGGAATCCCCATTGCTAAGAGTCTGCAAAGTGCAAAAGTACTGTCTGTGTTGGGTTACAAAGTGGATTCAAAAGGATTGTGATAACCCTTGATTTCAGTAAGAGAGTTCGGATGGGTTCTTAGGAAAATCAGTAGAGCAGGATTCAGAAGGCTAGACCTCCCCAGGGGTGGGGTAGAGCTGAGATTGAGACCCACATGGGTTCCACTTCCTGGCCTAAATTTATGTTTTCCACTCTCTTGCATTGGAAATGCACTTAAGTGAATCTTTGTATAAAATCTAACTTACAAACACATGATAGTGGCTTAGTTAAAATATGCTCAATTTATTTATATGCTCAATGTAATCTTTCCTAATGAAGTGACTGTCACTTCATTATTTCCTATTTTCACTATGAGATCTGTATTTTTTTTGTAAATATGAAGCTTGGAAAAAAAAAAAAGACAGGACTTATGGGGTAATATTAGAGGACTTCCCTGGAATGAGAGAAACTTGAGAATTATGTTAATACTGTATGTACTTAGAGAATGTGTGAAATCATTTTCAACCACAAGTGATGAGTGCTTAAAAGTTTCTCAGGCATACTTCTTTTTTTTTTTCTTTTGACAGTTGATTTTTACTCTCTGTATTTATCTGAAATTTAACAACTCTAGTTTTGAATAGTGTATGAAAATCTCCAGTTTTTTGATAAGCATATCCCAGAAAGTAGATTTTATAAACCTTCTGGGCAAATGTGGAAGATAAACTCTGTGTCTGGTTATTTTTTTTGTCTGTTCTTTTTAAGAATTCTGTTCATAACCTTGGGAAGGTTGCATTTTATGCACTTGAAGGGCCAAATGGGCACGTGGGGGTGTGAAGAATCTCTAGTGTATGGGCCCCCATCACTTTTCTTCCCTCTGACTAAGAGCTCTATGGGTCAGTTGAGTTTTAATGTTAATCCTTAAAGGGGAGGTATGAGCAGTGATTGCACCCTTCAGATCCAGTACTGGGAATAAACTGAAGCTGAGGTTTACATTTGGCTCCAGAGAGTCTGGGTCATTGATGTTCCCTCCTACAATAGGAACTTATAAAAAAATGCAGCCTATAAAATGCAACTGAAAGAGTTTAAATGCTCCAAAAGGCCATGGATGGCAAATGTGAGCAGAATGAAAAATTCTCCCTGACACATGAGCTCAGGACACATATATTAAAAAGTTCTTTGCCCTGATTATTTTCTAAGAGTCACTTTATGGATATATAATGAATTTGTATTTTAAGTTAATTAACGTTGATTTAGGAAAAGCAATACTTTATTGGAGGGAATGATGCTAAAGCTGAAACTCCAGTACTTTGGCCACCTCATGCGAAGAGTTGACTCATTGGAAAAGACTGTGATGCTGGGAGGGACTGGGGGCAGGAGGAGAAGGGGACAACCGAGGATGAGATGCTGGATGGCATCACTGACTCGATGGACGTGAGTCTGAGTGAACTCCGGGGGTTGGTGATGGACAGGGAGGCCTGGCATGCTGCGATTCATGGGATTGCAAAGAGTCGGACACAACTGAGCAACTGAACTGAACACTTTATTTAAGTAGGAAATGATGTCACTTAGGTTTATGCATTTCCCATGTGATTCCTTTAGTGATGTACTTTTTCCTGAGAAGATTTACATCCAATATTTGAGGAGCCCTTCTGGTGTGTCACTAAGATGATAATAAAGTGTAACAACTGATGTCAGTTTGGTTTCCCATTTTGGACATCTTGATCGACCAGGGGACAATGTCATGAGGAGGAGTGTCTGGTTCTTAGGACCCTAATACCCATGGTTCTTAATCTCTGCACTAGTCCTTTGAGAGGCTAGGGCATCCTCTTTATGTCTCATCTCCCTGAGAATAGTCCAGATGTGACCCAGAGCAAAGCGTAGAATCTGTCACTTCTCAGAGTTCTCAGCAGCTCTGGGGTTCTTTGAGTCCATGGTACCAAATACACAGCTTCATTGGTCAATAGAATGGAATGTTGGGTAGAGGCTCCAGTGGGAAGGGTGTGATGCTATGGGATGGGGAGTGGTTCTCATTGAGGAAGAAGGTGTCAACAGAGCCCCTTCAGACCTTGTCATCCCTCCCTGAAGAACAACAGATGGATGAGAACATGGAGGCTTTGGCCCACAGTCCTATTGAAATCATCCAAATAGGAGAGGGAAAAATGGAGAAGGAGACACAGGAGGAAGATGAGAAAAACGTAAAGGTAAGGGGAGAAAGGAAGAGGCCATAGAGAAGTGATTCAACTTACCGGATTTGCAGTACTTACTTTTAATTTTTATCATGTTCCTTCCTACTCTCTCTTCCTTCTTAGAGTAATATTTACCACATATTTCTTTTCATACCCAAAAGTGAATTAAAATTCAGATGGGGAGACCTGAAAAATTTGTAAATCTATTTGGTCTCTTTGGAAATTAATAGAGTATTTAAATTCTGCATATTTTAATAGCATATTTGTTATCTTTAGTCTTTGCCTCTCTCCCTTAGGGCAAAATATAATGTGACTATCTTCATCATTAGTATCTCCATTATTTAAGAGTCTTAAAGAAATAGCACTTATTAAAAACTTGCTGTCACTTAAATGCACTTGCATGTATTTTTGCTACTCAGAATGTTACAAATGAAGATGAAAATGGTTTAGAAACGCTTTAGCAGTGATACAGCACTCCCCATTCCTTTCCCTCACTTCTCTGTTCCGTGTCCAGGATCCTCCAGCCTGCTGGGGGAAGAAGTCAGGTTTTAGGTTCCCCACCCAGCAGGGAGCACGCCCTGGAGTGGTGGGTGGCATCTGGAAGGTTGCCCCCGGGGAATCTCTCACCTAACAAGGTTAGTCCATTTGCTGAACTGCAGAATGAAACTGCTGAAAATAAAGACCTCTCATCTCAGGACAAGGGTTCTCAGCTAGCCAGTCTTCTAACAATTATCTGCTAATAGTTTTTGAAGTGCAGAGTTCTATGTTTGGTTTTAAAGTAAATTCAGGAGTCAGATGGCCCTTGACTGCAGCCAGGAGTCAAGATAGGCTCTTGAGAAAGTGAGGTTCCGTTGGAGGCAGCATGTGCTTAGAAGCCAGGTGTGGCTCAAATAAACATTTATTACACTTATGCCCAAGAATCGTAGCTCCTCAGGCTTGGCCCCAGCATGGGGCTGGGGAGGCTGATGCAGCAGTCTTTAAGGATGGAACTAGATGCTGAGGCTTTCCGCTGAGCCCATCTCTTTTGTCAGCAGTGTGAGTTTTCTTGTGTTGTTGTTGTTGTTCAGTTGCCCAGTTGTGTCTGACTCCTTGTGAACCCAGGTACTGCAGCATGCCAGGCCTCCCTGTCCCTCACCATCTCCCAGAGTTTGCCCAAGTTCTTGTCCATTGCATCGGCCATGCCATCTGGGCATCTCATCGTCTGTTGCCCTCCTTTCCTGCATTCAATCTTTCCCGGCATCAGGGACTTTTCCAGAGAGTCACTGTTCACATCAGATGACCAAAATACTGGAGCTTCAGCTTCAGCATCAGTCCTTCCAGTGAATATTCAGGGTTGATCTCCCTTAAGATTGACTGAGTTGATCTCCTTGCTGTCCAAGGGACTTTCAGGAGTCTTCTCTAGCACCACAGTTCAAAGACATCAGTTCTTTGGTGGTCTACCTTCTTTATGGCTCAGCTCTCACAACCGTATGTGACCACTGGGAAGACCATAGCCTCGATTATATGGACCTTTGTCAGCAGAGTAATGTCTCTGCTTTTCAACACACTGTCTATGTTTGTCATTGCTTTCCTGCCAAGAAGCAATCGTCTTCTGATTTCATGGCTGCAGTCACCATCTGCAGTGATTCTGGAGCCCAAGAAGAGGATTTTGTCACTACTTTTACCCTTTCCCCCTACTGTTTGCCATGCAGCAATGGGGCTGGATGCCATGATCTTAGTTTTTTTTTTAATATCTAGTCTTAAGCCGTCTCTTTCACTCTCCTCCTTCACCTTTAACAAGAGGCTCTTTAGTTCCTCTTTGCTTTCTGCCATTAGATTCTGGAAGACCCAGCTGTGGCCACAGGACTTAAAAGGTCAATCCTCATCCCAGTTCTCAAGAAGGGTAGTACCAAAGAATGTGCTAACCTAACCATCGGACAGTTGCACTCATCTCCCATGCTAGTAAAGTCATGCTTAAAATCTTGCATGCTAATCTTCAGTATTATGCAAACCGGAACTTCCAGATGTTTTCCAAGCTGGGTTTAGAAAAGAAAGAGGAACCAGGGATCAAATTGCCAACATTTGCTGGGTTATAGAGAAAGCAAGGGAATTTCAGGAAAACATCTATCTCTGTTTCATCGACTATGCTAAAGCCTTTCTTGTTTTACTTTCCTTAAACTGGAAGGACTCTGGATGCTTCTCTGACTGTATTTCTTTCAACTGGACCCCACATGGTGCATGGGCTTCCCAAGTGGTGCAGTGGTAACGAACCGTCTGCCAATGCAGGGGACATAAGAGATGCGGGTTGATCCCTGGGTTGGGAAGATACTCCTGAAGGGAAGACCATGGCAATCCACTCCAGCATTCATGCCTGGAGAATCCCATGGACAGAGAAGCCTGGTAGGCTGCAGTTCATAAGGTTACAAAGGGTCAGACATGACTGAAGTGACTTACTAGCAGCAGCCACATGGTACCCTTACCTAGTGGTGGGAAGTTTCAGGGAAACCAACTGTTGTAATCACTGGGGAAGTGAAAACCAGCAGTAGTGAAGCACCGGGAAGTTGATGGTGAGTTTGGAGAAGCAAACAGACCAGAGATAGAAAAATCTTGTTATGCTCTGTGAGAAATGCATGTCAATGTATGGATATTTAGTGTTGGATGGGAGACTGTTGACTAGCAGTTCCTTGCAGATCAGGTGCCAAACCTAGTGGTCCTGATGGGAATCCACTGAGAAAAGGAGCGGATATGACTCTCATAAAGATGTAAAATGGACATGTTGAAACTTTTATTTAACACATCAGTGAGGGAAACCAGTGAGATGGTAAACTGATTCATGGACTGTTTGTGGAACTGGGTATTTATAGACTTCAAACAAGAACAATGTTAGCTTAAGATCACTGGCTACAGATAAAACTGGATAGTGTCTTGCAGGGTCATAAAACTGTAATCTTTGAGGCTTCCTTACCATTCCGAAATCTGCACATTATTAATAAATAATCTCATAGTATCTGGCTTCTATTCAGTTCAGTCGCTCATTTGTGTCCAACTCTGCGACTCCATGGACTGCAGCATGCCAGGCTGTCCTGTCGATCACCATCTTCCAGAGCCTACTGAAACTCATGTCCATTGAGTTGGTGATGCCATCCTACCATCTCATCCTCTGTAGTCCCCTTCTCTTCCTGCCTTCAATCTTTCCCAACATCAGAATCTTTCCCAATGAGTCAGTTCTTTGCATCAAGTGGCCAAAGTATTGGAGTTTCAGCTTCAGCATCAGTCCTTCCAATGAATATTCAAGACTGATCTCCTTTAGGGTATACTGGTTAGATCCTATGCTGTCCAAGAGACTCTCAAGAGTCTTCTCCAACACCACAGTTCAAAAGCATCAATTCTTCGGTGCTCAGCTTTCTTTACAATCTAGCTCTCACATCCGTACATGACTCCTGGAAAAACCATATCTTTGACTAGATGGACTTTTGTTGGCAACTAATATCTCTGCTTTTTAAATATGCTGTTTAAGTTGGTCATAGCTCTTCTTCCAAGGAGCAAGCATCTTTTAATTTCATGGCTGCAGTCATCATCTGCAGTGATTTTGGAACCCCAAAATAGTCTCTCACTGTTTCCACTGTTTCCTAATCTATTTGCCATGAAGTGATGGGACCAGATGCCATGATCTTGTTTTCTGAATGCTGAGTTTTAAGCCAACTTTTTCACTGTCCTCTTTCATTTTCATCAAGAAGTTCTTTAGTTCTTCTTCACTTTCTGCCATAAGGGTGGTGTCATCTGCATATCTGAGGTTATTGATATTTCTCCCAGCAGTCTTGATTCCAGCTTGTGCTTCTTCCAGCCCAGTGTTTCTCATGATGTACTCTGCATATAAGTTCAATAAGCAGGGTGACAATATGCAGCCTTGACGTACTCCTTTTCCTATTTGGAACCAGTCTGTTGTTCCATGTCCAGTTTGAACTGTTGCTTCCTGACCTGCATATAGGTTTCTCAAGAGGCAGGTCAGGTGGTCTGGTATTCCCATCTCTTTCAGAATTTTCCACAGTGTATTGTGATCCACACAGTCAAAGGCTTTGGCATAGTCAATAACGCAGAAATAGATGGTTTTCTGGAACTCTCCTGCTTTTTTGATGACGCAACGGATGTTGGCAATTTGACCTCTGGTTCCTCTGCCTTTTCTAAATCTAGCTTGAACATGTGGAAGTTCATGGTTCATGTACTGTTGAAGCCTGGCTTGGAGAATTTTGAGCATTACTTTGCTAGTGTGTGAGAGAGTGCAATTGTGTGGTAGTTTGAGCATTCTTTGGCATTGCCTTTCTTTGGGATTGGAATGAAAACTGACATTTCTAGTCCTGTGGCCATTGCTGAGTTTTCCAAATTAGCTGGCATATTGAGTGTAGCACTTTCACAGCATCATCTTTCAGGATTTGAAATAGCTCAACTGGAATTCCATCACTTCCACTAGTTTTGTTCCTAGTGATGCTTCCTAAGGCCCCCTTGACTTAACATTCCAGGATGTCTGGCTCTAGGTGAGTGATCACAGCATCGTGGATATCTGGGTCATGAAGATTTTTTTTGTATAGTTCTTTGTGTATTCTTGCCACCTCTTCTTAATATCTTCTGCTTCTGTTAGGTCCATACTATTTTTGTCCTTAATTGTGCACATCTTTGCATGAAATGTTCCCTTGGTATCTCTGGTTTTCTTGAAGAGATCTCTAGTCTTTCCCATTCTGTTGTTTTCCTCTATTTCTTTGCATTGATCACTGAGGAAGTCTTTCTTGTCTCTCCTTGCTATTCTTTGGAATTCTGCACTCAAATGTATATATCTTTCCTTTTCTCCTTTGCCTTTCACTTCTTTTCTCAGCTATTTGTAAGGCCTCCTCAGACAACCATTTTGCCTTTTGGCGTTTCGTTTTCTTGGAGATGGTCTTGATCACGGCCTCCTGTACAGTGTCATGAACCTCTGTCCGTAGTTCTTCTGGCACTCTGTCTATGAGATCTAATCCCTTGAATCTATTTGTGACTTCCACTGTATAATCAGAAGGGATTTTGTTTAGGTCATACCTGAATGGTCTAGTGGTTTTCCCTACTTTGTTCAATTTCAGTCAGAATTTGGCAATAAAGAGTTCATGATCTGAGCCACAGTCAGCGCTTGGTCTTGTTTTTACTGACTGTATAGAGCTTCACCATCTTTGGCTGCAAAATATATAATCAGTCTGATTTTGATATTGACCATCTGGTGATGTCCATGTGTGGAGTCTTTTCTTGTGTTGTTGGAAGAGGGTGTTTGCTATGAGTGGTGTGTAGTCTTGGCAAAACTTTACTAGCCTTTGATCTGCTTCATTCTGTACTCCAAGGCCAAATTTGTTATTACTCCATGTATCTCTTGACGGCTTACTTTTGCATTGCAGTCCCCTGTAATGAAAAATATATCATTTTTGCATGCTAGTTCTAGAAGGTCTTGTAGGTCTTCATAGAACCGTAAAACTTCAGCTTCTTCAGCGTTACTGGTTGGGGCATAGACTTGGATTACTGTGATATTGAATGGTTTGCCTTGGAGACGAACAGAGATCGTTCTGTTATTTTTGAGATTGCATGCACCTACTGTGTTTTGGACCCTTTTGTAGATTATGATGGCTACTCCATTTCTTCTAAGGGATTCTTGCCCACAGTAGTAGATATAATGGTCATCTGAGTTAAATTCACCCATTCCAGTCCATTTTACTTCACTGATTCCTAGAATGTCAATGTTCACTCTTGCCATCTCCTGTTTGACTGCTTCCAGTTTGCCTTGATTCACAGAACTAACATTCCAGGTTCCTATGCAATATTGCTCTTTACAGCATTGGACTTTACTTCCATCACCAGTCACATCCACAACTGGGTGTTGTTTTTTGCTTTGGCTCTGTCTCTTTATTCTTTCTGGAGTTATTTTTCTACTGATCTCCAGTAGCATATTGGGCACCTACTGACCTGGGGAGTTCATCTTTCAGTGTCCTATCTTTTTGCCTTTTCCTACTGTTCATGGGGTTCTCAAGGCAAGAATACTTAAGGGGTTTGCCATTCCCTTCTCCAGTGGACCACATTTTGTCTGTATTCTCCACCATGACCTGTCCATCTTGGGTGGCCCTACATGGCATGGCTGATAGTTTCATTGAGTTAGATAAGGCTTTGGTCCATGTGACCAGTTTAATTAGTTTTCTGTGATTGTGGCTTTCATTCTGTTGGCCCTCTGATGGATAAAGATAAGAAGCTTATGGAAGCTTCCTGATGGGAGAGACTGACTGAGGGGGAAACTGGGTCTTATGGGCTGGGCTATGGTCAATAATTAAGAAGAGATGGCAAAAAAAAAAAAAAAAAAAGAAGAAGAGATGGCAAGAATACATGGAAAACTGTACAAAAAATCTTCATGACCAAGATTATCACGATGGTGTGATCACTCACCTGGAGCCAGACATCCTGGAATGTGAAGTCAAGTGGGCCATAGAAAACATCACTACGAACAAAGCAAGTGGAGGTGATGGAATTCCAGTCGAGCTATTTCAAATCCTAAAAGAGGATGCTGTGAAAGTGCTGCACTCAATATGCCAGCAAATTTGGAAAACTCAGCAGTGGCCACAAGACTGGAAAAGGTCAGTTTTCATTCCAATTCCAAAGAAAGGCAATGCCAAAGAATGCTCAAAGTACCACACAATTGCACGCATCTCACACACTAGCAAAGTAATGCTCAAAATTCTCCAAGTCAGGCTTCAGCAATACGTGAACCGTGAACTTCCACATGTTCAAGCTGGTTTTAGAAAAGGCAGAGGAACCAGAGATCAAATTGCCAACATCTGCTGGATCATGGAAAAAGCAAGAGAGTTCCAGAAAAACATCTATTTCTGCTTTATTGACTATGTCAAGGCTTTTGTCTGTGTGGATCATAATACACTGTGGAAAATTCTGAGAGAGATGGGAATACCAGACCACCTGACCTGCCTCTTGAGAAACCTATATACATGTCAGGAAGCAACAGTTCAAACTGGACATGGAGCAATAGACTGGTTCCAAATAGGAAAAGGAGTATTTCAAGGCTGTATATTGTCACCCTGCTTATTTAACTTATATGCAGAGTACATCATGAGCAATGCTGAGCTGGAAAAAGCACAAGCTGGGATCAAGATTGCTGGGAGAAATATCAATAACCTCAGATATGCAGATGACACCACCCTTATGGCTGAAAGTGAATAGGAACTAAAAAAGCCTCTCGATGAAAGTGAAAGAGGAGAGTGAGAGAGTTGGCTTAAAGGTCAACATTCAGAAAATGAAAATCATGGCATCTGGTCCCATCACTTCATGGGAAATAGATGGGGAAAGAGTGGAAATAGTGGCTGACTTTATTTTTTGGGGCTCCAAAATCACTGCAGATGGTGTTGCAGCCATGAAATTAAAAGATGCTTACTCCTTGGAAGGAAAGTTATAACCAACCTAGACATCATATTAAAAAGCAGAGACATTACTTTGCCAACAAAGGTCCATCTAGTCAAGGCTATGGTATTTCCAGTGGTCATGTATGGATGTGAGAGTTGGACTATGAAGAAAGCTGAGCGCCGAAGAATTGATGCTTTTGAACTGTGGTGTTGGAGAAGACTCTTGAGAATCCCTTGGACTGCAAGGAGATCCAACCAGTCCATTCTAAAGGAGATCAGTCCTGGGTGTTCTTTGGAAGGAATGATGCTAAAACTGAAACTCCCAGTACTTTGGCCACTTCATGCGAAGAGTTGACTCATTGGAAAAGACTCTGATGCTTGGAGGGATTGGGGGCAGAAGGAGAAGGGGATGACCAAGGATGAGATGGCTGGATGGCATCACGGACTCAATGGATGTGAGTTTGAGTGAACTCCAGGAGTTGGTGTTGGACAGGGAGGCCTGGCATGCTGCGATTCATGGAGTTGCAAAGAGTCGGACACAACTGAGCGACTGAACTGAACTGAACCGATGGTCAGTAATACTCTAATCCAATTTTCTGTTGATGAGCAGCGCTGTGTTTCCTCCCTGTTGTTTGACCTGAGGCCAAACTGTGGTGGAGGTAATGAAGATCACGGCAGCCTCCTTCACAAGGTCCCATGCATGCACTGCTGCACCGTGTGCCCCAACCCGGCACCGGGCCACCACCACCCCACGCCTCTGCCGGAGACTCCTAACCACTCACGGGCAAGTGTGGGTCAGTCTCTTGTGGGGTCACTGCTCCTTTCTCCTTGGTCCTGGTGTGCACAAGAGTTTGTTTGTGCCCTCTAAGAGTCTGTTCCCCTAGTCCTGTGTAAGTTCTGGCGGCTCTTTGGTGGTGTTTATGGTGACCTCCTCTAAGAGGCTTATACCATACCAGGTCTGCTGCATCCAGATCCCCGGCCCCTGCAGCAGGTAACTGAGGACCCGTGCCTCCGCAGGCGATGCTTGGCTCTAATCTGATAGTAAATAGCAAAGTCAAACACAAGGACATCATCTGAGAGAATTCAAGAATCCTTGGGAGGATTTGTGCGACAGTCTGCAGTATTACCTCCAGAGATATGACGCCCCCTTCTCTCTTCCATTTCTCCACTCCTGCCCAATTACCTTAGCTCTAAGTTTTGGAAGTTTTTCTTAATTAACATAAAAAAATACTTTGAAGTTAAATCTGGAGTCGAATCTCAGTTCCTTTACTTACCAGCTGTGTAATATTGCTCAAGTAGTTACCTGTGACTGAATTTACTTGCTACACATTGGGAGGAGCTTTGTAAAGTGCCTGACACATGTTAGGCACTCATTTAATCTTAGTTCTTCTCTTTGTGTGTCAGTTGTGTCCAACTCTTTGTGACCCCATGGACTGTAGCCTCTGTCCATGGAGTTCTCCAGGCAAGAATACTAGAATGAGTAGTAGCCTTCTCTTCTCTAGGGGATCTTTCCAACCCAGGGATCCAATTGGGTCTCCCACAGTGCAGGCAGATTCTCTACCATCTGAGTCACCAGGGAAACTCCTTTTTTTTTTAAGTGAAAAAAAAAAATCACCTTTTTTCTGGTCTTTAGAGACAAAATTTTCTTCCTCTTTTTATCCTTCTCTCTTGCTTTTTTTTCTATTTCTCTTTCTCATTTCTAGTTTATTAGAATAATATCCTATAACTCTGGTGGATTTTCTCTGTTACATGGAGGCATTCTATTAAATTTTTATTATTCATCTAAATGGAAAAAATTGATTTTAATGTTATTTTTTAATTAAAAAATTTCCCCCAACTTTGTGAGCTATAGTTAACCTATAACATCATGTAGGTTTTAGGTGTGCAACTTAGTGATTTGATACATGACTGTATTGTGAAATGATTACCATAATAAGGGTAGTTAACACATCCATCTCACATGTCACATCATGAGAAATGCTGGGCTGGAGAAAGCACAAGCTGGATTCAAGGTTGCTGGAGAAGTATCAGTAACCTCAGATATGCAATGACACCATCTTTATGGCAGAAAGTGAAGAACTAAAGAGCGTCTTGATGAAAGTGAAAGAGGAGAGTGAAAAAGTTGGCTTAAAGCTCAACATTCAGAAAACTAAGATCATGGCATCTGGTCCCATCATTTCATGGCAAATAGATAGGGAAACAGTGGAAACAGTGGCTAACTTTATTTTTCTGGGCTCCAAAATCACTGTAGATGGTGATTGCAGCCATGAAATTAAAAGATGCTTACTCCTTGGAAGGAAAGTTATGACCAACCTAGATAGTATATTCAAAAGAAGAGACATTACTTTGCCAACAAAGGTCCGTCTAGTCAAGGCTATGGTTTTTCCTGTGGTCATGTATGGATGTGAGAGTTGGACTATAAAGAAAGCTGAGCTCCGAAGAATTGATGCTTTTGAACTGTGGTGTTGGAGAAGACTCTTGAGAGTCTCTTGGACTGCAAGGAGATCCAACCAGTCCATCCCAAAGGATGTTGATTGGAAGGACTGATGTTGAACTGAAACTCCAATACTTTGGCCACCTGATGTGAAGAACTGATTCATTTGAAAAGACCCTGATGCTGGGAAGGATTGAGGGCAGGAGGAGAAGGGGACGACAGAGAATGAGATGGTTGGATGGCATCACTGACTCAATGGACATGGGTTTGGGTGGACTCCGGGAGTTGGTGATGGACAGGGAGGCCCGGCATACTGCGGTTCATGGGGTTGCAGAGAGTCGGACACAGCTGAGCAACTGAACTGAACTGAACACATCTATCATGTCAGATAGTCATAATTTGTGTGTATGATGAAAATTTTCAATATCAGCTCTTTGAACAACTTTCGAATATGCTGTGCAGTGTTGTAAGCTGTGGTTTCCATGTTGCACAGTATGTTTTATGTAGAGAACCTGCTGCATATGATAGGGGCTTCCCCCATGGCTCAGGGGTATGAATTTGCCACCAATGCGGGACACGTGTGTTCGATCCTTGGGTCAGGAAGATCCCCTGGGGGAGGGCATTGCAACCCACTCAGTATTCTTGCGAGTATAATCCCAAGGACAGAGGAGCCTGATGCGTTACAGTCCATAGGGTCACAAACAGTCGGACATGATTGCAATGACTGAGCACCTCAGGCACATACTGCTTATGATAAAGGGAGAGGTGTTACTCAAATGAAGATGATTTCTTACTGGATATAACTTGGGGTTTCTTGTTTTGAGATGGATTGTTGCTGTTGTTCAGTCACTAAGTCGTGTCCGATGCTTTGGGACTTTATGAACTGCAGCATGCCAAGATTCCCTGTCCTTCAGTATCTCCCGGAGTTTGCTCAAACTCATGAGTCAGTGATGCCATCTAACCATCTCATCCTTTGTCGTCCCCTACTCCTCTTGCCCTCAGTCTTTCCCAGCATCGGGGTCTGTTCTAGTGAGTCAGCTCTTTGCATCAGGTGGGCCAAGTACTAGAGATTGAGCTTCAGCATCAGTCCTTCCAGTGAATATTCAGAGTTGATTTCCTTAAGGATTGACTAGTTTGATCTCCTTGCTGTCCAAGAGACTTTCAAGAGTCTTCTCCAGCAGCACAGTTCAAAAGCATCAATTCTTTGGTGCTCAGCCTTCTTTATGGTCCATCTCTCACATCAGTACATGATGAATGGAAAAACTATAACACTGAGATGGATATAGGGGTATTCGTTGTTTAAGTGTAAATATTAGCCTTGTTTCTTTTTAAAAGGAGAGCTGGCTTTCTGAGCTATCTTTCCTGAAGCCAGTGTCTCTGTGCCTGCTGTATGCTCTGCTCTGGGTTGATGTTTGTGAGGAGGGGGTCAGGTGCACAGAAGCTCTCAGGAGCATGCTCTCTGCATTCCCCTCTTCCTGGTACAGGTTGGCCTGGGTGGGGTTAACAGGAATGCTGGAGGGACCATGAGCTGGTATCTGGCACAGGTAAATTTAATTGGTCATCACAGCTAGAACTGGGTTCCTGGAGAACCTATTCTTTCATCTTCTCTGCAACCCTTCAGATGGTAAACTGGGTTGTGATTCAGAATGACAAGGTTGTGATGCCAAGAGCCTTTTCAGACTTTTGATTTGGAGAAAGGAGTCTTTCCTTAGAAATTTTTATATAGGCCAGAGAAGCCTATACATTGGTTTAGGTTCTTTTGCTAGAGAGCCAGCTCCTTTTTCTTTCAGTGGCTGGTTTATGAGCTTCTGATTTTGCTGCAGTCATTAGTCTCTGGAGAATGAGGAATAAGATGGAATTGCCCCTGACTCCACCCTCCTTACAGAGTATGATATGAACGTAGATAAATAGATCAGGGATCCCAAATTCTCGACTCAGTTCTGCCACTACTTAGAATGTCTCTTTTTCGTATTCACACATTTTGTTTCCTGCCTGCCTGCAGAGTCAGTATGTTGTATGTATCTGGTCGCTCAGTTGTGTCTGAGTCTTTTGCAACCCCATGGACTGTAGCCCACCAGGCACCTCTGTCCATGGGATTCTCCAGGCAAGAATACTGGAGTGGGTTGCCAAACCATTCTCCAAGGTATCTTA
The DNA here is from genome assembly GCA_006408695.1 of Aepyceros melampus. Taxonomy (NCBI): domain Eukaryota; kingdom Metazoa; phylum Chordata; class Mammalia; order Artiodactyla; family Bovidae; genus Aepyceros; species Aepyceros melampus. Next base: position 501,610 of record SJXQ01012718.1, read on the forward strand.
CCGACCCAGGGATTGAGCCTAGTCTCCTGCATTGCAAGCAGATTCTTTACCATCTGAGCCACCAGGGAAGGCGTATTATGCTGTATACATTGTTCAGTATTAATAATCAAATGAGAGAAAAGCTCTTGGGTCCTCTTTCTTCATTTCTGTGTTATAGTTCTAAATGAGGTGATGTGATCGCTGCCGTGATGGCCCAAGCTCAATTCATTCATTCAGCAACATGTATCCTTTGAGCAACAACTCTGTGCCAAGCCCTGGTGATTTCTATGTAGACATGATAAATGAGAACCTGCCCTGATGGAGACAGATTGTAACCACGTAAACAAATGAGATGATTAGAGATTATGATATTAAGAATGGTATTGAGAATGAAAGAAATCAGATCATGGGAAACTATTAGTATGCTGCTATTCTTAGTCATTTTAATTTGGTTTATCAGAGGACTTGAAATTGGAAAGATGAGAATGAGTCAGCCATAGGAAGAGTTGAGTGAAGAACATTCTAGGAAAGAGACATGCAGAGAGGCATGGATGAATTTGGCTTGTGCATGGATTAGAAGGACAGACCTGTGGCGGAAGTGGAGCGAGTAAGAGGGCCAGTGGGCAGAGGAATAGTCAGAGGCTGTCAGGGTCGTTTAGGGGCTTCATAGATTTTTGAGAAGGAATTTGAATTTTATTTTTCTTTCAGGACTCTACCTTGTTCTTTTTAAAAATTGAAATATAGTTGATTTACAGTGTTTCAAGTTTATATTATATAGGCTTCTTTTGTAGCTCAGTCAGTAAAGAATCTGCATGCAATGCAGGAGACCTGGGTTTGATTCCTGGGTTGGGAAGATCCCCTGGAGAAGGAAATGGCAACCCACTCCAGTATTCTTGCCTGGAGAATCCCATGGAGCCTGGCAGGCTACAGTCTACGGGGTCTCAAGAGTTGGAGATGACTGAGCAACTAAGCACACACTCTTCAGTCTCATGCAACCCAGAAGCACAACGAAGCAAATAACAGGACTAAGCACCCAAGTTTATAGCAAAGTGATTCAGTTATACATACATATGTATAGGCCTCCTCTGATGGCTCAGTGGGTAAAGAATTTGCCTGAAATGCAGGAGACACAGGAAACACGGGTTCAGTTGTTTGATGAGGATGATCCATGGAGGAAGAAATGACAACCCACTCCAGTATTCTTGCCTGGAAAATTCCATGGACAGAGGAGCCTGGTGGGCTATAGTCCAAAGGATTGCAAAGAGTCAGACATGACTGAGCAACTAAGCACCCATACACACACACACACACACACACACACACATGCACACACATATATTGTGTATATATATATATTCTTTTTCAGAAACTTTTCCATTATAGGTTATTATAAGATATTGAATATTTATTATACTATACAGTAGGTCTTGGATGTTTATTAAATTTGGATTTATTCTGTGTGCAGTGGAAGACTTTTAAGGAGCTCTAAAGCAGTAGTTTGATGTGAGCTTATTAAAGAAGAGAAAGATAAGAGTAACTTCAGCTGTTATGTGAAGAGTTGAATGGCAGGTTGAAGCGTAAGGGCAGGGAGGCCAGGATGGTCCTGTGTGTGGCTGTGGAAATAGTGGAAGGAATGTGAGGGAAGGAGGCTTTGAAGATTCGGCTAGGTTATACTGGGTCCCAGATAACTGGATGAGGAGCTTGGATTTGATGTTTGCAGCTATGAGGGAACTTTGTGTGTGTGTAAGTTTGTGTGAGTGTATCTGTGTTTCTAAGTGTGTGTGTCTGTGAGTTTATGGGTGAGCTTGTGAGTGTGTGAGTCTGTGTATGAGTGTGGCGTGCATGCGTGGATTTGTAAGCAGACGTGAGTGTGCATGTGTGTGTGTGTTGTGTGTATGTGTGTGTTGTGTGTATGTGTGTGTTGTGTGTGTGTGTGGTTTTTCTCCTGATGCAACTTTTGAACGGGCCAGCGACATAAAGAAAAGGCTGGCCTCAATGCTGTAGAGAACAGTCTGGCGGCAGGGAGACTTGCTGGGTGGGGAGTGGAGTTGGATGTGACACAAAGGCCCAGGGGTGCTAACGTGGCCAGCCAGGGAGAAAGACATGACTGAATCGGGCCAGTCCTGTTATTTGTTTCATTGTGCTTCTGTATTGAATGAGACTGAAGACTCCGTTAGAGGAGTCACAGTTTCTTCAAATTAGCCCAGTTTGATTGCTAGCTGAGTGTTTTACTAGTCTTTTTTTTTTTTTTTTTTTAAACATACCTAAGTTAAATCTCACTTACGTTCACGTGCTTGATTTCTCTGAAAGGAATTACGTTAGTGAGCGTTAAGTGGAGAGGTTCTACTGCAGCCCACCCAAACTCCCCACTTTGTTGCTCTGTGTCCTTGGGCACATGTGTGTGCGTGCACACACACGAGTCTCTTTTATATTTAAAGTTCTTGATTCCTGAGATACTCATTGTGTTTTTTGTTCCCCCAGGACATCTTTGAAGATGCTTTGGAAACCCTCTCTGTGTAAGTAGTAACATAATAAAAAAGTATGTAGTAGAGAAAATTGATGGTTTTCTTTTTTAAAAAATAAATACTTCATTTCATTTTTTTAAGTATAGTGACTATTGTTGGAAAAACTCAATTCTCTATAATTTAACATTTAGGATGTGATTAAGCTTAAGAAAGGATCTATCCAAAGTTACTGTCAAATACATTTTTCAGTCAGATTTCTTGTAACCTGAAACTAAAATAAAAGAAAAAATGTTTTCCAACAAATTAAATTTTGTTTATAGCTAACCCTTTTATATCTTGCCCATATTTCTTTACATGGTTAGCCTCATATTGTAGATTTTTTGCTTTTGGTTTGCACTTAGTTTTATTATAAGCATTTCTATAAGCCTATATAATTTTCATAATGATTTTAAATGATGTCATATTAGATCAAATGGAACACTACAGTTTACTTATTCATTTCTCCTTTCTTAGACATTTAGTAAAACTAAGTAGTGAATATTTTAATATGTACAGTTTTGTTATATTTTTGAATTGTCTCTGAAAGTTTAACTTCACCAGTGTAGAATTATTGGCTATAAAAGGGATGACTATTTTTATTGCTTTTTATGTGATATTTCTCAAGTTGCCTTTTTGTACTAGTCAACTCAGGCTGCCATAACAAAATACCATAGTTTGGGTGCTTAAACAATAGAAATTAATTTGGGTTTGGTTCTGGCGAGAGCTCTCTGCCTGGTTTACAGATGGTCACCTTCTCATTGTGTCTCCACAGGTAGAGAGAGAGAGAGAGAGAGAGGTCTCTAGGCGTTCTTCCTATAAGGGCATTAGTCATGAGGACCCCACTCTCAGGATCTGATCTAAATCTAATTATCTCCCAAAGGCCTCATCTCCAGACACCATCCCATTGGAGATCAGGGCTTCAGTATGTTAATTTTGGGAGAATGCAATTCTGAGATGGTTAGATGGCATCACCGACTTGATGAACATGTTTCAGCAAGCTTCAGGAATTAGTGATAGACAGGGAAGCTTGTGCTGTAGTCCATGAGTCGCAAAGAGTTGGACACGATTGAGCGATTGAACTGAATTCAGTCCACAGCACTTTCAAAAGAATTTATCTTTTGAATTTTATCTTATTTTAGTTATGAACAATGTGTACATGTAGCATCATCATCCCTAGGTATTATGTGAAACCATTTTGCTGCTTAAAAAGTGAAGTGTTAGTTGCTCCATTGTACCCAGCTCTTTGCGACCCTGTGGACTGTAGCCCACCGGCATCCTCTGTCCTTGGAATTCTCAAGGCAATAATATTGGAGTGGGACGCCATTCCCTTCTCCATAGGCACTTCCTGACCCAGGGACTGAACCTGGGTCTCTTGCATTGCAGGCTCTTTACCGTCTGAGCCATCAGGGAAGCCCTTTGCTACTTTAGTGATACCTAATTGTTTTGTTAAAGATTTTTTTTTTCTGGGCGTTCTCTCGTGGCCTAATGGTTAGGATTCCAGGTCTTCACTACCATGGCCTGAGGTTAACTCCTGCTTGGGGAACTGAGATCCCACAAGCCATGTGGTATATCCCTCCCACCCCCAATTTTTTTTTCTTATAATCATTGTTTAGTCTATTGCATTCCCTTATGTATGAATTCTAGTCTCTCTTGCCTGTTTAACTTTTTTCTAACTGCTTCTCATACATACTTATGAACTTGCATATGTATATATACCTTCATCTTTGGTTCTATTTGCTACACTTTCCCTTAATTGCTATTTTTATGTTCGAGTTGCACATTTTTTTATTGTCCAAAAGTTTTTAGTGTTTGTCATTGAATGTATATGTGATTAAGAAGAACTTAATTGTGATTAGGATTTAAAAAAATAACCTTGCTACTGTGCAATAGTTTCAGATTTACAGAACTATTATGAACATAGTATGGAAAGTCCTATATATCCTGCACTCGTTTTCCCTGTGATTAATTTCTTACATTAGAATGGTACGTTTGTCACAATTAATAATCTAATATGGATGTGTTGTTAGGGCTAAAGTCCATACTTTATTCAGATATCTTTAGTTTTTATGTAGTATCCTTTTTCTGTTCTGGGATCTCATTCAGGACACCATATTATAATTATTTGTCCTGTCTTTTAGCCTACTTGTGATTGTGACAGTTTCTCAGACCTTCCGTGGTTTTGATGACCTTGTCAGTTTTGAGACTACTCATTTGTTTTGTGGAATATCTCTCAATTGAGATTTATCTGTTTTTTGTTTTTTTTTTTTCCTGATGATTAGACTGATTTCATGTATTTTGGGGAGGTAGACCACAGATGTAAAGTATCATTCTCATCACACTATATCAAAGGTATATATTATCAACCTGGCTTACTACTGTTGAGGCTAAACTTAATCACTTGGCTTGAGACAGTGTTTGTCAAGTCTTGCCACTGTAAAGTTACTTTTCCTCCCCTTCCCTTTTCGTGCTATACACTTTGGAAGATAATCTGCTTATATAATTTTAAAAATTACTTTTAAGGTGAATGCATTATTTGCCACCCAGAAATCTTATTCTGCTCTGCTGCTGCAGCTCTGCTCTGAGCATTGGCAGGAACTGAGCTTGAGGTGCATGGTAGACTGAAATCCAGGAGGTAGAAAAGGGTCTGACTATGGGGCTGGTGACTGGAATTCACAGTGGAAGCTCTGCTGTTCCCAATGAGAAACTGGACACACAGCAGAAAGGAGTTCAGGTCTCAGAGATGAAAACAGGTCAGGCCAATGTAATTGATGTGACAAATGGGCAATACACATTAAAACTTGTGTTTCCTTGAATTTTCTCTGGTTGTGTTAAATTGGCAGCGGCTTTACCTCTGGGTTTGAAAGGCATTGTCAGCAATTTCTAACACTGACTAGTTTTTAAAAAATCAAATTATAGGGAAACAAAAACCTTCTGAACTTGACTTCTGGTTTCTGGTTTTGCATGTAAGGAGCTTAAAGTCACCACTCTGTCCTAACAACAAGTTAAGAGCTTAATAGACTTGAAAAATCCACAGTTCATTTTGGAGCCAAAGGAAAGGGGAGGATACAGGGCATATCCCTACCCCCAATACTAGAGAGTCAGAAGGGAAATACAAGGAGTATGGTGTACAGAGCCAAAGCCAGGACTGGAAGACCCAGCCATGATGGATGAACTGGTGGAGGTGCAATGTGAACAGCTCTGGAAGTTAAGAACCACAGGGGAACCCCTAATGTGAAGCCCCCTCCCCTCCTAATGTGAGATTTGCCTCTGGAAGCTCTACCAGATTCCCACAGTAAACAGAGGAGAAAAATCCCTTTGGGCATCCTGCAGGGTAATCAGAAAAGGAACCATTCTGAAATATACCAGAGTTGACTACTCTTAACAAGGCCTACCCTCAGGGAAGAGTAGTTAACATGGAACAACAGACTGCTTCCAAATAGGAAAAGGAGTTAAGTGGGCCTTAGAAAGCATCACTACAAACAAAGCTAGTGGAGGTGATGGAATTCCAGTTGAGCTATTTCAAATCCTCAAAGAGAATGCTGTGAAAGTGCTGCACTCAATACGCCAGCAAATTTGGAAAACTCAGCAGTGGCCACAGGACTGGAAAAGGTCAATTTTCATTCTAATCCCAAATAAAAGCAATACCAAAGAATGTTTAAACTACCACACAATTGCACTCATCTCACATGCTAGCAAAATAGTTAATTCACTTTAGAAAACCAATTTCTTATTTTGACACCAGAAGTAATAATAATAAAGGAAAAAAATCAGACTACATTTAGATTAAGATTTTTCTTCACCTAAATATATATGACTAAGAAAATAGATAAAGCCACATAAATAGCAGAAGATATATGCAAGACATGTATCTGATAAAGGAATTGTCTTAAAAACCTGCAAGAACTCCCACAAATAGGTAAGAAAATGACAGACAAATAGAAAAATGAGGTGTTTTCAATTTTATAACAAGGATACTTCAAAATGCCAAAAAAAAGTACAAATGCATGCATTACTGCCCTAACCATTATGGAAAATCACAACCAATACAGATATATATCCAGGCAGTGTTAAAAATGAAAAATAATGTGGCTATCATAAAGTTTTGATGTGAATGTTGAGTAACTAGAGTTCACATAAAATGTTGGTTAAGATAAAAATATTACTGCCCTAACCATTATGGAAAATCACAACCAATACAGATATATATCCAGGCAGTGTTAAAAATGAAAAATAATGTGGCTATCATAAAGTTTTGATGTGAATGTTGAGTAACTAGAGTTCACATAAAATGTTGGTTAAGATAAAAACTTATTTTATAACCTTTGGGAAATCTCATTGTTTTTATTAAAGCTGAAGATAATAAATTCTAGGTTTATGCTTATCAAAAATGCATATGCACGTTCACTGAAAGAAATAGATGTCATCATAATGGTGTAAAACCAGAAGCAGCCTAGATGTCTGACAGTGGTAGAATGGATGCATTGTGATATATTCATAAAATGGAGAAATGAGAGTGAATATATAGAAAGTAAAGTGAATAAACCATTGCTATACAAAAAAAAGTTATGCTCAAAACTCTCCTAGCACAGGTTCCACAGTACATGAACTGAGAAATTCCTGATGTTCAAACTGGATTTAGAAAAGGCAGAGGAACCAGAGGTCAAATTGCCAGCATCCATTGGATCATAGAAAAAGCAAGAGAGTTCCAGAAAAATATCCATTTATGCTTTATTGACTATGCCAAAGCCTTTGACTGTGTGAGTCACAACAAACTGCAGAAAATTCTTAAAGAGACAGGTATATCAGATCACCTTACCTGCCTCCTGAGAAATCTGTATGCAGGTCAAGAAGCAACAGTTAGAACTGGACATGGAACAACAGACTGGTCCCAAATTGGAAAAGGAGTNCACTATGAACAAAGCTAGTGGAGGTGATGGAATTCCAGTGGAGCCGTTTCAAATCCTGAAAGATGATGCTGTGAAAGTGCTGCACTCAATATGCCAGAAAATTTGGAAACTCAGCAGTGGCCACAGGATTGGAAAAGGTCAGTTTTCATTCCAATCCCAAAAAAGGCAATGCCAAAGAATACTCAAACTACCACACAATTGCACTCATCTCACATGCTAGTAAAGTAATGCTCAAAATTCTCCAAGCCAGGCTTCAGCAATATGTGAACCGTGAACTTCCAGATGTTCAAGCTGGTTTTAGAAAAGGCAGAGGAACCAGAGATCAGATTGCCAACATCCACTTTTTCAAATTGCCAATGAATCTGCCTTTTCATTGGAAAAGTGAGAGAGTTCCAGAAAAACTTCTATTTCTGCTTTATTGACTATGCCAAAGCCTTTGACTGTGTGGATCACAATAAACTGTGGAAAATTCTGAAAGAGATGGGCATACCAGACCACCTGACCTGCCTCTTGATAAATCTATTCAGGTCAGGAAGCAAAAGTTAGAACTGGACATGGAACAACAGACTGGTTCCAAACAGGAAAAGGAGTCTGTCAAGGCTGTATATTGTCACCCTGCTTATTTAACTTCTATGCAGAATACATCATGAGAAACGCTGGGCTGGAAGAAGCACAAGCTGGAATCAAGATTGCCAGGAGAAATATCAATAACCTCAGATATGCAGATGACACCAATCTTATGGAAGAAAGTGAAGAGGAACTAAAAAGCCTCTTTGATCAAAGTGAAAGAGGAGAGTGAAAAAGTTGGCTAAAAGCTCAACAATCCGAAAACGAAGGTCATGGCTTCATGGGAAATAGATGGGGAAACAGTGTCAGACTTTATTTTGGGGGGCTCCAAAATCACTGCAGATGGTGACTGCAGCCATGAAATTAAAAAGAAGCTTACTCCTTGGAAGAAAAGTTATGACCAACCTAGATAGCATATTGAAAAGCAGAGATGTTACTTTCCTGACTAACGTCTGTCTAATCAAGGCTATGGATTTTCCAGTGGTCATGTATGGAAGTGAGAGTTGGACTGTGAAGAAAGCTGAGTGCCGAAGAATTGATGCTTTTGAATTGTGGTGTTGGAAAGACTCTTGAGAGTCCCCTGGACTGCAAGGAGATCCAACCTGTCCATTCTGAAGGAGATCAGGCCTGGGATTTTTTTGGAGGGAATGATGCTGAAGCTGAAAGTCCTTTGGCCACCTGATGGGAAGAGTTGACTCATTGGAAAAGACTCTGATGCTGGGAAGGACTGGGGGCAGGAGGAGAAGGGGATGACAGTGGATGAGATGGCTGGATGGCATCACTGACTTGATGGCCGTGAGTCTGAGTGAACTCCGGGAGTTGGTGATGGACAGGGAGGCCTGGCGTGCTGCAATTCATGGGGTCTCAAAAGTCAGACACGACTGAGCAACTGAACTGAACTGAAGGGTGGTAAGTTGTAGTACTTCCTCAGTTTATCACAGTTTAGCTCTTTGGAAACATACTGGTTCAAGGTTCAGTGAACAACCATGCAATCTAAGTCTAACCCTTCACCTGTGTTTATAAATAATGAACTGTGCTCATTCATTTACATACCATCTATAGCTGCTTCTGTGCTATAATGTAGAGGTGAGTATTGTGACAGAAATCACAGAACCCACAAAATCTAAAATATTTATTGTCTGGTTCTTTGGGGGGAGAGTTGGTTGATTTCTGCCCCAGTTGATTAAAAATATTATACAATAAGGAAACAATCAGAATAAGCCATGGGAGCCCAGTGTGTAAGAATGTGTTGATGGTTCTGAGGTGTTTCTCATATCTAGCTAAAGAAAGAATTGACTGTGTATGTCTGTTTGCTTTCTGTAGCAAGGAAGTGTGCCAGAGGATGGGTGAGTGATAGGATAGGAAAGGGATTGGGAGGCATGTTCTGTCTAGCTGGGTCCCATTTTCCTGTCAGGCAGGTCATATCTTCTCCTTTCCTATTCTCTCCCCTCCCAAGGAGAACAGTACTTGTTATAGATGCACCCAAGGTTTTCAAAATACCTGTAGGTTGGATCCTTTGAATTTAAACCAGTCTGCCTTGTCTTTGCTGCCAAGCTTCATAAATCATTTGGCTGAACAATTAAAGGCTGGGTGCTTTGTTGAATGCTGCTCCAGGTGCAGCGACCCGCCCCCCAACCCCAGCCACTCAGCATACAAGGTGGGGAACCCCCACACAGTGTAGGCTGTGAGGGAAGGTCTTTGGTTTTTTTCCTTCACTGAGCCTGTCTATTTTCCCCAGTATAAACTTTGTTGCAAATGCTCCTCTCTGGAGATTCCATTGAAGATCTTGCAGTGATAGGTCTTAAAGTGTTTGCACTGGTCAGTTTGGAAAGATGCAGCACCGTGACAGATGGAAAGCATTATGCTGGGTCAGGCTTACCAGGTCTTCCTGGTCTTTAATGAGTGCCTCCTTTGGGCTGGTGGTGTGTGAATTTAGAAACCCATAGCTCTTGACTAAATCATGTACATACCGGCCCTGCATTTGGTTTAGAGTTAGGGTTATAACATCTCTCTTAAATCTGAATTGTTTGGAAGCTAGACTGCCCATTTTGTACCCCTATTTCTTGTTTGCATCCCTTGTGACTATCCTTTTTTGTTTAAACCATTGCCCCTACAGAAAAGGAGATGTTAATGCATTATATCCCCTGAGGAGCATTTACTTTTATGATTATGTGATTTAGAGGACCTCCCTAGTAGCTCAGCTGGTAAAGAATCCACCTGCAATGCAGGTAAGCCTGGTTCAATTCCTGGGTCAGGAAGATCCCCTCGAGAAGGGATAAGGCTACCCACTCCAATGTTCTTGGGCTTCCCTGCTGGCTCATATGGTAAAGAATCTGCCTGCAGTGCAGGAGACAGGGTTTGATTGCTGGGTGGGGAAGATCCCTTGGAGGAGGGCATGGCAACCCACTCCAGTATTCTTGCCTGGAGAATTCCCTGCCAGGCTTCTTTGCTCATGGGGTCACAAAGAGTTGGACACGACTGAGCGACAAAGCACATTACCTCAGGTATGAACATTCATATTTTCTGAACCACCAGTTCCTACCCACCAGTTTTTCCGTGCTTTAACAAGATTTGTACATAGCTGCCTGCTTTTTCAGTATTTCAGATGGTGATGAAGGTAGCCAAATATTTGGATGACCTGTCTGGCTGAGAACAAATAAAGCTGACTTATACAGCTAAATGTTTATCTGCCTATTGTATGGGTGTGATTGGCCTGGATTTTTAATGATGAAATCACAGAACTGGGAGGGACCTTGATGATCATCTAATTGTGCAGATGTGGAAAGGGCTAATAGAGGTGGAGTGACTTGTCTGAAGTGAGAAGCCTAGTCCTTGAGGTCTTCAGACCAGATGGCTTAACCTGTAGTTACACATCCCACCCATAAGCCTTCCCCTCTAAAGCATGATTTAAACAGAAGGAAATGCCAGAAGCTTTAGCTTGGCTTCATGTTGCTCTCCATGATGAGTATGTGTGTTTCTAAGGCTCTTTCTACTGTCTGCACATCAGACATTCTTGCTAGGTTGCATCAGAGTCCAGGCAACATGATTGATGAAGAAAAGGCAAAGGAGGGATGACGTTACGGCTCCTCCAGCGTTTACCTGAGAACTATCTCTAGCTGTGTACTGCTCCGTGTCCGTGTGACTCATGTACTGAGGCACTGCCATCCCTGTTATTCAGCACTGTAGCCTCACACTTACCTCACCCTATGTTTCTCTCCTTTTCTTGCCAAATCTGATTAGAAGGACTTTTGTTTTGAGCTCATGTTTATGAAGCCTTAACTGGACTTGTACCGATGACCATGTAGAGAAAAGACAAGAATGTTCGAATAGGAAAATTACATATTGACTTGGTCAGATCAGCTTGATCTCTCAATATGGATCGTTAAATACTTACATAGTAGTTAGCTATGTGCCCCATAATGTTGGTGCTAATGGTTTTCTTCCTTAGATGGCTATTTTGTCTCTCAGCTTCAGTTCAACAGATTCACAGCGAACAAACCCGTAGCAAGTACCTACCTGTATCAGTGACTGTGATGCATACTTTACGCTTTTTCTTGTAGACCTCAAAGCCATTACTACTTGTACTCGGATTAGAAGTTAGGACTCCGGCCCAGTTCAACTAAGTGTGCAGAATTGGGATTGGAATCCTGGTCTCTTGACACCAAATATAGTACTTTTTATGCTATATAACAAATGACTTTGACTTATGTAATCAAAAAAATTTTTGCCAGAAAAATATCCAGTTCTGTCTGGTTGATATTCATACTTGATCTGGTCCCCCACCTCACCTCCCCGCCATTCGTTTTCCTTGGGATACTAGAAGTCAAAAGAGTAGGCATGTGTATATTTACCAAAATAACCAGCCAAACTCAAGTCATTTGGTGGAGTTGTAGCATACAAACATGAAATTTGCATGGATTCAACTACACCTGCTCATCAAATGAATATAAAAAGAGGAGGAAGAATAATTTACATTTTGCAGACAAGTCTACTCAGATACAAGTTATATTCAATGAGTCTATGCCCAGGAGTGAACCTGAGATGTATATTCTTTTTTCTCAGTCCGTGACTATTCCCATGTTCTCTCTCAGGGTGAGTATCTTGCCTTGTTCAGTGTCCTGTTTGGTATAGCCTGCATCTTAAATACAAGCCAACTATTCCATCTTGTAGTCAACCAAAGGCATAATAATCTATACCAATGCAGGAGGAAAAACCCACCTGGATGGGGCCTACTGAGAGACAGTATATTGACTTCCAGCATGGGGCCTTCCTAGGGTATTTTCAAAGAAATTTTGACACAACTTATTTGTTTTTGTTTTTTCCTTACATATTCTTTAAAAAACCCAAACCCCAAGTAAAATGCAACTCCTCTAGGTTGACATTGGCTTGCATATAATCAGGCAGGGAATGTTTTCTTTAGGTTGAACTGAAACTGTCTTGGGCTTTTCAACATTGTACATACAGGTGGCTAAACATATCTTTCATTTTTTGTGTGTTTTGCCAGGTTGGGGGGATTAATACCAACAGATCAGATGCTCACTATGTCCATGAAAGAACTGTGTTGTCAAGAGAATTTTGTGATCACTGAAACCAAGGGAAGAGAATCAATGGAAGGAAAAGTATGATGGGGTCACTCAACACAGTGGTGGAAGAGAGAGGATTAAGAAAAATCCACTGAATTCAACTACTGGTTTGAGAGTCATTGTGATCAGCCATAAGGTCAGAAGCAAGATACAAGGAGTTATTGTTGTTTAGTCACGAAGTCGTATCTGACTCTTTTGCACCTCCTTGGGCTGTAGCCCACCAGGCTCCTCTGTCCGTGGGATTTCCCAGGCAAGAATACTGAAGTGGATTGCCATTTGCTCTTCCAGGGGATCTTCCCAACCCAGGGATCGAACCCACATCCCCTGCATTGGCAGGCGGATTGTTTACCACTGAGCCACCAGGGAAGCACAAGGAGTTAAACATCATCTAATAGTAGGTCAAAGTAGTCAGCAAGATATGACTCTGACAGTATGGCTCAGCAGTAAGTCAGGGCACAGGGTCACAGAACTGAGGACATGAGTTGGTGACAGTAGGATTTGGAGGTTAAAAGCAGAAGCACATGGTATCCTCAAGAAGAATTCTGGCTTCTGAGTTTATCTGAGATTCCCCGTGTAGTGCTGGTGGGCAGGCACTGACCTCTGAGGGAGTAGAGGCAGGAGAGTTTTTGGTGTGTACTGACAAGCAGCTTCTCATACCTCTGTACCCTCTGTCTGCACTTTGGATCTCACACAGTTGCTTTTCTAAGTAGTTAGGTTCCAATTTGCTTGCAATTTGAGAAATCAAAGCTGGCTGTGCAAGGCTCTCAGTGGGTTAGGGAAAAGGGTGCCAGAATGCAGCAAACACAGCTGGAGAGCCAGTAAAGGTTCAGCTCCCGTGAATAGAACACCAACTCATTCATAATACCAAACCTCATCACATTCAAGGAAGTGAAGTTAAAACAGGGACACCTCCCTTTCTTTCCTGTGTTTGTGCAGCTAATAGCACCTTGCATTGTTAAAAGTGAAATCTTGTTGTTGATCATTTTCTTTCTCTCAGATTGCTCACTTTGTATTTTTGACTCACTGCTCTGTGTGGACTATAGGAGATTGCTTGCTTGACTACTGCCCCTAAGAAACAGGCTGCCTTGCAAAGTTGAAGCTGGGAGGCTAGGATGCCCCAATTAGGACAGGGCCACTGTGTGTATGAGAATCTCTTTGGCTGCTTATTAAAAATGTAAATTCCAGGGTTCCACTCATGATCAGATGTGCCTCAAGAATATGTATTTAATAAGTGCCCCTGAGGATTGTTATGAAGCCTAAAATGTAAGAACCACTGCCCTAGAAAATATAATCCTAAATTCTTAAAAAGTAACATTTTAACAGATTGAATTCTCATTACTCTAAAGTTAAATTTTATTAATATAAAAATATACTCAGGCATATTTGTTTCAGTGGAAATTTATAAACCTCTTTGAAACTCTAAGAGAAAAACGTTAACACAAACTACATGTAAAATATTAGCAGTAGTAATAAATTAAACATGTGGGTATGAAGAAAATAAGATTGTTATGAATTCACAAAGACTGTATGTTTTGTAAAATTTCTGTCTTTTCCCAAGAAGGGGAAGAGGTGAAAGGAGGGAAGAACACAGGGAGAAGCTTTCCTTAGCTTTGAAGATCCTAATTCTTTGTTCTTCTTGCTCTAAAGTACAGCTGCTTCCTACTCACAGTCCTTTTCCACAAGCCAGCTGTGTTCCATTCATCCCCACCTCCGCTACTGCTTTTTCAACCTTGATACACCAGAACTAGAGGGGGTAATTACTGGATAAGAGAAAAGCAGTTGGATAGGAAATAGAATTGAAGTTGTATAAGTTATGGAAAGGAGGGAAGCAAGATTTCTAGTTTCTAAAAAGACTTGAAACCTGAAGACAGAAAGCCCTTAGCCATAGCTCTTTGAATAAAACCTTTTGTTTTGGTTGTAAACTATGTGGGATGTAGGCGCTTTGGGGAAGTGCTAGAGGTAGCTGCTACTGCTGCTGCTAAGTCGCTTCAGTCGTGTCCGACTCTGTGCGACCCCATAGATGGCAGCCCACCAGGCTCCTCCGTTTCTGGGATTCTCCAAGGCAAGAACACTGGAGTGGGTTGCCATTTCCTCCTCCAATGCATAAAAGTAAGTCGTGTCCAACTCTTAGCAACCCCATGGACTGCAGCCCACCAGGCTCCTCCGTCCATGGGATTCTCCAGGCAAGAGTACTGGAGTAGGGTGCCATTGCAGCAATAATAAAGACGGGCTCCAATTCCACTGCTCCTGTTCATAGCCTCAGAAACTAACCCAAACTAATCTCTTCCTCAGCCCTCCTCGGTTCTTTGGCCCTTATTTAAATTTTGTTTTTGTTGTCTTTGTTACCTTTTATAAGTCATTTCCCTAAATAATCTCAAAGTTTCTTCAAATTATGTAGCTCCTTTGAGAACATTCAGCAGCACACTCCTCCTTCCTTGTAATCAACATCCCTACTACCCACAGATTGGTCAGTTTGAGTCCCTCCTTTCACCCCTTTTCAGGAGGTGATCATCTGCAATTTTCTGCTCTAAAGGCTCCTTTTAAAATAATATTTATTCTACATAGTCATGGCATCCATCATCCAAATTCCAGACATTTTAGTTTTACCCTTTTAATTTTATATTATTAAAACTTGGCTTTGGAATGATGAGAATTCAGCTTGTTTATCTTATAATTTCTCTTCCCGTAAGAAAATTCCAACTTTAAATACACTCAACCCTTAGCATGCTAACTCCTAGAATTTGCTCCTTAAGCAAAGAAATTAAAGCTAAGAGCAAGTGTTCCTGACTCTGTTTAGCATCAGATAATCAAATTAATAATTGCAGCATGTCAGCCAAAGTGGGCAAGCGTTCTTGATAGGTAGAACTGTGATGCATTGTCTTGAGCTGTTTGATTACTAAACCTCTGCCAGCTGTTAAAACTGAGCTCTAATGTGCATTGTGAGAAGCAAAACAAAACACAAACTTGTTTTTCAAGTATTTTTGTCTGGTCTTATTTTATGTACTCTTTGTTCATAACCTGTGCATAATCATCTTAATTACTTTTTCAGTATTTACTGACTTTCTTAGTGCCTTAGCTAGTATTTTTTCATATAAAGTTTATACCATCTTGTGGCCTATAATTTTCTTTGACTGCTATGTTTCTCGTGTCCTTGACATCCATTATCCTATTGTCAGATGTTTGTAATGGGAAGAAAAGAAGAAATCACCTGTTGTTTTCTGCTCTACAGGCTTTATTACTTTTCCTGTTTCTATCTTCATGACCGTGAGAGTCAATAATTTGGGTTTCTTAGGTTTAGCCTTTTTATCTTTGTTTACCAAAATCAAAATGTCTTATTGCCTGAGATTTTCATTCGACTAGAAGACCATGGAGAGTAGACTGACTTGCCCACAGAAAAGTTTTAGCTGTATTCACTGATCCATTTTGTATGAAATACCAAATTCTGAAAATTTATGCTTATACATCTCCCACCGTAAAAAGTTGGTACGATGAGATAAATCAAATTATGAAGGAAGCAAAAATCCAGTCAGGAGAAACTAAGAGATCCAGTATGCAATGCAGAAAGGAGTTAGGGACAAATATACTTAGTTGGATGGCTGAGGCACAGTAAGCCTAGAGTTGACCCAGAATATATACAGATTTTGCTCCAGTTGCAGGGCTTCCTTGGTGGCTTAGACAGTAAAGAACCTGCCTGCAATACAGGATACCTGGGTTTAATCCCTGGGTTGGGAAGGTCCCCTGGAGAAGGAAATGGCTGCCCACTCCAGTATTCTTGCCTGGAGAATCCCATGGACAGAGGAGCCTGGCGGCCTACAGTCCATGGGGTTGAAGAGAGTCGGACACAACCGAGCGATATACAAGGCCAGCCTCTAAGCACTTTAAATCAGACCAGTTCTTCACTGAGGGAAGCTAGAGTGTCCTACAGGCAGAATGGACCTTGTTGCTTTGTTACTTTGACAGCCACCGTGATGACTTGTCATACAGGGCTGACGGGAGATGTATGAGTTGTCTGGGAGCAGTAGGAAGATGGCAAGAGCTGACCACTGAGGGAATAGAGGCAGATGTCAAATGATATCTATTGGTAAGCAGATTCTTATGGCCCCCACCCATTGGTTACTACATACTGTGGGTTAACTGGTTTTATAAGTAGTTAAGTCTTATTTTCTTGCAGTTTGGGAAACTGAGGCATCCCTGGGACTTCGGGGTTAGAGTTGATTTTCCTAGCACAACCTTGCCCTATATACAGGGTGTTGCCCTTCTCATCCACTAACCTAGCATAATATTTTCCACCTTCCTAATCTTTGTACTAACATAATTACCGTAAATTGCTGCTGCTCTTGAAGATAATCTCTCTTCTCACATCTGGGTTTAAGTCTTTCTTTAAGTAAAGCTACTTAAGCAATGGGGAGGAAAGAGCTTTTCCATAAAGTTAAGGTCTTTCCTGATAAAGGTAACTACTCCACCCCTCCTTCCCAGTTAGATCCCCTGCCAGTAATAGCATAGACTTGAGTTAGTGCCAAATGTTTTAATGCCATAAGGACTCACTTGATAAAGGCTATGCATGGCAGAGGGAAAAACAAAATTCCCAAACTTTTTTTTCAAGATTTCCATATGAGATGTAGTTAGGGCACCCTTCATCTAATAGTTACCCTGCGTTTGCCATAGTCATTGGCACCCTACAATTCTCATTCTTCAGCTCTTCTAGAGATTAGAAATTATAGGAATTGCTAGCTAGCTATGTCAGAATGGACACCTACTCTAGCTACAGAGAATCTGACAGAAAGGCAAAGACGGAACAACTGTGGGATTAATACTGTGATCGTTCCAAATAACTGTCTGTTAAAGACAGCAGCACTCAATGTTGTACTTCATTGTTACATTCATATTTTTTGTGTGTTTGTTAGCTTTGCCTCCCTTATTGTTACAAAGTCTAGATAGAAAAAGCATTGTGATCTTGCTCTGGCCCTGCATAGAGAACTACCGTAGCACAGAAAGTGCCAACACAAAATAAACAGTTGTTGGGTAACTGACTAGAGGAAGCAAAATGATTTCATAGTTCCCTGGTTATAGGGAATATTAGTTAATAATCAATACTTACAAAATATTTAGACCATTCAGAAACCTGGAATACCTACCTATAAATACAAGGAAAAGGGTTTTTTTTTGTTGTTGTTGTTTTTTTTCTGTTTGGCTGACAATGATTTCCAAATCTCATATATAATGAAAGTTTTAGCCTCAACATCCACCAAACCGTTACCATAGTTGCTAATGAGTAATAGACTTCACTGGCTTATGGTAGACTCAAAAGAAAAATAAAAAATCTGTGGCCTTTAAATATTAGGATGTCCCTGAGTGGGAGTTCTGATTGAGTGCAGGTGACTGAATTTAGCAAGACCTGTTTCAGTTTAACCACTCAGAACTTTCCCTCTTGTTTGAAGAAATTAAGGGATTTTTAACCAAACCTGCAATTTAGTTAAGAATACAAGAGTCATCTGCAGTTTATTTTTCTGTTATCCTAAAACAAAATGATGGCTGATATAAATTTCCACATAGTTAGAGCTCATGGTAGTGGTAACAATAATGATAGCATTAAAAGCAGGAACAAGATTGCCTGCCCCTGTTAGCAATGTGAGTAATCAAAGGCATTAATGGACCGTGAAAACTGGAGAGCTGGGGTGACCATGGGTCAGAGCTAACATACATAGGCAAGCACAGTATTGGGGAAACTTTCATCACCTCTGCTACACTGAGCCTTTTCTCTCGATAGAGCAAGCTCTTAATTTCCCCTGGTTGTTAATCTGGCACCTTTCATGAACATCAGTGTTCACTTTGGAAAATAAAAAAGCAAACACCCAAAACATCTAAGTGTTAAGAGGGAAAGAAAATCAACAGAGGAAATTACAGTAGCACTTGATACAGTGGCACCATTTTCCTGAGTCATACGAGGTGAAATTATTTGAAAGTTTGTAGCTTTGACAGTCTTTCTCTAAGACAGTAACCAGAAGCCTTGGGAGAGAAAGTAACATGCAGATACCGTCACAGTTCAGCTGTGGCATTCATACACTTATGTGTCCACATTTTCAAAACTGACCTCTCACAGTATATATGAGTCAAGGGATTTGAAAGTAGATACCACTTCCTTTCCTTATTGCTTGTGCTCCCTGTTGTCATTTCCTTTCTAACATTAATTACCGTTTCTAAGGAATTGGTGTTTCCTGACCTGATATACTTTCTATTTGTTTTGGATAGTCCATCAATTTAAAAGATAACTGCCATGTTTTTTAACTCTAGTCTATTGAAGGTTGAATACAATACTAAATGCTCACTTTCTTCTAACACTCTTGTTTTTTTTTAGGTAAGTCATCTGATTGGAGTGACATTTCATTTGATGGAAATTTCCATTTGGTAAAGTATTACTATTTTTATCAAATGATATAAAGTTTGATTTTTGTGATTTCTCAATTTGTGTTTTCCCACAACATTGACCTTTAGAATATGCTCTGTCTTAAGGACAAAAAAATATGAGAGAGAGAGAGAGAGAGAAAGGGAGAAAAACTAGGAAATAAGTGAAAAGGCAAACAACTAAAGATTATTTCTATGTCCAAAAAAACCCCACTGTTGAAAGAAACCTACATCTTTATAGCTATTTTCATCAATTTTGCTCATTAGAACTTCAGGAATTGAGTTATTATATTTAATTGTATTTAGAAAAGATTGGGCTTACTTCAGACAATCTCATTAAGTTTTAGAGCTGTAGTTTCTTGATTGTATTTGGTGAAAATCTGACATTCCTCAAAATGTTGATCTACATCTTGGGAAAGCCATTCTGTATCATCAGAGAGCTTTTCTTTGGAATCAGAATTGTAAGTCTTCAGAATCTGTTTCATTTTAAAACATTATTATTAAGTAGAAGAAACAAACATATAATTTTAGAAGCATAAAACCAGGATTCTATGGCACAGAGGTGACTTTCTGATTTTTCATTGTTAGTGTATAGGAATGCAAGGGATTTCTGTGTATCAATTTTATATCTCCCACTTTACTACATTCATTGATTAGCTCTAGTAATTTTCTGGTGGCATCTTTAGGGTTTTCTATGTATAGTATCATACCATCTGCAAACAGTGAGAGTTTTACTTCTTCTTTTTCAGTCTGGATTCCTTTTATTTCTTTTTCTTCTCTGATTGTTCTGGCTAGGACTTCCAAAACCATGTTAAATAAAGTGGTGAGAGTGGGCACCCTTATCTTGTTCCTGATTTTAGAGGAAATGCTTTCAGTTATTTACCATTGAGAGTAATGTTTGCTGGGGATTTGTCGCGTATGGCCTTTATTATGTTGAACTGTGTTCCTTCTATGCCTACTTTCTGGAGAGTTTTTATCATAAATGAGTGTTGAATTTTGTCAAAAACTTTCTCTGCATCTATTGAAATGATCTTATGGATTTTATCTTTCAATTTGTGAATATGTTGTTGTTGTTTAATTGCTAAGTCATGTCCAACTCTTTGCAACCCATGGACAGCAGCATACAAGGCTTCCCTCTCCTTTACTATCTCCTGGAGTTTGCTGAAATTCATGTCCATTGAGTTGGTAATGCTATCTAACCGTCTCTTCCTCTGTCACCTCCTTCTCCTTCTGCCCTTAATCCTTCCAAGATTCAGGGTCTTTTCCAATGAGTCAGCTCTTCTCATCAGGTGGCCAAAGTATTGGAACTTCAGCTTCAGATCAGTCCTTCCAGTGAATATTCAGGGTTGATTTCCTTTAGGATTGCCTGGTTTGATCTCCTTGCAATCCAAGGGACTCTCAAGAGTCTTCTCCAGCACCACAATTCGAAAGCATCAATCTTTGGTGCTTAGCCTTCTTGATGGTCCAACTCTTACATCTGTACATGACTACTGGAAAAACCATAGCTTTGACTATACCAGCTTTTGTTGGCAACTGACTATATGGACCTTTGTCGGCAAAGTGATGTCGTTGCTTTTTAATACTCTAGGTTTGTCATAACTTTCCTTCCAAGAAGCAAGCGTCTTAATTTTATGGCTGCAGTGATTTTGGAGCCCAAGAAAAGATCTGTCACTGCTTCCACTTCTTCCCCTTCTATTTGCCATAAGTGATGGGACTGAATGCCTTGAGCTTCATTTTTTGAATGTTGAGTTTTAAGCCATCTTTTTCACTCTTCTTTTTCACCCTCATCAAGAGGCTTTTTAGTTCCTCTTCACTTTCTGGCTTTAGGGTAGTCTCATCTGATGCTGCTGCTAAGTCGCTTCAGTTGTGTCCAACTCTGTGCGACCCCCATAGATGGCAGCCTGCCAGGCTCCCCCATCCCTGGGATTCTTCAGGCAAGAACACTGGAGTGGGTTGCCATTTCCTTCTCCAATGCATGAAAGTGAAAAGTGAAAGTGAAGTCGCTCAGTCGTGTCCAACTCTTAGCAACCCCATGGATTGCAGCCTACCAGGCTCCTCTGTCCATGGGATTTTCCAGGCGAGAGTACTGGAGTGGGTTGCCATTGCCTTCTCCTCTCATCTGCATATCTGAGGTTATTGATATTTCTCTTGGTAGTCTTGATTCTAGTTTGTGATTTATCCAGCTTGGCATTTTACATGACGTACTCTGCATGTAAATTAAATAAGCAGGATGACAATATACAGCCATTATCTTACTCCTTTCCCAATTTGGAACCAGTTGTTCTGTGTCCGGGTCTAATTGTTGCTTCCTGACCTGCATACAGGTTTCTCAGGAAATACCTAAAGGGGTCTGCTATTCCCGTCTCTTTAAGAATTATCCAGTTTGTTGCAATCCACACAGTTAAAGGCTTTGGCTTATTTAATGAATCAGAAGTAGTCTTTCTGGAATTCCCTTGCTTTCTCAGTGATTCAGCAAATGTTGGCAGTGTAATCTCTGCTTCCTCTACCTTTTTTAAATCCAGCTGTATGTCTGGAAGTTCTCCGTTTGCATTCTGCTGAAGCCTACCTTGAAGGATTTTGAGCAATACCTTGATCGCGTGTGAAATGAACACTGTTGTGAGGTAGTTAAACATTCTTTGGCATTGCTTTTCTTTGGGATTGGAGTGAAAACACCTTTTCCAGTCTTGTGGCCACTGCTGAGTTTTCCAAATTTGCTAACATATTGAGTGCAGCACTTTGACAGTATCATTTTGTTTAAGGATTTTAAGTAGCTCACCTGGATTTCTGTCACCTCCGCTAGCTTTGTTCATAGTAATGTCTCCTAAAGCCCACTTAACTTCACACTCCAGGATCTCTAGCTCTTTCTAGCTCTTGAATGACTACGTCATCATAATTATCCAGGTAATTAAGATCTTTTTAGTATAGTTTTTCTGTGTATTCTTGCCACGTTTTCTTAATCCCTTCTGCTTCTGTTAGGTCCTTCCTGTTTCTGTTCTTTATCATGCCTATTCTTATATGAAATGTTCCCTTGATATCTCTAATTTTCTTGAAGAGATAGCTAGTCTTTCCTATTCTGTTGTTTTTCTCTGTTTCTTTACATTGTTCTCTTAAGAAGGGTTTCTTATCTCTCTTTGCTATTCTCTGAAACTCTGCATTCAGTTGGGTATATCTTTCTCTTTCTCCCTTGCCCATCACTTCTCTTTTCTCAGCTATTTGTAAAGCCTCCTCAGACAACCACTTTGCCTTCTTGTATTTCTTTTTCAATCACATTGATTGATTTGCATGTATTAAAGAATCTTTGTAACCCTGGGATAAAGCCCACTTGATCATGATGTATGCTGTTCTTAATGTGTTATTGGATTCTCTTTGCTAAAATTTTGTTGAGGATTTTTGCGTCTGTGTTCATTAGTGATATTGGCCTCTAATGCTGGAATTTTTTAATGGAGAACTTCTCACTTTAGTCATAGCTACCTTATGCTCGGCACATATCCTATTGTGTGGATGCTTTTTCATATTGAGATTCTGATCATTCCCTATCAATAATCATGTACCTAAATTAGATGTGTTTTGAAAACCTCTGTGAGAGGAATGTTAGGTGAGGAGCAGGAATGGATTTAACTCAAAGTATCAAAAAACAAGCAAAACCAAAATGTTGGTTGATTCTGTACTTAAGTTGAATTTTTAACATCTTCATTTGTCTTCTATATTTCAAAAGAATAAAATATCTAAAAATTCTATCTGGTCCCTTTATTAGAAAGAAGATTGGTAGAATTACTGTCTTGTTAACCATTCATAAAGTCTGCTAGATATGAGTTGTATAAAAATAAATTAATTTCAATGCTGTTTTCCCTTTTTCTTTGCTAAGAATCTCTCTGGTTTCTCATTATGTCATTAAAAGCCTAAAACCAAGAAAATTATTTTTGCATTTCCAAAGAGATTGGTCATCCAGAGAAAATTCCAGTGTTATAACTTTAGAGAAAATCAGAAGCCTTTTGAAGAACATATGTCACTTAGTAAAGGGTTAGAGCATCTAGGGGTAAGAATCCTTCCTAATACTGTGAAGACTGAGAAAAGTTCTATAGTTAAAGGGGAATTCAGATTCCCCATCCCATGCCAAAGTAAGTATGCACTCATGAAGTATACACTCAGTTCAGTTTTATCTCAAACTGCCCTCAGCAAAAAAAAAAGCATATGGCTGATAATTATGAATTCAGTTGATATCGAGACTAAGACACCAGTGGCGGATTGATTTCTGTGTCCACTAAGCAGATTTTGGGGCTTCCCTTGTGGCTTAGTTGGTATAGAGTCCTCCTGCAATGAGGGAGACCTGGGTTTAATCCCTGGGTTGGAAAGATCCCCTGGAGAAGGGAAAGGTTACCCACTCCAGTATTCTGGCCTGGAGAATTCCATGGACTGTATAGTCCATGGAGTCGCAAAGAGTCAGGCACGACTGAATGTCTTTCACTCCATTCCAAGCAGATTTTGATAGCAGTCCCACTTTAAGATCAATAAATTATATACAGAAAATATTTGAAATTAAATTTAATAGAAAATGGAATGACCATATTCTTTTCGTTTAGAAATAAGTTCTTTCTAAACATTTGAAAAATATTTTTAAAGTGTCTCAATCTCAAGTGCATTGCTTCTAGAATTCTAATGGTCCTTGAAACTGAATGCTGAGATTATTGAAGTAAAAATTGCTACAGCTATGACTGACATTAGAGAAGAGAAATGAGCTCTTAAATTCAGTGGGCCAAAGCCCCATATTTAGAGACTGTCTCCTTTCACTCATTTCTGTACCTATGATAGTTGGCATACTGCCAGGTCACAGTAGTTACTGGGTATCTGATAGGTAAGAGGAGGTATAATAAATGTACAATGTCACCCACATTGGTGGTGGTTTAGTCCGTAAGTCGTGTCTGACTCTTGCAGCCCCGTGGGCACCTCTGTCCATGGGATTTTCCAGGCAAGAATACTATAGTGGGTTGCTATTTCAAGAGTATGTATATTATTTTAACTGATTTAGATGAAAAATTTTCTAAAATATTGCCATTCATTTGCCTTAAAAGAACATACATTAACCATATTTAAGCCTTTTTTGATAACTCAAGGTCATAATTCAGTTCATTTCAGCTTATGTTTATTTAGAATCTCCTATGTGTAATGTCCCTCCCAGCCTCTTTTGGAAACATAGATCTTTTTACTACTATACTACACAGCTTCAGATTGCTGTGTTTTGGGACTATTGGTATGAAGACTGGCATATTCCTGTGAGGGTAACTCTCTGAACCTTCCTCACTAGTCTGTACTTCTAACCTTCTGTGACTGTGAAGCTAAAATAACCATTCATACAAATATGCATATAAATTAAGCACAGACTAAGAGGCTCTTTAATATATGTAAATTCCATGAAATTTGTAGATTGTGGTGGTTCAAGGCTCCTTTTTATCCTTTTGCTTATTTCTTGAATCTTTTGAGTTGTTTTACGTAAAATGTTGCTATGAGTTTATGAAGCACACATTTCCTTTATTCCCTTTCTTAATAGTGCTTCTAGAAACAGATTCAGGTTTTACAACACCTTGGTCTTTGTTATCCAAGGACCTAGTGAGAATTAGTTGTGTCTAAAATATTAATCCTAGTGTTCTCATCAAATTATTATAGTCCACATCTTCCTTATGTACCATTTCATATTTCTGAGACTTGTTTTAATTTTCAGCTACAGTGGAGACTTTTAAGTGAATTTGTATTCATTTTTCAAATTCACAGTTTGTGAGACTGTGTGTGTATATTCCTAATAAAGGCTTTTGGGGTAGAGACAAATAAGAAGTATGGGATTAACAGATACAAACTGTTGTATATAAAATAGTTAAGCAACATGGATATACTTTATATACAAGGAATTATAACCATTCCTATCTTGTAGTAGCCATACTGGAGTATAATCTACCAAAATACTGAATTACTATGCTGTACACCTGAAATGAATTATATTATTATTATTATGAATTATAAATCAAATACACTTGCATTTTTAAAAAGGCTCCTATAAGAGGTTCATATTGATTTTCTCCTTTGTCAATATGATATGTTCTGAGAATATCTATCATTAAAAAGCAGTATTTACAGAATATTTTAAAAATCTATGACTCTGATTACCAGTTAAGCTGAAAATGAAGCAAGTTCTGGGGAAAAGTCTAACTCAGTCTGTATATTATACAGAGCTGAAAGAACTAACATGTTAGATCAGCAAGGGATTCTGAGGATCTAATATGGTTAAGAACAGTAAATAAAGCTAGATGAGCTTTTTAACGCATGTTAATCATGCTGCTGTTGTTTAGTCGCTAAGTCGTGTCCAGCTCTTGCAACCACATGGACTGCAGCCCACTAGGCTCCTCTGTCCATGGGATTTCCCAGGCAAGAATACTGGAGTGGGTTGCCATTTCCTTCTCCAGGGGATCTTCCCAACCCAGGGATTGAACCTTCATCTCCTGCATTGGCCGGCGGGTTCTTTATCACTGAGTCACCAGGGAAGCCCCCGTGTTAATCCTAACAGTACTGCTATTATATCACCAGTTACTGGTAACTGTTAGTTAGCTCCTCGCATCTCTTCAGCACCTTTTTATCCTCTTTAACCTTCTGTCCTGTTTGTGTGCTCAAATCTACCTGGTACCCACCCACCTTACCATATAAGAGCAACACCATAGTAACTAAAAAATAAAATTCCTCTATATATACTTTGTGTTACCAGCAACATATATACTGAGATCTTTTCTGAAGAGTCAATTAATAAAGAAACCTGAGTCATGGGTCATCTGCCATTTTTGTATTTTGGTCTACTTAAAAATCCTTTTTCTCTGAAATTGTTTCTAGATTTCTTAACTGTAATGTTTGAATGGCTCTTTCCAACCTTTTTCTATTTAAGTCTTCTCCTTTTAAATGATACAAAGGTAACAGATGAGTGTGTAAGGGTGCTATTTATATTCTATGGGAGTATAATCTTTTTTTCAAGCTGTTATCATAGGTTTAAAGAATAAGAGAATTTTCATCATATTGCCATCTGCTTTCATGGATTCTTTTCATTTTTTTTTTAATTCACTTGGAATTTATAGGTAAATCCCAGAAAGCTACACAGTGGGATTTTTTTTTTTTTTTGTCAGAGGAAGTGGCTAGTGTGATGTTAAGGACAGGGGGAGTGTGGTACAAGGAAACTGGCTTGAGATGCCTATGTATTATATGCAGTTTTATTTTCTGAGTAATATCTCTGATTCAATAATCACCCTGGATAACAGCCATACAGGTTTTCTTATTTCCTGGAAAGCCTTACCATAATCGAGAACTTTGCTAGCATATCATGTACCTTGTAATTTTATTTTCTGAAATCGTGGCGTTTGATGTCTTCATTTCCCCCATGAAGCCTTTGAAAAACTTTGTATCCTCATATATCTTATTTGCTCTTACACCCTCTTCTCTATTTCAGACAATTCTTTGCAAGTCACTTTTCTGTTTTTCAAGTAAATCTTAAATCATTTGCAGATTTTCTAAAAGCGGGATTATCTCACTTAATGGCCTAGTATTGTGGCTTCTTGGTGAAAGACAACTTTATAGCCAGAAACTGTAAGTTTAAAATCTGTACAAATTTATACTAGAAAGCCAAACTATTTTCTCTTTGGTCCTTGAATTTTCAAAGGAAGTTAGATGCCATCAGCAAAGAAACAGAATTGATTTATTAAGCTCTGCAGTATTTTGAAGGTCTGATACAGAGTTTGTGAGGCCCAACATTGTTTTGGCCATTCTTTTTTGAGAGTTGCAGATGGGGTGATATGTTTGCCAAGGCCTAAAAGACATAAAGATATAAATTAGAAGAGAGAAGCTTTTCTCACCTGACTCTCACCAAGGGGAACATCAGATTAGAGTTGAATAGTAACTGATAACATTTTTTGCACATAAGTTTTAAAGTGTTTTAAAACTGTTTATTTTAATGACTTAAAACTTACCAAGTCACTAAATGTGTTGCTATTTGCTTATGAAGAGCTGTTTTATTAGAAGGTAGTGAAGAATTTGGAGTCTTCTTCATCTCAGTATGCTCTATTTTTCAGGGCCTGTCAATTGCCTAGACCACAAATCCCAGTGCAGAATTCTCACCTCGAAATCGAGAATACAGTCAGCCCTTTGCCACTGCTATTGCTAGGGATCAAACAAAGCTGTTAGAAGTATTTGAGTTACTGGTGACACACTCTAGAGTTCTCCTTATACATAGTAAGTTCTTTATTCTCTGGAGTTTCCAAGAAGTGGGATGTAATATGTTTATACCCTCAACTCTATCCCTTTTGATTCATTTGTTCCTTCCAAGTTAGGCATCTCAGCCACCTTTACTTCCAGAAGCAAACTAATGGTACACAAGATTAAGCAAGAAGCTTCAAGAGAAAAGGAACCCTTTTCTAAATTTCAGGATTGCCTCATTGCAAAGAAAATTTAATAGAACATTTTGTTTTATTTGAAGAGTCTAAGTATTAGAGAAAACAAAGAGGTAGGAGAAGAGTTCTCTTGAGCTCTTGAGTTTGAAGCAAGGTCTGCATTATGACCCTACTTATATAATAATGCTGGTCTTCCATTAAGCAACATTTTGAACAAATTAGTATATCAGGTATCTTTGGTTTGTATTTTTAAATCTCAGAAGAGACATAAAGATAATTCTATAGATACAATTATTTGTAAGTTAAAGAAAAAAAAATCAGATACTTTATAAAACTCTTATCCTTTTAATGTGGCTGCTAGCTGTGTGTGTGTGTGTGTGTGTGTGTGTGTGTGTGTATTGGTCCCTTTCAGAAGATGAGAGAAAGACAGCAGACATGAGACAGACATAGTTCTACCCATCCTCTTTTTCTACAGAGAAGCTGTAATAGCTTGCAAACAAAACATAATCAAATTCACGTGGGGATTTTAAATAAAAATAGGGAGGGAAGACCAAGGGGAAAGAATGCTATTAAAATAAGTTAGGTATCTCAGGACACCGACCAGGAATCCTACGGGTCTTTTGATTCAGGTACAGAAGCAGTAACATTAAGGGGAGGTCAAGATGCTGTTCTGTTCTGAAGAGGAGACTTTCCGTAGGTCTGCGCATCCCTCGCCAGCCCATAGTGAACCAGTGCCAAGTCCACTACCAGCCACTGGGCTTTACCGGGCCTGTGCATTCTTTCTTGTTCCTCCAGCTCTGCCTGAATGTTCATTCTGTTGCTGTGGAAAGGCCTTCAGTTTCAACAGTTGCACATCCTGTTACGGGAACAGCACTGAGCCTAACTGGGGGAAGGGGGGGACCTTCTTTGCCTCTTACATTGAGCCTGAGTATTCAAGAGTCCTTCGAAACATCATTCTCGGTTTATTATTCTGTTGGCTTCACGGGTGCTTCCTTAGGACAGACATAGGTGAGGAACGTGGAGAAACTGCCAAAACCCAGGGGGAAGGAAAGTGAGAGAGATTCCATGCTGCCTGAGTCAGCTGTAATGGGTAGAAAGTCTAAAGATCTTTTTTCTTCAGTGATCATCATTTGTTTTCATTTGTTCCCATGGTTATCTTCCACTGTCCAATTATTATTTTTGTACTACTTTTTAAAAAAAGCACCAGTGAATGAGACTTAAGAAGCAAAGAAGATTGAGGTGCTCTACCAGACTCTGAGAAAATTCAAAGTTTGTGACGAAGGTCCTACCTCTGAGCTCATGTTTTTGTTTTGTTTCTAACGTGTATTTGGCTGATGATCTGACACTAGATGCATTGTAACCATTGGAAAGGCAGTACAATCTCTTGCTTCCTAGATTGCCACTGGCATTTTTGCCTGATGTTAGAGTAGCCACACTTTTCTATGAGTTTCTGGTGTTTTATCCATTTTGAAAGAAGAGGAGAAGGGACAAGAAGGAATTGATGATAAAGAGATGACGCCTGAAAATGGAAAGTTCACAGATGAAAGTGCAGTATGTGTGACCTTCTGGCTCGGGCCAGGTGCTTGCGTGTGGATGTCCTGTGGTCCCCCATGCAGTTAGCATTGCAGTGGTAATTCTCCCAATGTAGCCACTCTGGAGTACTGTTCCTTGTTTTTCTATAGTGCTTGTCAGAATGCTATGACAACTGGCTGGTTTTATGCAAACAGAGCCTGGTTCTCAAGAGACAGTGTATCTGAAAGTCAAACATGGATGGCAGCCATTGGCACGCAAAGGAGTCAGAAGCCACAGATTGTTTTCTCGTTGGATGAACAGCTTAAAGCAACGTAAAGTTAATTGAAGAATTCCTTGAAAGTGAAGTCAGACTAAAAGAAATGCTCTAAGTCTATAATTTACTAAATGTGAAAGGTCTGTAAGTGGTGGTGAGACTAAAAGAGGTTTTTTTTGGGGAAAAGAACATTTTTGTAAACAGATCTGGCTTGTATTATTTCCTAGGCAGTTTTAGTTATTTGCTCTAATAATGTATTGAATAGATCTGCAGAAGAATCTCTAATTAGGTAAATCTTGATTTATGGAGTTGGCCTCATGTAAACCATGATGTCATAGTGTGCTGCAGAAAATTATAGGCCTGGTCTTGCTGTTGAAAACTATTATTTTTACCTAGGACTACTCACACTCTGCATGTCGTACTCTTACAAAACCAAAGCATCTGGGGTTCTTGTTCTCAATGCTCCTTGCCCAAGTAAATTCAAATAACATCATTACTCATTAATTTATCAAATATATAATTTTAAAACTTGAGAATGCAAGGGCGAAGTTTAGTTACTAAATCTACTAAGATTTCTAGTTAAAGAAATCTTTAGTAGAGATGAACCTGTGACTCTGAAGAAGTGGATCAAGGACATGGCAGACTGTCAAAAGTAGTGTCTGTGTGTCTGTCTGCCCCTGCTTCCCATGACCCTAACCCAGTCTTCCACTTTCCCTCTCTCTCCCTAACCACTTACTGGAAAGCTGTTTCAGTATCATCATTGCCTATTTCATCTGGTTTTAAATAAGAGCGTGGGGACTTGGTAACATTTCTCCATGGTTCTTACTCTTTTTTCCATTTAGTAGAGACCTTGATGTAGGGTCAAGACCTTTTCTTCAATTATAGATCTGTTGATTATAATTTCCTAACATTTGTCTTGCATTAATTATACCTTACTGATTGCATTTTCTGTGGTTTCCCATAACAATTTTGTAAAGTAGAAAAAGGCTTTAGAAAGAATCCTAGATTTTTACAATTCGTTTTCCATTCTTTTAGAATTGTCTGACCTATATCTGCCTTAATAGCCATTTTAAGTGATTTGCCTTTATCAGGTCTTCTCAGTTACTCAGTGTAGTTTGTGTGGAAAACAACTTTGCCTTTCACTGTCATGTTTTATCAAATTACATAATACTTGATTAAGTTATATAATTTCCAGTTCAATAGGCATTACCAGCCTTGGGAGCAAACACCACTGTTTAAACAGTTGGAAGAAGTTGCAGGGGCTCACTGGAGAATAGCCTTCTAACCTCCAGCGTTCAGTATGTGTGGACTCGGCCCTGAGTTAAACAAAAGGACCAAATTTCATAAGTGGCGCTCTAACAATTGCACTCATCTGACACGCTAGTAAAGTAATGCTCAAAATTCTCCAAGCCAGGCATCAGCAATGTGTAAACCGTGAACTTCCAGATGTTCAAGCTGGTTTTAGAAAAAGCAGAGGAACCAGAGATCAAATTGCCAACATCTGCTGGATCATCGAAAAAGCAAGAGAGTTCCAGAAAAACATCTATTTCTGCTTTATTGAGTATGCCAAAGCCTTTGACCGTGTGGATCACAATAAACTTTGGAAAATTCTGAAAGAGATGGGAATAGCAGACCACCTGACCTGCCTCTTGAGAAACCTATATGTAGGTCAGGAAGCAACAGTTAAAACTGGACATGGAACAACAGACTGGTTCCAAATAGGAAAAGGAGTACGTCAAGGCTGTATATTGTCACCCTGCTTATTTAACTTCTATGCAGAGTACATCATGAGAAACGCTGGCCTGGAAGAACCACAAGCTGGAATCAAGATTGCCGGGAGAAATATCAATAACCTCAGATATGCAGATGACACCACCCTTATGGCAGAAAGTGAAGAGGAACTAAAAAGCCTCTTGATGAAAGTGAAAGAGGAGAGTGAAAAAGTTGGCTTAAAGCTCAACATTCAGAAAACTAAGATCATGGCATCTGGTCCCATCACTTCATGGGAAATATGATGGGGAAACAGTGGAAACAGTGGCTGACTTTATTTTTCTGAGTTCCAAAATCACTGCAGATGGTGACTGCAGCCATGAAATTAAAAGACGCTTACTCCTTGGAAGGAAAGTTATGACCAACTTAGACAGCATGTTAAAAAGCAGAGATATTACTTTGCCAACAAATGTCCGTCTAGTCAAGACTATGGTTTTTCCTGTGAGAGTTGGATTATAAAGAAAGCTGAGCGCAGAATTGATGCTTTTGAAGTGTGGTGCTGGAGAAGACTCTTGAGAGTCCCTTGGACTGCAAGGAGATCCAACCAGTCCGTCTCAAAGGAGATCAGTCCTGGGTGTTCATTGAAAGGACTGATGCTGAAACTCCAGTACTTTGGCCACCTGATGTGAAGAGCTGACTCAGTTGAAAAGACCCTGATTCTGGGAAGTATTGAGGGCAGGAGGAGAAGGGGACGACGGAGGATGAGATGGCTGGATGGCATCACTGACTCGATGGGCTTGAGTCTGAGTGAACTCCAGGAGTTGGTGATGGACAGGGAGGCCTGGCATGTTGCAGTTCATGGGGTCGCAAAGAGTCGGACACGACTGAGCCACTGAACTGAACTGAAAGGAATGTTGAAATGAATGTGCAAATTCAGGCAAAACTGGCTTCTTCCCTAGTGGAGGCAGGAAGTCAATTGAAGGCTGGGACATAATTTACATGTGTTAAATAACAAGTTCAATAGTGGAAATTTGAAGATCTGATTGTCTTTATTAAATGCTTTGTGAATTGGTCAGAATCCCAACTAGCAGTTGAAAGGAGCTCCTTCAGCCTGCACAAAAGGAAAGGTTTTTCATGGCAGAGAGGAAACAGGGAAAGAAGGAAGTTATTAGCCAAGAATGCATTGTTTTAGGCTAGGTTTCTCCTCAGGGGGTGTAGGAGGGGCCTTTCAGCGGATTTCCTATGCTGCTCAGGATATTCCAGGTTAGCTGCTTATAGGTCACATTCTTGGAGAAGATTGAAACTGATTGGTTGGGTCCTGGTGAGTCTTAGCATAAGTGATTCTATCTTGGCCCTGTTGTCTCTCTTTAAACACAGATCTGTAGACAACAGTTATTTTGCATTGCTATCAGTTATATATAATTTACAAAGCTGTAAGATAGCTCCTGTGGAAGCAAAAACAAATAATCTGGTGGAGTCTTCTTTAGATTTTGGACAGTGCAGTTTTCCACCAATCACATTCCTGAGTGCGTGCGTGCACATTCAGTCGCTCAGTATGTCCAACTCTGTGAACCCAGGGGCTGTAGCCCACCAGATTTCTCTGTCCATGGGACTTCCCAGGCAAGAATACTGAGGTGGCTTGCCATTTCCTCCTCCAGCGGGTCTTCCTGATCCAGGAATCGAACCTGAGTCTCCTGCATTGGCAGGTAGACTCTTTACCACTGTGTCACCTGGGAAGCCTGAAGCACAGTCTTACCCCTACATAATCAAACTAAAAGAAAATAACCTTTGCTTCCCCTCACGAATAGAGATAGTGCCTATGCTTGTGGTTTTTGGAGTGATGGGGGTAATCATTTATTAAGTGCCTGCTATGAGCATTAATTGTTAATTGGTTCCATTCTTGAAACAGTCCCATGAAGTAGGTGGTAGTGTTCTCATTTTACAGATGAGAAAGTCAAGTTTCAAGAGTTAAAGACACAACTAGTAAGTGGCAGAGTTAGAATTCTAGTCTTTTTGTCTCCAAAGTATACATACCCACACACTCCCTGTGATAACTTGCTACAAGTAAAAACTGTAAAAATTCTGTGTTTTTTTTTCTTGATCTTTAGGTCACTATCAACTAAGGTGGATCTTAGGAGTGGCCTCGAAGAATGTGCAATGGCATTGAACTTATTTCTAAGCAACAAATTTACAGATGCCTTAGAGTTGCTTCGACCATGGTAATTAATTTTCTTTTGTATAAAATATGTTTTTCATATGTTTTTGATGATTCTGTCTCTGATGTCATACTTTTCAGTTAATTTTTCTGCATTTCCATCTGAACATTTATAAACTAATTTTGTTGAGACTTCTTTTGATTGGTTTTGATATCCAGTTAACAAACCTATCTTGTCACCTTTAATCATTAGAGCATTTCTGATTCTCTCTCCTGTCTTTTTCTATACTTGTTCAAATAATGTCATCTTCTTAGTTTTGTAGAGCTTCATTTGGTTTTCTTCAGTGAAATGTTTTTATGGGTATTCCTCTGAACTTAAATATGGTTGAGACAAGTTTCCTTTGAAAGGGACATGGGAAGAATAAAATACGCTAATCTCAGAGGCTAAAGAGAAATTCAAGATAATGAAAATATTCTCGGAACTCCTGATTATGTGATAAATCAGTTTCATTTCAATTAACAGCACTCATGTGCAGGCTCAGTCGTGTCTGACTCTTTGCGACCCTATGGACTGTAATCCATGAGGCTCTTCTGTCCAAGGGATTTCCTAGGCAAGAATACTGGACTGGGGTGCCATTTCCTCCTCCAGGGGATCTTCCCAACCCTGTGGATTGAACTCGCATCTCCTGCATCAGCAGTCAGGTTCTTTACCACTGAGCTACCTGGGAAGCCCCATTTCACTGAATGCTGCTGCTGCTGCTGCTAAGTCGCTTCATTCGTGTCCGAATCTGTGCGACCCCATAGACGGCAGCCCACCAGGCTCCCTCATCCCTGGGATTCTCCAGGCAAGAGTACTGGAGTTGGTTGCCATTTCCTTCTCCAATGCATGAAAGTGAAAAGTGGAAGTGAAGTTGCTCAGTCCTGTCCGATTCTTCGCGACCCCATGGACTGCAGCCTACCAGGCTCCTCCATCCGTGGGATTTTCCAGGCAAGAGTACTGGAGTAAATTGAATAGTACCTATCAATTCTGATGATATGGCAGGAAAACCTATGCTTAGCCTTGTTCCTAGGCCTCACTGTGACCCTAGTGCCCATCTGTACAGTGTGCCTAGAGCTTGACAGGGATAAGCTTACCTCATGCCTTCAAACACAGTCACTGACCTGGATGAAACTTAGACCTCCTATAATAATTTCAAGATGGTTACCTTGTGGGCACAGGAGTGGGACTCTTTCCTTTGAGGAGTCAGTAGGGTGGGGAGAGTGATGTGACTCTGGTCATTGTCTTTGATTCTTAGAAATTACAGGAAGTCCCCTACATACAGCCAGATTCCGTTCTGAGAGTGTGTTCGTAAGTCTAGTTTGTTCATAAGTCCAACAAAGTTAGCCTAGGTACCCAACTCACACAATTCTCTGTATAATACTGTACTGTAATACATTTATACTTTCACATAAATAATATATGAAAAACCAAAAAAGTAAAACATTTAAAATTTTGCACTGCAGTACCTTGAAAAGTACAGTAGTACAGTGCGACAGCTGGCATCCGGGGGCCGGCATCCAGTGAACAGGCAAGAAGAGTTACTGACTGGAGGAGGGAGACGGGGTAGGCAATGGCAGAGCTAAAGGATCATCAGAAATAGGAGGTGGAGGGCAAGCTGAAATTTTACTGATTCCTGACGTTGATAGAACGCACATTCAAATCTTTGAAAGTTCTCAACGTAAAGGTTCGTACGTAGGGGACTTAAAGTAATGTGCCTACTGAGGCCATGGTAATTCTGAGATTTAGATGAGCTGCAATCAGTTAGCATTTCAGAGGTTAGGAACAGAGAACAAAATAGATGGTGAAGCCCCTGGCCTAAGGAAGTTGCCCAGTGCTGTCTCCATCCAACACTCACATTTTCTACCTTGCCTGTTGCTACCTTTTCCCCCTGTCTTCTTTAGTCCTTCGGATCTCTGTCTGTGCTTCAGATCATCTTCTGTCTCTCTCTCCATCTGTCTTCCTGTCTCCCTCCTTCTCTCTCTCTGCCAGTCATTCTCTCCTTATGTCCCCTCTCTTATTCTTCCTGCCTGTCTCCTGTGTTTTTTATTCAAAAAGTCTCCTTTTTTCCTCTTCCACTGACATGCAGCTGGTCATAATATGGAATGAAATAAACAACACGATCTTATATTTAGTCTAGTTTTATATCCTCTGATCTTTCTGAACATTTCACTGTTAAACATGTTTTTTTTTTTCCCCCCACTCAAATACTTTTTTTTTCCTCTTGGAAAAGCTTTTGGTTTGAAATGTGAGAATTACACACAGCATTGTAAATCAACCATGCATATGTGCTGTGTGCTAAGCCCCTTTAGTCGTGTCCAACTCTTTGCAACCCCATGGACTGTAGCTACCAGGCTCCTCCGTCCATGGGATTTCCCAGGCAAGAATACTGGAGTAGACTGCCATTTCCTCCTCCGGGGGATCTTCCCACCCAGGGATTGAACCAAGTCTTCTGTGGCTCCTGCACTGCCTGTGGATTCTTTACCCCTGAGCCACCGGGGAAGCCCCTGTGAATCAACTATACTTCATAACAGAATTTTTTTTTTAAAGGTGACGTTTAAAAATTACAACTACTGATTTACGTTGGGTTGCTCTTATTCCTTGCATATTGTTTGTTTGTTTTCTTTTTTGAATCAGCAGTGCCCTCACTGTTTGGGACTAATTGCAGATTCTGAAAGGATGTTTAGACTCTTTCTGGTGGGGAGGGAATAACATGGATTTTATTTGTTTTGCAGAGCAGCAGGCTGTTGTATATTGTATTTGAATTAAAAACAAAACCACACATTAATATTGTAAATCTTATAATTAACTAATGAACATAGCTTGAGAAGTTTTAAGGAAAGAGATAGGGAGGTTTTCACAGCCTGAGAGTCTGGGTTGTGCTATCCGTTCAGACTAAATGTTCTTAAGAATTGAAGCAGTTCTTACTGATAATATGAATCGAGAACTTTAATCAGGGTTCCTAGATAATGAGGTGAGATTTGGTAAGACGTCTACCATGAATTTTTGTCTGGGCCCTTTGTGGCTGACCTGACTGGTTGCCCAAATCTTGCTTCCTCATGGCCTCTGCCTGGGAGAAGGGAGGGGATGGTTTTAAGCAAGCCTTATCTTTCATAATTTCTGTGTCACAAAATATATTTTCAATGGCTTTTATTTTCCACTTATTTCAGAGCTAAGGACTGCTTCTTGTACAACTGGGAAAAATTAGGATTGCTTAGAAGCATTTTCTAAGAAATGAATCGGCAGGCTGCCCCCTTGTGCTCAAACAGGGAAAAGCATACGTCCCTTTCTGCTTCAACCTGGCAAGATTCCTGCTTCCTGCCTTCACTTTCACTTTCATGCGTTGGAGAAGGAAATGGCACCCCACTCCAGTGTTCTTGCCTGAAGAATCCCAGGGACGGGGAAGCCTGGTGGGCTGCCGTCTCTAGGGGTCGCACAGAGTTGGACACGATGAAGCGACTTAGCAGCAGCAGCAGCCTGGACTTGAACTGGAAAGTCCCCAGTGCTTGAGTGTTTTGGGCATGCCTTTCGTAGTCCACGTTATTTCAGTGGTTGTGGCGCAGGAGTAAAAGTCGTCACTGTGAAAGTCATGCCTTGGATGAACTAGAGTTTCTTGTGGTTACTGTCAGATGAGGCCTGAGTGCTTTTCAGTTGACTTGAGATGCCGTCATTTCTGTGTTCTTCCAGGGCTAAGGAGAGCATGTACCATGCCTTGGGCTACAGTACCATTGTGGTGTTGCAGGCTGTCATGACCTTCGAGCAGCAGGACATCCAAAGCGGCATTTCTGCCATGAAGGACGCCTTACAAACCTGCCAAAAGTATGAGCTGAGTAATTAAATACTTGAGATACGCCTAAAAACCTTTCTGTCTGTGTGACAAAATGGATGTACTTTGCTTCACTGAGAGCTCTGTTGGAAGTTGGCCATGGTTATAGAAAAGGACTTTTAGCATCAAAGCTTCCTGGCCTCCTGTACTTTTATGAGAGATTAAAAATATTTCCCCTAAGGAATTATGCTATGGTGCTGGTGTGGCTGAGCACATGGCATCTATACCGTACTGTTTTCTTTTTGGTATTTGAGCTGCAGAAAAGTGCTGAGGATTTCAGTGGGTTTAGCAGCAAGCATCTCTTGGGGTCCCCCTGGTGGAGAGATTAGGTACTACATGCTGGCCTGGTACTCCAGGCCAACCAAGGAGCATTTTTAACGTGGGAAATGCTGTAATGCAGATGCGGGTCTTTTATTTGCCTAAATGGCCATATTTGAACAGTTTTGCTTGGTGAAAATGACATGGAGTTTCAGTTTTGTGTGTATAGGAAGCCTCTAGCAGAAGCTGTTAATTAGCATTGGTGAATTTTAACACTGAAATTATGCCCTCTTGTAATTAGCCCCTCAAATGAAGAGTTTCCAAGCACTGCAGTCTAACCCCATTTTTAACCAGTGGTGAAGTGACCCTTACCCACAAAAACACTGATTTAGCCATAGAGATCACAGAAGGGGCATGACAAAGTTAGTATTGACTGTTGGTTTGGTTTAATCACTAAGTCATGTCCGACTCTTGCGACCCCATGGACTGTACCCTGGCCAGGCTCCTCTGTGCATGGGATTCTCCAGGCAAGAATACTGGAGTGGGTTGCCATTTCCTTCTCCAGGGGATCTTCCTGATCCAGAGATTGAACCTGGGTCTCCTGCACTGCAGGCAGTTTACCAACTGAGCTACCAGGGAAGCTCCCGGTATTGACTGTTATACGCAGGTTTGTCCACACACACAAACATGTTCAGTGAGCTTGGATTAAATGCCCACAGGGTACCAGTGCTGGGAACTGGGTGTGCAGGTTTCAGAACGGTGGTCTCCGCCCTGCAGACTTCAGGGTTTAGAGTTCTGTTTCTGGTGACCCTTTGATGTGATTACAACTGAAATGGATGTGAAATGAAAATGAGCTTGTTTTATTACTTTTTTCTTTCTACTTCTCATCTCTTCTACGAATTCTGTGCAGATACAGGAAGAAATGCACAGTTGTAGAGTCTTTCTCAAGTCTTCTTTCAAGAGGATCTTTGGAACAGCTGACTGAAGGTAAGGGGCATTTAAAAGACTGGGTCTTTTCCTTTCTTTGAAAAATTAAAGCATGGTTATGCTCATAAAATTCAACATTTAAGTGAATAATATAAGTAAACAGAATGTCTTTTCCTCTCCCCATCACTCACCCTCCAGAAGTAACCACTGTTAGCAGTTGGTTTTCATGCCTTGCACTCTCTTCTCTGTACATATACAAATATATGCAGAACATATACATAGGATTTTTATAGTAATTCATTACTATTCATTTTTTTGCAAGTAAAGAAGCATGTGATACATGTGCTACAATGTGATTTTTGGCATTGACTTTTTCCAGGTGAACACATATAAATTGTACTTCATTCTACTTGATAGCCATGCAGCATTCATTAGGACAAATACCATAAATTAGTTTTTCTGTATTGAAGGACAGTTATATTGTTTTTTCGCTGTTAAAAATAATGCTGTCCTAAAATTCTTGTACCTATAACTTCATGCATTTTTGCTAGTATTTCATAGGATAGATTGCTAAAAGTGGAGTTTCTGGGACTGAGGGTTTGAAAATAGAAAACATTTATAGATATCACCAGTTTTTCTCTGAAGAAGTAGGTCAGTTTATAGTCTTCTCATCCATGAGTGAGAGTTTCTGTTTTTCTATAAGCTATTAATTTTTTTCTCAAGGTCAGTAATTTTGATACCTTTAAAATAATGATGATGTTTTACAGTATAGGAAATGTTTGGTTTGTAAACTTTTAGGACTACTAGAATTCAGGAATAGGACTATTAGAATCCAACATATCTTCAGCATGTTGATCAGATGGCTGGGAAAAATTGACTTCTTTTGCTGTTTCCTTGACGTTCCCACAGAGATTAGGGCAGAGGTTCCATGATGAGTCCTGTTATATTAGCATTATGCTCTAGTCAGAATGGTTTATAAGAAAGGAGCATTGCAATACTCCTGTAGCAGAGAAAATGTCCTTCAGATGTGGCCAGTGTCTAACAAAGCCTCTGTCATCTGAGGAGCACTTGTTCCTGTGCTGTCATTGTCAGAGTAGTTCTCTGGAGGAGGTAACTCGAAATTGTCAAAGTAGCTGTGGCCAGTTAAGGCAAGAGCAATTCTGGATAATGCTGTCCATCATTCCTAGTGGTCGAGTCTGTGCTAGACAGATTTTTTTAGTGTGTTTCATTGTAAAGTTTTCTTTGCTTTGTTAGAAGATTATTATCAACTTGCTATGGACTTTGGAAAACTTGGGCTCATTCTCTGTGTGTGTGTGTGTGTGTGCGCACGCGTGTACATGCTCAGTCGCTCAGTCATCTCCAACTCTTTGTGACCCCGTGGACTGTAGCCTGCCAGGCTCCTCTGTCCTTGGCATTCTCCAGGCAAGAATACTGGAGTTAGTTGCCATTTCCTCCTGCAGGGCATCTTCCTGACCCAGGCATTGAACCCATGTCTCCTGCGTCTCCGCACTGGCAGGCGGATTCTTTACTGCTGAGCTACTGGGGAGGCCCATCCTGGGTAACCTCCTTTTTATAGACTAGAAACTGTGGATCAGGGAGATTAGACAAATGGTCCAAGGTTACCTGCTCAGCAGAGTGGTGTTCAAACCTGACCTCGCTTTCCCTAAGCCACAGTTGTTTCCTCTGTTTCCCGCAACTTCTGCAGGTGGGTAGAAACAGGCATGAAATGTCTTCACATGTGGGTGAAGGAAACGCTGAATTATTTCCGTGCTAGACATCTTAAAAATAGGTGATACTGTGTTCTTACCTCTTTATTTTGTCTTTAGGCATGGCATATTTAGAAGTGTTAAAAAGTGAACAGTAATAAGACATCACTACGCAGTGTCCAGGAGATGGTGAGGGACAGGGAGGCCTGGCATGCTGCAGTCTATGGGGTCGTAAAGAGTCAGGCACGCCTGAGTGACTCAACAACAGCAACACAGTGTCCACAATCCAGAACACAGAGACCAACAAATGTTGGTGAGGATGTGGAGGGACAGGAACACTCATTCGTGCCTGGTCAGAGTGCAAAATAGTGCAGCCACTTTGGAAGACGGTATGACAGTTTCTTATAAAACTAACAGCTGAAAACTTGTGTTGACACAAAAATCTGCAAAGAAATATTTATGGCAGCTTTATTCAGAATTGCCCAAGCTTGACCTTCATTAGGTGAATGGATGAAGTATGGTACATCCAGACAGTAAAATATTATTCAGTGCTACAGAGAAATGAGCTATCAAGTCATGAAAAGATTCGGGGGAACCTTAAATGCATATTCCTAAGAGAAAGACACCCATCTGAAAAAGGCTACCTACTGTATGATTCTAAGTATATAAGATTCTCGGAAAGGCTGGACTGTGGAGACAGTAAAAAGATCAGTTGTTGCCAGGGGATGGGGTGGAGGAATGATTAGGTGGAACACAGAGAGCTTTTTAGGGCAGTGAAATCATAATGATTAAATACATGTCATTGTACATTTGTCCAGACCCTAGAATGTACACCACCAAGAGTGGGCCCTAATGAGAACTCTGGCAGAATTATGATATGTTAGTGGAGGTTCACCAGTTGTAACAAACGTGCCACTTGGGAGAGCATGTTGATCATAGGTGAGTTTGTGCATATTGGGGGGGGCCAGGGAGCAAGGGATATATGGGAAATCTCTCTACTGTCCCCTCAATTTTCCTGTGAACTTAAAACTGCTCAAAAAGTAAGATCCTAATTTAAAAATTATGAAAATACATCAGCCTGTGACTTTAACTATTCTGAAATAAGGTTTATTTAGACTTCTATGTCTGAAAGTATGCTTAGCTAACACTTCACTGCATAATGAAGATATTTCCTTCAGTGAACTAAGGAATTTATAATTAAGAGATGTTCTGGTAGGTACCTACTTGTAAGTGCCAAATGTCTAATTTTGAGAGCTAAGGGCTGCCCAATATAAATCAATCTGAGTGAAGAGATAAGACTTTTATAAATTAAGTTGCATTTATTCCTAATGAATTTGGCTGTTGCTGCAATCCAAACAGACTTTGTGTTCAAGGGAGCATGTCAAAACATTGTAGATTGAGTGTGCAATTTGTTTTCCCTATAGGTAATTTCCATTTCTATCCTTGAGTGGCTCGTTGTTTGTAGGAGTAAGGATATTTAATTAAACTTTTTGTGGATTGAAGATGGGGCACACCCATTCTTCTCATGGCTGGCATATTAAATGGCTTTCAAATTGTCTTTTAAAACACATGTTTGTATACAGTTCTTAGGATGTAAAAGGGATTTAATTCAAAGATTCATGATACATAGAAAATACAGTTCAAACTTTCTTGCCTTTTATCTCTGCCTTCATGTTATGTCCTTTATGCTTCTCTTTGATTTGTCCATCTTTAGCTTAACTCTGATCCATCTACCCCTCTGCTCAGATCTCTGCAAGGGCTCACCATTGATGCCAAAATCTTGACTCCCTGTCCACCAATGCCAAATAGAATAAAGAGTTCGGAGGAAAATAAAAGAAAGAGTACTTTATTCTTGCCAAAGGGGAAACACAGTAGGTTAGTGCCTTAAAAACTATGTCCCATTTCCTCAGAAATAAGGAGAGGTTTTATATCCTAAGGAAGTCTTGCATTTTTTTTTCTTTTACAAAATTTCAAAATGGTCACAGCTGGCATCAAGTAACTCAGTAACTGGGGTTGGTCTTTTCAGAAGTTATAAGGCTGTGACCTCCTTTCTGAAAGGAAGAATGCTACAAGGGTGTGTAGCGGGGGAAGAATGCCAGGTACAGAGTATAATTCATAATACATATGGAGTCAGAGAGTAATTAGCTTTATTTAGCTTTGTAAAAGGACCAGTCTAGCCACAAGTGTTTGTTAGTAATAGAAGCTAGACAGGAACCAAGATTGCTTAACTCATTCAGGCCTGTTTAGGTTTTTCCCCAGCCTGTTCATTGTTTCCTTGTTTTCCTTGTTTATCAGAAAAGTCTCATTTTTATTTAAGAAAGGTCTCATTTCTATTTTTGCTGCAATACCATTGCCTACTGAATGAAGCCCAGACGTGGATATTCAAGGTCATCCATCATTTCGCCCGACTTCCCTTCCAAGGTCATCCGTCATTTAGCCTGACTTCCTTTCCAGGCTCAGAGCCCACATCTCCCCGTGCGCACCCTGTGCTTCAGCCAGAGGCGCGCCATCGGCCGAGCCACACGCTCCGCCTCTCTGCCGAGCTGGTTCTCGCCCAGCAGCAACTTCACCACCTCCTCAGCACATGCCCCAAGCCAGCCATCTGGATTGCCGAGCAGGCTTCCAAAGGGAGTAATTAATGAGAGTCCCTACTTTGTTACAAGTTTCCCTGGGAAGAGGATGTTCAAAAAACTCTGTAAAAGTTACCTGTTTTTCTCCCACTGAACCCACTGATAAAATCCAGGGGGCACCCCTTAAAGTGAGGCATTCTGAAGGATGGAGACCCTGGCTGTTAATGCTGCCAGAATGTGCGCTGACCGCAGCTCCTCAAATTTGGCCTGTCGTGGGTTTTGCTCCCTCTTACACGGCTGTTGGAAGATCATTGCATTGTTGCTTCTTTGTCAGTCAACCTTTGGAACATGAGCATGGCAGGAAGGTGAACCAGTTTGTGAGAACAAAGTGTGTGTGTGTGTGTGTGTGTGTGTGTGTGTGTGTGTGTTGAGGGGAGGTGTCCTGTGTGTGTAAGTGAAAGAAATAAAGCACTAGGTCTTATCCAGTTAGGTTCAACATCATTCCATCAACATGGAAATAGCCCGTTTTTCAGTTACTTACATCAGTACTCTTGCCTGGAAAATCCCGTGAATGGAGGAGCCTGGTGGGCTGCAGTCCATGGGGTCGCTAGGAGTCGGACACAACTGAGCGACTTCACTTTCACTTTTCACTTTCATGCATTGGAGAAGGAAATGGCAACCCACTCCAGGGTTCTTGCCTGGAGAATCCCAGGGACTGGGGAGCCTGGTGGGCTGCCGTCTATGGGGTCGCACAGAGTTCGACACGACTGAAGTGACTTAGCAGCAGCAGCAGCAGCACATCACTTAAAAGTGTGCTACTTTTGAAGTTTCATCAAAAAGCATGACGTGGGCCAAGGGGAATAATCTTAGAGGAAATAGCTGATGCATATTGAGGGCTTACTCTGCACAGTGGCTCTACAGGCAGCACTTGAATTCTTCAGCTTTGAAATAGAGATGTCATTAGCTGGGCTTGAAAAATGAAGAACCCAGCAGAGGGAGGAAGGGTAGCTTGCTCAAGGTTCTGTAACTAGTATGTGGCAGGGCCTTTGCTACAATCCAGACCGTTAATTACCCCAACCCCAAAGCTCATTTACTTAAATAACACACTAGTTTGTATCCTATGGATAAAACAGTAAATTGCTGATTTTGTTTATCCAAAAAAATAAATAAATAAATAAAAGGAAAGATTCCTCCCTCCTCAGTCTCTACAGGTATCATGAACTATTTAGGAAGACAGGCCACACGTCTATGTGTCCAGGGGATACAGACATAATTTTATGCAGCCCTCTTGTGAGTGCCTTGTTCCTACGCTAGATACTTAGTGATCCAAGTGGCCTCAAACTGAGACGTCTGTGGTGGCTCAGTGGTTAAGACTCCGTGCTTCCAATGCAGCGGGTGTGGGTACGATCCTTGGTTGGCAAACTAAGACCCTACGTGCAGCACAGCTGGAAACAGACACACATACCCCCATGCACACACGCACACAGCAAACAGCCCCAAACTGTGCTAGTGCTGCAGTTTTTACGCCGAGTCTTCCCTGAATGAGGACTCATGAGTTGGACATGCAGGGCAGTTCTTTTTCCTACAGTCCTCAGTAGTGTGCCTAACCATTGTCGTGACCATCATGCCTTCATAATACTTTTGCTATTAGAATTAGTATATTCAAGTTAGTTTTTCAGTCCATCCCTGTGGTAGACTTGAAGTTTCCCATTAAGTTAAAAAAATGAGTGGTTTTCTTTTTTCCCAAAAAGTGTTTTTCTATTTTGGTTTCCTCCTGTGAGCTGAGTTTCGTCTCTGACACCAAGGGCCTGACTCTTGGCAGTTATATGTGAATCGAGCCAAAGATGACTTCCCCAGAGCATTTCACACATTCTGGAAAAATCTTGCTGAGGCCTTGAGAACTGATGTCATCATTCCACTTCTATGCAATCACAAAACAACCTAGGTTTTTATGTCTCCGTTGGGCTCATTTATCTATCTGTCTTTTCTGAATATCTCAGAGCAATTACTGTGGGCATGGGATTTTCCTTAATATATTTTTATTTGTTTTTAATAGAGGAAATGCATGCTGAAATCTGTTATGCCGAGTGCCTCCTACAGAAAGCAGCCCTCACGTTTGTGCAGGTAACGAACATTTGGCTTAGCATCAGTGTCACCCGGGAAGCCTGCAAAGTATGACAAAGAAAAAAATGCGGCTCAGTCTGCATCAGTACTTCACTTCTTTCGACTTAGAGTTATAATGAAAGCTATTTGTTATTGCTTATAAACTTTGGCTGAAAGAAGACTCTGGGGGATCTTTTTTTCCTACTCAAATGCACCTAAAAGATGCTGTTTTGAAATCAGTCTGTTGGGAACCACTGCCTTTTAAAGAAGCTGTTTTGCACCTACCACACCTAATTTCAGGAAGCTTCTCTGTGTGAGAATTGTGAGGTTATGCCTCTGTGAGCTTGCTAATGGTGGAGGGCTGCGCACAGGGGTGACTGGCTTCAGCGTCTTTGGCTGTTCCCTTCCTGTGCCAGATGCTTCAGCAAAGCTCAGTTATGCATGTAGACCTCAGATTTTATTTCCCTGCTATTTG
This sequence comes from Aepyceros melampus, assembly GCA_006408695.1. Classification (NCBI taxonomy): domain Eukaryota; kingdom Metazoa; phylum Chordata; class Mammalia; order Artiodactyla; family Bovidae; genus Aepyceros; species Aepyceros melampus. The sequence continues at coordinate 546,519 of SJXQ01012718.1, forward strand.
TATTCTCATCCCCTTTTATTTCTTCTTTTGGAAGAGCAGTTGAAAGAAGTCACTAAACAAAACAATGACTGTTTTTCTCAGGGGCATTTAAATTTCACCTCTAGGATTTCTTATCACCAATACCTGGCTTGTCATTGTAACTTCCAGTTCTTCTAAAAAAAAATAAGAATTTTAACAGGTGGCCACACAGGTGTCAGTGATGGATACAGTGGGGTGGAGATGGTAAGGGGGCAGAAATTCAACTGTAAGATGGAGAAAGTCTTCCTCTATTTCAGTGCTTTACATTGAACCGAGAGTGCTTTTCTCTTTTTCTGGAGGTTGACTGACCTGATAGGTTGGAATCTGGTTAAGGAAAATAAAACCAATCTGATCTATGACTCTGTTTCCTAAAACTCCACATGTTATGACACCTGAAGCAGTCTCACTGCCTTAGTATACATAAGGCTAGTCACAGAGGCCCCCAGTTTTTCGTGTTTTTTTTTCCAATGCGTTTTGCAAGTGGGAATTTGACAGTAAAATCTTTGATTCAAAGGGTTTAAAAAAATGTTTAGGGGTTTGTAACTCAACATCTGGGAGATACCCACGGCTCTTCCCTCTTCCTCATGCCTCCATGTCCGGTCAGGCTCATGACTGTGCTGTTTTACCTTTTGAAGGTTAATCAGCCCCAGCTCTTCTTCTTTATTCTGACCGTAATTGTTCTAGTGAGGGGCTCATCAGCTCCTCCCTAGACTTCATGGCAACCCAGGGGCCCTTGGTCCGTAGTTTCCCTTCCCTCCAGCTCACCTCCATTGTGCAATTGTGCACCCACTCCAAGGGGAGCATCTCGCCTGCTCATGTCTCGGCTTCAGCGTTGAGTAGCCCTCATTGACGATGGCAGTGGTTCTGTCAGAATATCACAAACGGGGAAGGCGTTTTAAAACTCAACTGGCATCTCTCCCAGTTCCCTACTCCCCTCTTACCGACATCCTCGCCTGCTGGTGGTGTACTTGAGTGGGAAAGTACAAGTAGCTTTCTTACTCCTTAGTCATTCCCTTCTTTGAAATAGATTTCTGTAGCAGTGCTGTGTCAAATAAACACAGATGGCCTAGCCAAGACACCATGATCCTTAATGCTTCCTTGCCTTTCCCCTGAAAGGTTTTTTTCTGTTTGCTTGCAAAGTTCACATCTGCCTTCTTTTCCTTCATCTGGTTATTTCCTAATCTTTTTTTTTTTTAACGCTTCAAGCACTGATGCTTCCAGGAAGCTTTCTGGGCCTCTGCACGTCCCAGCCCACCTTTGTGCTGTGGGGCAACCTGTGCATGTCTCCGTCCGTGTGTGCACGTCGCCGTCCCTTAGCGTATTGTGTTTGCTTTTGCCTCATTTTGCAATTAGGTGCCTGCTGTAAAATAGGCATTCAATTCAAATGTTTGGTGAATCATTAAATATTCTTATTTGAAGCAGCTTTTATTCCAATTTAAGAACTTCTTTCCTGGACACTATTGGAACTTGTATAACTGGAAGCTACCTTGAAATCAGAAACTGGGCATTTAAATTGCATAGTGAATTTTACATTTATTGATTCTTTTAATAATTTAAGTATTAAGTATTTAAGTGATGAAATTAACAAACTAAAATCAGTTTTTCTCTGGCTTCAGAAGGATGCTCAAGTGCACAGGAAATAAATACCAGAGCATGTTTCTGTTATTAATGGGTTAGAAAAGCATTCTCCACTGGCACCATCTATTAGAGTAGCATCTTTAAAGCAGTTATTTTATATACTTTATTAAGAGACTCTTAGAATCCTAGAATGCTCACCCTAAAAAGGTCTTCATTTAGGCCAATTGCCTCAGTTGCATGGTTGATGACCATCAGGCAAAGAGAACAAACAAAATTCCCAAACAAAATTTCATGCTAGTGATAACAAATTTAGAATCCAGATCAGTTATTTTTAGTCTGGAAATGTATACAAATGAAATTCACAGTTCTAAATAGACGGCCTGCTAAAGTACCCCCCAATGAAGAACCATATTCCCATTACTTGGAGTATGACAGACAGGAAAATCCTTGGAGCAGCCATTTGGAACTCCATTGAACCTAAAAGAAAATTGCTCAGTAGTTGATATTTATCAAAGTAGGTTTGGATTAACTCTACAGCCCCTAATTGGTGAGGATTACTTTCTTCGTTACATCCTTAAAGTTACACAAGGATTTAAAAATTGTTTCCTTTTTTTGTCCTCTAAGTTGGAAGAAAGATGACAAAGAAGACATTTTATATGTAAAGCAAGAAGAATATTGTAATTTAAAAATCATGTCCTCAAAAGATATAGTGTTTTGTTCTAATCATGCAGCTACACAGCTGTGGGGACAGTCTAAGAATCATTTGCTAAGTGATCTAATTATGTAATTGAATTGTTTTCAGGATGAAAATATGATCAACTTCATCAAAGGTGGACTCAAAATTAGAACAAGTTACCAAATATATAAGTAAGTTAAAAATTAAGATTGATGAAAAATCTTATGACAAGGTTTGTACCTTTATGACCACCTTCTTGTGGTTTTTAAATAATTCTTGCATTATATACCACTTTGTACTTTAAAGTGTTTTAATAAGTGTGACTAGATTTTTAAAATTTAGTGTTGGTAAAAATGCACTTGAATTTTGACTTACTGAGTGTGTATTCAATGCTAAAGGACAACAGAATAAATGCAGTTTTAAGAGAAAAATAGCTGGAAAGTACTTACATAATTTCTGATTAGATCTTAGTTTCTCTCTCCTAAAAACAATTTGTAAATTAAAAATGGCAGGTATATATAGGTATGTCTCTGGTTCAGGCTCTGAAGCAACACTGCCCGTTGAATGTCTGCAGTGATGCAGATGTCAGCTAGAGTGGATCACAGTGTCATTCATGTATCTCAGTGTCCTTACTGGTGTTTATCTAGTTGTCCTATCTTTTACTCACCATGTTAAAAACCTTCAGCTTTGATGCTACAGTCATCCCTTTCTCCCTTTAGTTCTGTCACTCTTTGCTTATATTTAGAACCTTTGTTATTGGACTTATATATTTTTAATTATTTTATCTCCTAATAAACTAACCTTTTTATCATTATAAAATGTTCCTGTGTAACTCCTTATAATATTCCTTGTCTTGAAATCTGTTTTGTTTGATATTAATAAAGATACTCATGCTTTTTTGTAATTAGTGTTTGCGTGGCATATATTCTTTTGTTTTAAATCTATCATTGTTTTTATATTTAAATTACTTTTCTTTGGTAAATATGTTTAATTGGGTCTTACTTTTTTATTCAGTGTGACAGTTAATATGTTTGCACTTGTGACTGCCATTTTTTTTCCTTTGCCTTATTTATCCCCCCTCCTTACTTTTCTGCCTTCTTTTGCTTTAATTAAATATATATATATATATTCCAGTAGAATCCCTCTGTTATTTTCTTAGCTATAGCCCTTTTAATTTTTCTTAAGTGTTTGCTGTAATGATTATCACAGCCTTCTTAACTTATCATAGTCAAGTTAGAGTTAATGGTGTACTGTTGCACATAAAATAGAAGAAACTTACAAAAGTATAATTTTACTTAACCACCTTTTGTCTTTTATACTGTTCTTACGGTAATCCATTTATGTGTATTATAAACCCCACAATGTGGTATCCACCCTTTGCTTTAAACAGTTTTATGTCATAGACCCCACTGTTAATCCAATATTTACCATTTTTGATGTTCTTCATTCATTCCTGTCTATTTCAGAATGAAGCATTTCTTTTAGAATTTCTTATAGTTCATATCTGTTTTCAATGACTCTATTTTATTTATCTGAAAATGTCTTTATCTTTTGCCTTCATTTTTGAAGGTTGTTTTTCTCTGTATAGTAGTTTTGATTTACAAAATTTTTCTTCTTTCACTCCTTAAAAACTATCAGTTGTTGTATTCAGTTGGCCAGAAAAGGTCATTTGTTTTTTTCTGTATGGGTTTCTTAACGGAGAAAGCTGAGTTAACTTTTTGGCCAACGCAATATGATGGTCTCTCTTGTTTCTGATCATAAGTCAGCTGTTATTTTTTGTTATTGTTCCCCTGTCTATAATGTGTCATTTCTTCTGGATGCTTTGAAGACTCATATCTTTGACTGATGTGCTTAAGTGTGGCTTTGGGGAACCATGTAGCTATTATTTCTTCAAATATTTTTTCTCTGCTACGTTCTCACTCTTCTTCTGAGATTCCAATTACATGTCAGCCTGCTTTTGTTCAATAGGTTACTGAAAATTCTTTTTTTTCAGATTAGATATTATCTCAACATTTGGGTTGTCTTGGAGCCAGTTTCTACTGTCTGCTTTTTCTCTTGACTATATGTCATGTTTTCTGTTTTCAATTCAGTAATTTTTTGATTGTATACTAGATAGTGATTCACTGTAAAGACTTTAGGTTCTGTTATATTTCTCAGAAGAATGCTGATTTTTGTTCTGGGAAGCGTTTAACTTGACTAGACTTAGAGTCCATACTCTTAATCCCTGCTAGTGGACAACATCTGAGATCATGATTCCATTGTTTCTTTTCTCTTGTTTCTGCCTTTCTTTGGAGTTTCACCAGTTCTCACATAGTTCATGAGTCAATGAAGAATTTGAGTTGAGTTTTAACACTGATTTTGGCATTTCCATCCTATGTGGTTCATCCCTATCTGAAAATTTCCCCCATTACCTTATAACTGTTCTGGCAGATTTGAACGCTGTACTCTTTTTTTTAACCCAATAAAACTATAGCTTTTTGTGTAAGTTCTAGGCACCCCATGCTGAGTGTACTGGGGAGTACTTTCAAGTGACTAGTCATATAAACATAAAGTCTCTTTAAAAGTTGTTCCTTTCTTTCAAAGTTTAACTCTTCTCTAGCTCCCACTACTTTTTTTTTTTTTGGCATCTGGTTCCATCACTTCATGGCAAATAGATGGGGAAACAGTGGAAACAGTGTCAGACTTTATTTTGAGGGGGCTCCAAAATCACTGCAGATGGTAATTGCAGTCATGAAATTAAAAGACACTTACTCCTTGAAAGGAAAGTTATGACCAACCTAGATAGCATATTAAAAAGCAGAGACATTACTTTGCCAACAAAGGTCCATCTAGTCAAGGCTATGGTTTTTCCAGTAGTCATGTATGGATGTGAGAGTTGGACTGTGAAGAAAGCTGAGCACCGAAGAATTGATGCTTTTGAAGTGTGGTGTTGGAGAAGACTCTTGAGAGTTCCTTGGACTGCAAGGAGATCCAACCAGTCCATTCTCAAGGAGATCAGTCCTGGGTGTCCTTTGGAAGGAATGATGCTAAAGCTGAAACTCCAGTACTTTGGTCACCTCATGTGAAGGGTTGACTCATTTGAAAAGACTCTGATGCTGGGAGGGATTGAGGTCAGGAGGAGAAGGGGACGACAGAGGATGAGATGACTGGATGGCATCACCGACTCAATGGACGTGAGTTTGAGTGAACTCTGAGAGTTGGTGATGGACAGGGAGGCCTGGCGTGCTGCAATTCATGGGGTCGCAAAAAGTCAGACATGACTGAGCAACTGAACTGAACTGAACTGAGTGTCTGCAAATATATTTTAAACACGTGTTTTGCATTTTGTTAAGAATTTATAATTGTTATCTGTGGGAGGGTTAATTTAATTTAAGGCATTCTGTCATTACTAGAAGTAGAACCAAGATTTAGTATTTTAAGAGATGCTTTTACCTGAAATGATTTCATAAAATTATATCCCATTTGAAATCCTGGAGGAAGCAGGTGAACTTTGGGAACCTGATATATTGTTTTTAGTTTTCCTTTTGAAATATATTTTAGAAGATACAAAAGAATGTTAAAGAGTTGCTTGCTATTTCAGTTATCAAAACTTAAAGTTCAAAGGAATGAAAATATTCTTGTATTGCTCAGAAATTATGTATCAGTGGAATCGAACATAAGACTTTGAAACTCTGTGTGTGTTCATGCACTTCTGTGTACACACGCACAGATTTATCTGGGAATTCAAAGCTAACTAAAAAACCTATATGTGCATAAGTCTCTTTAAAAACAGTGGAGAAAGATGGGTTTGATTTATTAGTTTAATAAATGGTTTTGGGAAAATTGACTCTTCATTTTGGAGAAAAGACTATATAAAGGATACATTATATAGATTTAGTATTAAAATATTTTTAGAAGGATATAGGCAAAAACATAGGAAAGTCTTTTTATAGTCCTAAGGCACAAGGGCTTTAAACTTTTGTTTTAAAAAAATTTTTAATAAAATTTTTGTTTTATTTAACAAATTTTTACTTGGAAATAATTTCTGAAGTTTTGTATAGTCTTCTAATATACAAATATTATTAGCATCTTATAGAACCACAGTATAATTATTAAAATCAAGAAATTAACATTGGTGCGATATTATTACCTACTTTATTGACTTGACTCAAAAGTTTTTCTAACTGTCTCAGCAGTGTCCTTATTCTAGTTCAAGATCCAGTCCAGGATCCTGGATGTTGCATTCAGCTGTTACATCTCCTTAGTCTGTTTCAATCTGAAAGAGCCTCTCAGTCTTTGTCTTTAAGAACTTGACATTTTTGAAGAATACTTGGCCGTTATTTTTAAGACCTTCTCTCAAGGTGGACTTATCTAATGTTGCTTCATGTTTAAGTTCAGATCACATCTGTGGCAACAATACTGTAGAAGCGATGTTGTGTCTTTCTCACTGCTTCATAGCAGTAGGTGTGTTTGTTCAGTTGCTTAGTTGTGTCCGAATCTTTGCAACCCCATGGACTTCAGCGCCCCAGGTTTCCCTGTCTGTCTGGTTTTACTATCTCCCAGAGTTTGCTCAAACTCATGTCCATTGAGTTGGTGATGCCATCCAGCCATCTCATCCTCTGTTGCCCTTTTCTCCCCCTGCCTTCAATCTTTCCCAGCTTCAGGTCTTTTCCAGTGGGTCCGTTATTTGCATCAGGTGGCCAAAGTCTTGGAGCTTCAGCATCAGTCCTTCCAGTGAATATTCAGGGTTGAAATCCTTTAGGATTGACTGGTTTGATCTCCTTGCTGTCCAAGGGACCCTCAAGAGTTTTCCAGCACCACAGTTCAAAAGCATCAATTCTTTGGCATTCAGCCTTCTTTACGGTCCAACTCTCACATCCATACATGACTACTGGAAAAACCTGACATCAATTTCAGAAGTCTTTTAAAGTGTGATATAAAAGATTGACTTGACCAAATAAACATTTAATTTTTCATTATGGCCAAAATACCCCATAATAAAAATTATAAATGGAAATATGATATGAATGACTCAGGGCAAATGACAGTATGAGAAACTCATAAGTTGGTAGGAATCTAAACTGACAGTTTTAATGGAGGATATTCTGGCAGTATATATCAAAATCAAGAATATGTATCATTTTTTATCTCAGTTATTTTTCTAAGAAGTTATCCTAAGAACAGTTAGGATGCTATAACTATAGTTCTAGTACCTGATATAGGAAAAGTATTTGATGAATGTGTAAGAACACTCTTAGCAGCATTGTTTATAATATGGAAAATTTTGAAACAACTTGAAAATTTAAGAATAGGAATTTGATTAATTAAATCATTCCATGGAATGGAATAATATATTTTGTTATAGAATAAGATAACTTTCATGCATTTTCGTGGAAAATTGTCAATATAACCCATAAAATAGCATGTAGAATGTGATCCCATTTGTGATTTTTTAATTAAAAATATATTTTACTGACTGAAACTGATCAGTATATTCTTTAAAAAATTGAAAGTTAAAATAGAAGTTTTAGTCTTTAAGGATAAAAAAATGCATATAAAACTTGATCTTACAGCAAGCTTTGGTTTGTATAAGTTGATGAGACTTAAAATCATGTAATTAAAGTTAAAATCATGTAATTTTTTTTTTCTGTTTTTTTTTTTTTGACTATGGCATGTGGGATCTTAGTCTTTGATCAGGCAGTGGAAGTACAGAGTCTTAACCACTGGACCACCAGGGAAGTCCCCATTTGTGTGTTTTAAAGATTCCATTCTTAGTAAAGCATAAAAACAACTAGATGTACCAGACTGTTAACAGTGACCACTTCTTGGTGGGATTATTGTGTAGGGATTCTTAGGCTGTTTCCATATTATCTGAACATTTTTGTAATAATCATATATTTTTAGCAGATAGATCATTTATATATAAAAAACCCTGAGTATCATATTTGTATCCTGCCATTCTGTTGATATTTTGACATTTAAGTTTTTAAGGCAAGTATACAAGCATATATAATTATCTTTTTATATAATGAAATTGTATGCCTTTTGTCATTTTGAAATTTCCTTTTTCACTTAATGTCAGAAAATTTTAGGTTATTAAATATTTTTAATTCATCATGGCTTTTAGTGGCTCAGTAGTGTTCTACTGTGTGGCTGTGCCTCATGTGTGTGTATATAAATGTATGCGTGCATTCAACTGTCTTCTTAACTAATTTCCTCTTGTTGCCTGCTTGAATTTGTTTATAAGTTTTCATTGTAGGTGGTAATACAGTATCTTACCTTATAGGTCAAGTTTTGTGTATCCATGCTATTTTCTTAGAATAAATTAGATTTATTGATTCAAAGATACCATTGTGTATAAGATTTTTGATATATATTGCAAAATTACCCTGAAGAATAATTGGGTTGGCAGACTTTTTAAAAAAATACCAGACAGTAAATGTTTAGGCTTGTGGGCCACAAGATCTCTGTCCCAACTACTCAACTCTGTAGCTGACTGCAGGGAGTAAGCAGCCATAGGCTATAAGTAAATGGGTGTGAGGACTTCCCTGGTATCCAGTGATTAAGACTCTGTTCTTCTACTGCAAGGGGCACAGGTTTGATCCCTGTTCGGGGAACTAGGATCCTGCATGTTGTGTCACCAAAAAAAAAAAAAAATTGAATAAAAAAATCACATTATTAAAAAATAGATGTGGCTATGTTCCAGTATTGCCAACCTCTTTACTATAAATACCATTTTATCATAAATAAATGAATGAGTCTATTTGTTCTTACCTTTGCCAGCCCTGGTTTTCCATTTAAAAAATTAAAATAATGCCTTTTATCACAAAAGATATATATTTTAGAAAATAGGAAAATGTGGATGAGCAAATACACACAAATATACCCCATGTACTTAACATCTGGTAATTATGATTTTTAATACCTTAATATATACTTTTTCAGAATATTTTCTACATAAATCTAGAGATATATATATATATTTAAAACCAAAATGAGATCACTCTTATGTACAGTTTTATAACTTGCTTTTGCAGTTAATGATCTTTTCTTTTTCATGTCAACAATTCTTCATTTCAAATTCAATCCGTCTTCAAATATTCAACCCATCTTCAGATTTTGCCAGTTGGTCCCAAATCTCTTTTACTTCTGGAATGTCAACACCTTGGTCCAACCCAAGACTGTCTTGTGCATTCGGTGTTTATGTCCATTAAATATATCTTATTATACAAGAGTTTCTGTATTCGTGTCAGTTGTGGGAAAGCCCAGTCCAGTTGTCCTGTAGTTGTATAGATACAGCTTTGTTTGGTGACTTCCTTGAGTTTTAGTTTAGCTTTGTTCTCTCTTAGTCAGTTCTGACTGCCATAATAGAATATCATATACTGAATGACTTAAGCAACAGAAAGTTATTTCTTCACAGTTCTGAAGGTTGGAAGTCTAAGATCTGGGCACGAGCATATCAGGTTCTGGTGAGGGCTCTCTTCTTGGCTTGCAGACAGCCACCTTCTCACTCTTTCCTCACAGGGCAGAGAGAGAGATTCCACTTACAGTGACCTCATTTAATCTTAATTACCTCCTAAAATCTCTTATTTTCAAATATAGTCACACTTTGGGAGGAGGGCACAGTTAGAACTGCAACATATGGATTTGGGGGAAATATAATTCAGTTGATAGCATTTCTCTAGCTCCTTATATTTCCTGTAAACTGGAAATTAGATATATAGGCTTACTGATTCAACTTAGATGCATTTGGCTAGAATATATCATAAATGAAGTTGCATTCTTTATAATTGCATCACATCAGGTGATACGTAGTATCTGGCTATTTCTTATTACTTTAAAAAATGTGTCTGTCAATTTGATAAACAATTTCTGGTTGTTGCCAGTTTTTACATCATTGTTTTCATCTGCATTTCTCTGATGAATACAGATGAAATACTCTCTGCATTGAAGATATGAAGGGAAAGGGAGAAATGAATAAAAAATAATTAAAGTGAAAAATCAGAAAGATTGGCTTGGGTGAGGAGAGAAAATTAAGAAGAAAGTTGCAGGCAGTTGTGATGGACTTGACTTTCCTCTTTCATTCTTTCCTAGTTCCAAGTTCTTTATTTGGTCTATTTGATGCCATAGTAATCACGCTGAAATTCAACCCTTTATGTCAGTAGCACCTCAGTTACTCAGTGGAATGTAGGTTGCTGAAGGGTGCACAGCAGCTGAGAGGCTGAGCATTCTTAGGGAATCTCCTCTAACACATCGCTGAGAAACTGGGAGCTCACAGTCCTGAGGTTCTATGGCTCCTGAGTCATGCCTGCTGGTATTTGAACCCTTTAAGTGCAGAAACATCGATCCTGATAAACAATGTAGAAATGAGTGTGTCATTTTTCTTTAATGATGATTACCTGGTAGCATTAAGAGTAAACTCAGCATAGCATCATCCACTTAAAAATTCTCCAGTGTTTGGCTAATGACATCTATCTTATGACGCTTAAATGCAAAATTTGATTTGACATTAATTTTCAGTGTCATAGTAAACTTATAGTATGACTGTTTTCTTTAATCCAGAGAATGTCTTTCAATCCTGCATGTAATTCAGAAGAACAAAGTTGAGCAGCAATTCTTCTACGAGTTTGAAGGAGGTGTCAAGCTTGGAATAGGGGCGTTTAATTTGGTAAGTAATCGGAAGGTAACCAGAATCTTTTATAAAAGGACCTTAGGTTTTCAGTGCCTCTGCTATTGCATTTAAACGTCACCCTAACCTCTGCCTGGGTTTGTTTGACAAGTGGCTAGAGTGGGATCTTCTTGATTCTGTTGTGACTCAGTGGAGGCTCTGGTCAGAATATGCTATAAAGTTCTGCACATGTTCAAAATAGTTTTGGATTGTATAATAAGAGCAGCATACAGCCCTCTGAATGGACTAGTAACATTTTTTTTGTGTGTAAGAAGGAGCTTGAAATTCGGTTCCATTCCCACATCAGAAATACTGTTGCTATAGCAATGGTGGTTCTGGAATTGAAACTAGGTTAGGGAATAATAGAGCTTGAAGGATAGTAATAATGCTCTGGGATAGATGAAGAGTTTGAATAAATATCCATCCAATTGCAACATTATTTAGAGATTTTGATGTTTATTAAGGTTTGACTGGAATTGGTATATACAGCCAGGGTCACTTTGTTTATGAGCCCATTGGTTGATGACAGAGGTGGCTGAAGAGACAGCTGTCGGCTGTCCATGGAATGGATCACCCTACCCATTTGATTATTAAAATCTTCCTCTGCTGAGGACAGCCTTTGGTGAACATTCATATGGGACACAAATATGTTCATTTTTTTCCCCATTCAAAGAGATATATCCATATACTTCTTACCCAGAGTTCCTTGGCATCAGTTTTCCCATCATGTTCTTTGTTCTCTCTCTCTCTTTATTTTAGCTGCATCACACAGCTTGTGGGATCTTAAGTCCCTGATCAGGGATTGAACCTGGGCCCTTGGCAGTGAAAGCTTGGAGTCCTAACCACTGGACCACCAGGGAATTGCCTCCTATCATGTTCTTTCTAAATCCCTGACCATCCAATCAAGCCATTGGCTTATGGAATCGGTATATAATTGCTTGTATGGGCATTTCTTCTCCAAGCAAAGTGAACAACCAGGTCTCTTGCTTGAAGTTTTGCCCTGAGAGAACTTCCCTTCATCCTACTCAGATGTCCCAGAGAGCGGCTGTAGTGCTATAGCCTTCCACTTCTGGGTTTTGCCTGCATATCATGAAGAATATAATAACTTTGCTTCCTGGAAAAGGTTGCTAAAATAAATCTTGTTTGGAGGTGGGCACCAGGGGTTACTTTCTCAACACTTTTATCATTCCACATCAAAGGAAGACGTATTCTTTATAGCATCCTGAAAAAGCCAAAATCTGTTCTGTTTTTAATTTTTTAGTTTAACTAAATGAAATTGTCACAAGTAATGATTATAGGAGGTGCAGTATATGGTGACTGAGAGATGTCTAGTGGTTTAAACTTGGTTCTAATTTTTCATGTTACTGAATCATTAAAATTTTAAGTTTTTAGAGTTTAGCATTTACCTATAGTTAGGTATACTAACACATAGTACAACACTTGTGTTTTTTTTCCTTACAGATGCTGTCCCTTTTACCAGCACGGATTATCAGACTACTAGAATTTATAGGATTTTCTGGAAATAGGGTACAAAATTAATTTTTTCTTAATTTTGACAAAGAAGATTAAAAAATATTTATTGAGCATGAGGGAAGTATAACAGGTCCTCATAAATTAGCATGAAAATTATTGGCAGTTTCTTTGCAGAACAATAAACTGACTTTGGGTCTTAATCATATTTTGGTGGAGTTAGGGGATGGTTTTTCTATTGAAAGTTAAAATTTTTTATCTCAATGTTATCTAAATTCTGGGATTAAAAGTTCATGTTTGACTAATGTTGATGCTTGCAGGATCTTTAGTACTCATGTGAGGTTAAAATATGCTTCCTTAACATTTTTGCCACCCCCGCTAAACCAAGAAATTAGGCTAGATTTCCATGTCTACCATTTTATGGTTTGTGTAGGTCAAGCATGGTTGCAGTATTTTGGGTTTTCTTGTGTTTTTACAAGTTTCACTATAGAACTAAACAAGAAAGTTTATTTTCCATCAGTTTCTTTTTTTAAAAAATGTATCTATTTTTAATTGGAGGATAATTTCTTTACAATGCTGTGTTGGTTTCTACCATACACTGAATGGTTTCTACCATTCTATGAATCAGCCATGGTATACATATGTCCCCTCCCTCTGAACTCCCTCCCACTCCCACCCCAAGGTTGTCACAGAGCCCTGGTTTGAGTTCCCTGAGTCATACAGCAAATTCCCACTGGCTATCTATTTTACATATGGTGGTGTATATTCCATGAGTTTTGTTTGTTGTATTTGTGTGTGGTTGTTTGTGCAGTATATAATAGTTATCAATCATAACATTCAACATGCAATTACCAGAGTTGCCTTATTGCAGAAATTGGCCCTTTTAGTCAAGAGAGAAGGTTTCCAGAATTGTTTGAGAACAAGTACAAGACACTGTAAATTCCCCATCTACTTTTATCCCACTGTCCAGATTCTTCATAAACTATAATATATTTATCGTCTGTTTATGGTCTTCATAAGCTATACTGTATTTATGGTCTATCAAGTAAGACTCTGTGTTTCATGGTTACCCTTCCCCTTGACCATTCATCTTCCACTTTATTTCCTTAGTGGCTCCAAATTGCCCCTTGAATAAAGTCCAAAGTATAGCATGGATTCAAGGGCTCTATCATCTGATTCGGGCCCAAGTTTCTAGTCTTACTACCTGTCTTGTTTGCTTCCCCAGTGTTTCTGTTAAACTGGGCAGTTGCTTGTTTTCCAAATAGACCCTATGCTTTTCTGTTTCCGTGCTTTTGCTGGTGTCTGTTTTAGATGTCCTTCCCACTGGCATCCTCCCAAATCAGGTCTCTTAAGAGCCTCTTAATCCATTGGGTTTGAGATCAGTGTCACCTATTCCACACAGCTTTCCCTTATTCCCTCCCAACAAGGCTCAAACATTCCTAATTTTCAGAATCACTTACTTAACTTTCTTAAGGCCCTCACCATGGTCCAATAAATGTGTTCAAATACTCTCTGACCTGTTTGATGCAAAGATCCTTGAAGAAACAGAACCATAAATATTCATACCCACCATAGCATTTTATACTTAGATCCTCATGCTTAAATAAATTAATTTATATAAGAGAAATAACAGCATTTTCTATGAAATGAACCCTACCTTTTTTTTTACCCTAAGATCACAGATGTAAGAATATGTGAGATTGTCTTATGCCAATTTAAAATGTAAAATCTGTTTCTAGTTGTTGTTGTTCATTGTTGTTCAGTTGCTAAGTCATTCTGACTCTTTGCAACCCCATGGACTGAAGCACAGCAGGCTCCTCTGTCCTCCACATGTCCCAGAGTTTGCTCAAGTTCATGTCCATTAAGTTGGTGATGCTATCTAGTTATTACTGCTCTTCTAAGCTCTTGAAAAATAAACCCCACCTTCATGGAGGGTGGGGATATATGAGCTAGCATTTTAAGGTCTCTGAATATGATGCTCTTTTCATTCTAAAATGCATCTAATCCCCACAGGAGTTGGGCATCCTGCAGTTACGGGAAGGTGCCTTAGGAAGAAGCATGAGGTCTCCACTATGCTGCTTAACTATACTAGCTTTTCATACTTACATCTCCCTGATACTTGGTAAGGACTGCATTACATTTTACATCATTGAAAGTTGATTATCTTTCATCTGAGTAAATAAAAATTTAGGAAATCAGTAAGAGATAGGAGTCTACATTTACTTTTTTTTTTTCAGAAGATGGAAAATAGTGACTTTGTCATAGTGACATTTAGCAGAAGAGGTGGAGGGCTTTTATTGAATTTTTAAAAATCTGTTCTTGGCTAAAAAAATTCTGTAAGACTTGCTTAAGGTGATCTATTTTTAGCATATTACATTTCTTTTTTAGCAGAAAGTTAAATTTTTTGTTAAAAATAGTTCATATTGGTATTCAAGTCAGAAATTTCCATTAGGAATTGAAGGCAACCACATCTGCTCTTATGAATTTGTCCTAAAGCTTTCTTAAACTAAAGTCATAGATGAGACTTGTCTTCAAGTGAATAGTTTTCATGTTTTCCGTGAATAGGTCTTTGCTATATATTTTAATGAAATTTGGAGAAATAGTTATAAATGTCAACTATGTTTCATGAAGACTGAGGCTTTTCCTGTTAAATTTCTAGGTACGGGAGAAGTGAATGTTGTGGAAGCAGAGAGTCTGCTTGAACCTACCTCCAGCAGTTTCCGAATGTATGCTTAGAATTTCAAGTGTCTGTTTTCAGCCGTAATCGTTCTACCAGGGTTGAGTACTGAACAGTCTGTTCCTCCCTTCCTCTGCAGGGCTCCCTTGTGTTGTTCTATCATGGCCGGATAGAGCTGCTAAAAGGGAATGTGGAAGAGGTAACTTATTTGAGGGGGTCGTTTTGGGGGCCTGTCTGTTTAGTGGAGTTGCGTAGCAAACTCATTCCACATGAGCAAATCCAGCTGTATGTGCTAGACAAAAATAGAGGGGAAATATGTAATTAAAAAGCCAACTTTAATTTTGTGGGTACATTCTACTATGTATAGTAGATTATAGAATGTAATGTGTATTACTATTTATAGTAGAATATACTCTACATTTATGTATGAAGTATTTGAGGCAATTCAGGGTTGGATATAGAAATACAGGTGGGCAATTTAAGGGACTTTCAGAAAACTTTGGCTACTGTCCATCTTGGTATTACATATTGACTTTGGAATCTAGACATTCCATAAAGGTAATTTCATTGTACTATATATATGCTCTCCATCAAAGGAATTAATTCACTAAATCCCTTGAAGAAAAAGAGTGAAGAGCCTTTCATATAAATATACTCACAATTTTCTTCTTCACAATGGGGACAAACATTTATTTTTCCTTGATTTGATTGTTTTCTACTTACAATACATCTTGGATTTCTTTCCAGGTCAGTATATCTAAATCTTCCTCATTCTTTTTGATGGCTGGGTTTCATTCCGTGAGAGGGATAAACTGTACTTATTAAAGGGGTCCACTATTGATAGACATTTAGCTATTATACACAATGCTGTTGTAAGCATTATGATGTGCACATCTCAGTGCAGAGGTATATTTATATAAGACAGAGTCTGACAGGACTTCTAGGTCAAAGATGTTTGTATTTTAATAAATTCAGACAGATTACCCTTCTTACTTGAAGCTAGTCCGTTTAAACTCCTATAAAGAGATGACTGTAGCCCACCAGGCTCTTTGGTGGAAATCCTGTGGGATCTGCCAGACGAGAGTACTGGAATGGGTCACCATTTCCTTCTGCAGGGGAATCTTCCTGACCCAGGGATTGAACCTGCATCTCCTGCTTGTCAGGCAGATTCTTTACCACTGAGCCCCCTGGGAAGCCCAAAAATACGAGAATACTTGTTTCCAGTGCTCTTTGCCAACTCTGGTCATTATTTATCTTGTATTTTTCCAGTATGATGGCTGAAAAATATAATCTAATCTTTAATTTATATTTTCCAATAAAAAAGCCATCATATGCATATTTGTCACTCATATATCTTTTTCTCTGATTTCCTATTTATATCTTTAACAATTTTCCCATTTTAGTAAAATTGTATGATAAGTGTTGTATGATAACTGTTATATGATAAGTAAAATTGTTGTTTCTTTTTTAGTAAAATTGTTGTATGATAAGTGTTAATTCTTTGCCAGTTATGTATATAGCAATATCTTCTCCCAGTCTGTCCATTGCCTTAAACTTGGTTTAAGGTATATCGTACCCTCTGGAAGTTCTAAATTTATTGTCAGTTTTTTCTTAAAGGACTTCTGTATTTTATGTCTTAACTTAAGGAAGGAACTTTGCTACTCCCACATTGTAAAGTTCCATGGCCCTCTCACAAAGTTAAATAAGGAGACAGAATTTAACTGCATTGATGGCATGTAAGGAAAGGAGCGTGTCATATTGAGTGGTTTAATGAGTCATGATTTTGTTCTTTTTTGTACAAAGTGTTTTATGTATTTTTCCATTAGGTTATTATCTCCTTGTCTAATATCTGGATGATCAGCTTTATGCAATTGACTTATAGGCACAAGAGATATTTCGAAAATGCATTTCAGTTCAAGAAGAATGGAAACAGTTTCACCATCTCTGTTACTGGGAGCTGATGTGGATTTTTGTATTCCAACAAAACTGGAGGGAGGCATATTACTATTCAGATCTGCTTTGCAAAGAGAGTAGATGGTCCAAGGTAAAGTGTGGTACTTCCATTAGTGTATCTGTTTGCTAATAAGTGTATAGAATGATTTTCATTTAGGATTGTTTGTTCAGTAGTATGACATCAACACTGTTTTCTCAACATAGAGATCCATCAAAGGAGGAAGTACGCATTAAGTACCTGCTGTTTATAACTACTGTCCTCAGCACTATATGCTTTAAAAGCCATCTAAGCAGCCCTTTTCAACAAAGAGCCTTTATTTCTGAAGATGAATTTCAGTTATATATAAAAATGATTAAATATCAAGTTTTGATAATTTTTTGTAGACTTCTTGATGTCCTGATAATGAAGCTTTCATAGTAATAAAAATTAATTCTTTATCCATTCATCTGTTGATGGATACTTAGGTTGCTTTTGTATCTTAGCTTTTGTAAATAATGTTGCTATGAGCATTGAGATGTATATATCTTTTTATGGAATTGCTGGATCATATGGTAGTTCTATTTTAATTTTCTGAAGAATCTTCATACTGTTTTCCATAATGGCTATACCAATTTACATTCCCACCAACAATGTACCAGGTTCCCTTTTCTCTACATCATTGCCAGCATTTATTATTTGTTGTCTTTCTGATGATAGCCTTTCTAACAGGTGTGGCAAGATAGGCAGAGATTGAGGTACACAGTAATAGATATAAATAAGATAACAAGGTTGCAAAAACAGGGAATATAGCCAATATTTTATAACAACTTTAAATGGAGTATAATCTATAAAAAGATTGAATCGCTATATTGTATACTTGAAACTCATATAGTATTGTAAATCAATTAAACTTCAATTTTAAAAAGTTCTAAAAACTTGATCCGTTTGTGAGAGATTGGGAGGAATGAGATAATGATCTCTTTTTCATTTTGTCCACTTCCTCATCCATGAACATTAAAGTTGTATAATAGAATGGCTAAAATTTGATGGAAAGTGTGGATCTTATTTGGAATAGGTAGCAAGAGGCTTCATTTCCCTTTTTTGTCTTTGATACCTCGGATACTATATCTGGCAGATTTGTAGTTCATTCTTTTTTAAAATTGTTATTCATTTATTTGTTCCTGGCTGCACTGGGTCTTCACTGCTGCATGTGGGCTCTCTCTAATTGTGGTGGGCGGGGCTAGTCTAGTTGCAGTGTGTGTGCTTCTCATTGCAGGGGCTCCTCTTGCTGCAGAGCATGGGCTCCAGGGCATGGAGGCTTCGGTAGTTGTGGCTGTTGGGCTCAGTAGTTGTGGTGCTCAGCCTTAGTTGCCCCATGGTATATGAGATCTTCCCGGACTAGGGATCAAACCCATGTCTTCTGCATTGACAGGTGAATTCTTAACCACTGGACCACCAGGGAAGTCCTGTGGGTCATTCATGATTTACAAGGTGGAAATATCATGTACCTAGGGTGCTCTCTAACTACTGCTTTTCTTTTTCTCAAGGCAACATATGTGTTCTTAAAAGCTGCAATTTTGAGTATGCTTCCAGAAGATGATGTGGTAGCAATGAAAGAGGATGTGGTAACTTTATTCAGGTAAGCTCGTGATGAGTCCCAGACCTATATACCCAGCTCCCATTTACCACCTTCACTTAGGTATGTTGAAACATTCAAAACTCCCTAGTAAACCTATGTTCTTTCCTCTCCCAATGATTGGAACTGCTAGTAGCAAGGCAAAACCCCATAACACTTGTATCACCAACACTACCCTGTCCCTCTGTTCCCCATTGAGAGGAGAGGTATAGATAAGAGCGTAGGGGGAATAATAGTTGAGATGAGGTCTGAAGGAGCTGCAGAGGCCGGTGGAGAGTTGTGTTGATACAGTTTGAGACCAAAGGAACAGCAGGAAGGGGCACTGCACATTAAAGGAACTAAAGCAAAGCTGATATTGGCAGGACATAATGCTACATTTTGTATATAGGCCAAAGTAAAACAAATATCCAGGATTACTCAAAATATGTCTCACAAAATACAGGATTAAAAAAAAAAAACGATGAAGTCTATGGCCATACCACCCTGAATACGTCCGATCTTATCTAATCCTGGAAGCTAAGCAGAGTCGAGGCTGGTTTGTACTTGATGGGAGACTGCCTGGGAATACTATGTGCTGTAGGCTTAAAAAATAAGACAAGATGTCTTTTAGTGACACAGAGATCATTAGTATCCCATGCAGGAAATGATAATGTAATAGAATGGAGGTGGAAACCAGACTGGGGTTAGCTAAAGAGTGAATGAGATAAAAAGAAATGAACAGAGTTAAGCATAAATACATTAAGCGATAGAGAAAGTTGGAGGGTGATGTAATATCAAAGAATATATTAATGGGAGAGATCTGAGCATTCTCAAAAACCACTGGGGAGGACCCAGTTCAGAAAGACAGTTGTACATACAAGTGAGAAATGGGATAACTGACCTTTGTAAGGCTCTTGAAAAGTCAGGAGATAGACAGACTCCAAAGCACTGATGGCAGGACCAGCTTTATTTAGAGGGAGGATCAGGTCCTCTGTTGTATCACTCAAGAAGAAGTCCAGAGCAGGCTCAGAGGCATGCCAGCTCGTGTGTAGAGGCAGGGCTGTCTGCTGAGAGTGAAAGAGAAAGGAGTGGGCTGGAGGTCTGAGGAGGATGGAGAATGTTTGAAATCATTGTTGCAGAGAGTGGGACAGAGAGAAGCACAGGATGGGGAATGGCAGCCGGTGCAAGGGCTCATTGGAGGTTGGTGTTGAATGTTCAGTGACACCAACTTGTTCTCATTGCAGGAAGATGAGTGCAACAACTAGGCCCTGGCAAGGGAGTCTAGGAAATAAGCTAGAGCCTGCAGCAGTAAAGCTTGCCTGCAGGGCAGGCTAAGCAGGAGTATGGAGGGACGGGGAGAAAGGAGACTGCTGAGTTGGGAGAAAGTTGAAGGACAAGAGGACTGAAAGTCTCATTAGAACAGCCAAGGTTGTAATGAGGAGGATGGTTGGTGTGCTTGAGTTTGTGCTCTGATGTAGAAAAGTTACAGATGATGAAATGGCCTAAGATACAACTATAGGAGTGGGTAGCTGTGGTAGGAAGGAGGACGTGACCTCTGGAGATGAGGCAGCTAGGGGAACAGAGAAGCCCCTTGCATTCTTTAAACATAACTGATGACAAACACTTGTAATGGAATACTATATTCTGTGGCCACATTATGAGAAGTAATGACTTGTCTGCACCCTCAGACTTGTCAGGACAGATTTGAAGGTATGACCAGGACAACTTTGTCATGCTTTTTAGAAACTGGACCATGTATATACTAACTATAGAATCTACATTAGTGGAGCCATGGAATGCCACCTGCTACTGGTAAAATGCATTTCCTTGTTTCACACACACAACAAATGGAATGGAATGTTAAGATATATTGGGATCTTTTACATCTCAGTTTCCTCCACTCCAAAATAAATTTTCTCTGCATCAAAATAATTTCTATGAAACATGTAACTAATCTTATTTTCAGGCAAAAGCTTGAAATCTGCTATATGTGTGATAGCATTTAACTTGTTGAGGTATTGAGAGGAGAATCCCCCCAAATGTTCTCTTCAATACAGACTCTGTGATCCTTAAATCAGGAGGCTTCATGTCCTCTGCACACCTCTGACCCTCTCCCTCAACCCCTACCTCGTATGTCCACTGCCTTTTCCACTGATATTAATTAACATTCATGATGGGCATTCTGGTTTAAAACCATAGCCGTTTGTACACCTAAAAGTAATGTTATATGTCAATTATACTTCAATTAAAAAACCCATATCTCAAGATTGTGCTGAGAAATAACATAACACAAGCTTGTCTTCATATGGAATGCTTTTTCTCTCATTGCATCTTCCTCTTTCTTTCAGTGGTGTGATTAGATATTTCTCTAAATTCCTTCTTGGTGACCTGTTTGGTGCATTTACAAGATTATGTATGAGAAAGTGCCCTACAAATATGTAACCTCTATTCTCATTTTTCTGTGCTTGTGAATTTTATAATTGGAATTTCTTAGAATTTTGAGAGGAAAATTGTAAGCATGCTATATGTTCTTAGCTGATTACTTTCAAAATCACCTACGCTTGGGAAACATTTTCTCAAATTATGCATGAGTTGATGAGTCTTTTTGAGTACTTTTATCAGAGAAGCCATGGACTCACCAGATTCCTCTTGTCCACAGAATTCTCCAGGCAAGAATACTGGTTGGGTAGCCATTCCCTTCTCCAGGAGATCTTCCTGACCCGGGGATCAAACCTAGGTCTCCCACATTGCAGGTAGCTTCTTCACCATCTGAGCCACCAGGGAAACCACTATTAGGTCTGGGATGGAGCCTAAATTTGCATTTTGAACAGGGTTCCTGGTGGTGCTGACCCACTGCTCTGGGGAGCGCAGCATATCAGGGACAGGTATAAATATTGCATGTGTTTTAATGACCTTTCACTGGAACTGGGGCTCTTCACAGACAGGTGGATGGCTTGAAGCAGAGAATTGCTGGGAAATCGATCCCTACTGAGAAGTTTGCTGTGAGGAAGGCTCGACGTTACTCTCCCTCGTTGCCAGCACCTGTGAAGCTCGTTTTGCCTGCCCTGGTATCTGCCTTTGTTTACTTACTCTTTGCATCCTAGAAATACATTATCTAGTTTCAGGGGCAGGGAGAACATCTAACTTTTGTTGTGAAGTTTGCTCAATTGAAAATCATTGTGTTTGGTAAAGGCTATTGAGAGTTGAGTTGGCATATTTGAAATTGAGTTGAATTATAATGCAAGCCACATATGTAACTACCTTTTCTAGCTGCTACCCTCAAAATCAAAAGGTAAAAAAATTAAAAAGCAGAAGGACACATGATAATCATTTTCAAAGTATTGGTTTAACCCGGTTTATGCAAAATTTTTGGAGTAGGAAATGGCAACCCATTCCGTTATTCTTGTCTGGAAACGTCCATGGACAGAGGAGCCTGGCAGGCTACAGTCCATGAGGTCGCCAAGAGTCAGACACTGCTGAACGGCTGAGCACACATGCACGCATGCAAAACTTTGTCATTTGAGCATGTAATCCCTAAAATTTATAAATGAGATTTCACATTCTTTTATATTGTACTCATCCACTGAAGTCTGGTATGTGTTTTATGCTTAGAGCGTGTCTCAGTTTGAACCGCTACATTGCTCCAGAGCCGTAACTGGCTGGTGGCTTCTCTTGTAGCCTAATGCTAGAGCTCCCGTTCTTGGTCAGTGTGCCATTTAGGTTAGGCTTCATGAAAAGCATAATTTCAAGTTAAATGGTCTTTATGCAGATTTCTTTAAAAAGTACTGAGTATATCAAATTACAGCAATGGCACCCCACTGCAGTACTGTTGCCTGGAAAATCTCATGGACGGAGGAGCCTGGTAGGCTTCAGTCCATAGGGTCACTAAGAGTCGGACGCGACTGAGCGACTTCACTTTCACTCTTCACTTTCATGCATTGGAGAAGGAAATGGCAACCCACTCCAGTGTTCTTGCCTGGAGAATCCCAGGGACAGGGGAGCCTGGTGGGCTGCTGTCTATGGGGTCGCACAGAGTCGGACACAACTGAAGCGACTTAGCAGTAGCAGCAGTTGGGGTCTAGTTTGTGTGAGTAGTCAAGTAACACAGGAAAACTGTTTAGTGCAAGCTGACATCTGCTGTCCTTTTTTGGAGGTTCCTGATTTTTTTCTTTTGATTCCAGAGTATATTCAATTATTCCCCTTTAACAGTTGCTTAGTTTCCAGTTTTATTACCACAAACAGGCTACAATGAATATTCTTCTATAGCTCTCTTTGTACATGGGCATATAATTCTGTGGGAGAGATGTTTAGAAGTAGAATTCCAAGTTGAAGGGCATATGCGTTTAATACTTGGACATTGCCAGATTGCTCTCCAGAAGGGCTGTACTGATTTAAATTCCTACCAACAGTGTTTTATTTTTTTAATGTGTGATTGAGCTTTTCATGTGCTTGTTCATTTTTACTTCTTATTTCATGAATTGTTGTTCATGCACTTACTTCCCTATTTTTTTAAATTAGGTTATTTATTATTTTATCATTGACTTATAGTTACAAAGTGAGTGAAAGGCACTCAGCCATGTCTGACTCTTTGTGACCCCATGGACTATACAGCCCATGGAATTCTCTAGGCCAGAATACTGGAGTGGGTAGCCGTTCCTTCTCCAGGGGATCTTCCCAGCCCAGGGATCGAACCCAGGTCTCCTGCATTGCAGGTGGATTCTTTACCAGCTGAGCTACCAGAGAAACCACATTGACTTATAGGAGTTCTTTAAACATTCTGTGAGAAGGAAAACTGCAGCTCCTCACAGGTGTCCGTTGGGGGCTAGCCTGCACCGAGTACCTCAGCCTGGGTATTTCCTTCCTAAGAAAAACAATCGCAGAGACCACCACCCTCAGATCAGGTTGTGCCTGGTCTGTGCCTCTGATGCAGTGAGGTAAAAATATGGCCACTCTGTAAATCATATCTGAGCACAGGTAAAAAGAACACAATGCAAATCACCAAAATGACCAAACATCCTCCTTTTCCAGCTAATATGGGAGCCTGCTACTGTTTTACCCATGACGCCTTTCAGCTCCATTCCTGCCTCATTTCTATCACGTGATTAATGCTGGGAGATTGTTTTCTTTCCATGTCACAGAACTTCCCTGGGATTTTTCTAGAGCACCATAGTCCTTTCTTCATCCTAAAACTGAGATGCTTGTGTATACCTATGATGTACATGTTGCTCTGATTGCTAAGGGCCTTAAGGAAGGTTTACTCAGAGCACTTCTTTCTCCGGGGCTGTGTGTAGAATTGGCTTGAATTTGTGGTAACTAGGAATTTTCCAAAATCTTGTATTTCATAAAATGACCAGTTCACATACATACTTTTCTTTTTCTGATAAAATGTTCCACCAATAAAAACAAAATTTAAAAAAATCATCATCAGTGTAAATAAATATTCCAAAAGTTATTGAACTCTTACACAATTAGCAATAAGAAAATTTAGATGTAAAACAAGAGTGCTATAATCTTTGTTTTCAGTCCCAAAAGGTGGAGATGACTTTGCCGTCACTCAACTCAAGTGTATTTTCCTTGTTTCTACTGCTTCCCTGTAAGAGGCTGTTCAAACAATCTTAACATATTTTATCATTTATTTATTTCCAAGGAGATTCTAATTATCCTACTTACTTCATACTTTCAAAATATGAACTGAACTACCAGGAAGATTAGAAAAATATTTTCAAGCAAGAGCACATTTGCTTTTGGTCCAAAAAAAAAAAAAAAAAAAGAGAAATTCTCATCTGTTAGCCTATTAAATGTAATTTGCAATGAGAAATCATTAGTTTACATTTTTAGGGGCTGTCATTCTGCCATATGGCCTTTAAATGAATGTATTTTCTGCATATTGGATTGCATTACTGGACTATCACATGTTTTTAATGGTATAAAAGAACCTGAGCCAGGTAAAATATTTTCTGTGTTCATTTGCAATGATGTCCTTGGAAACATTTTATGTAAACAATTGGCAGATATAGAAAAAATATTTCCCTTTACTTAAGAGTAACAAAAATTTATGTTTATTGTTCATAATATCATTTTAAAATATATTTATTTATATCTGTAATCTATTATCTTCTAAAAGGATTGGATACCAGTAGGTGCTTAGTAAATACTTGTTAAATAAATGAGCAAATTAATTTTTCAGTGAAGACACAATATACTATATATACTGAATTATTTTGTAGTATAAAAGCCAGAAAGCATTAAAAGCATTAAATAAAGTGAAAATGGGGAGATTAAATCACTAAACTCCAAATGAAGAAAGCTAAGAAAAATGATCACTAAATGTCTTGAGATCAGTAGCAACTAAGGCAAAACAGTCACATGTGGCTTTGTTGTTGTAAAGAACACTGAATGACCTTACATAATTGTGAATGGTTTCTCATTTTTCCTCATTAGGAAATGATGTATGTTTGGAATGGTTTTCCACTAGTGAGCAAGAGAAAAGACCTTTCTGAAAATCTGTTGGTAACTGTTGAAAAGGCCGAGGCAGCTCTACAAAGTGAGAGTAAGTATGAAAAGCGAGAGCCTGGAAATCTTCATGGCTGCCCTCTCCCGTCCTTTCCCCATGCACAGCTGCTCATGTTGATCTGTGTGCATGATGAGGACAAAGACCTTGAGCTGCAGGTATCTGGTTGATTGCAGTCAAGATGGAGGAAAATACCTGATACAACAGGATGAGCCTTGGGCACGGATGAGCCTCGGGGACGTTAGGCTCCGTAAAAGAAGCCAGAGGCAAATGACAACAGAGTGTGTGATTTATCGAGGATAAATCAGTCCATAAAGACTGATTAGTGGCTGCCAAAGGGTGGAGAACTGGGGGTGTGTGATACGTGGAGGATTAAATTATTGTCTGTGACTCCAGGGATGAGCACCTCAGTTAGATCGTTTTTTACTTTGGCCACAGCATGCGGCTGAAATATTTAATGAGATTTCTCTTTACAAATACCTTTAAAAAAATTAAACATTACATTCGAAAAATGTAGGTAAAAAAAGTCACCCATGTTTTTCCTACTATGCACGATTAATTTAGAGTTTCTGTTTATGCCCTTTTAGATTTATTTTTATAGTTATGATCATAGTGTATCTAGACATACTCTAGCCTATATTTTTTTATTTATTATATCATAACCTTTTCTCTAATTGAGATAAAACTGACATATAACTCTATATTAGTTTCGGATGTACAGTGTAATGATTTGATATTTGTACACATTGCAAAATCACCATAGTAAGTCTAGTAAATGTCTGTCACCATACGTCATTACAAAATTTTTTTTCTTTTGTTGAGAACTTTTAAAATCTACTCTCTTAGCAACTTTCAAATATGCAATATAGTATTAGCTGTAGTCACCATCGGTACTTGAGATTTCTATGACTTAGTTGTTTTATACCTGGCTTCAGTCCAGTTCAGTCTCTCAGTCGTGTCCAATTGTTTGCAACTCCATGGACTGCAGCATGCCAGGCTTCCCTGTCCATCACAAACTCCCAGAATTTGATCAAACTCATGTCCATTGAGTTGGTGATGCCATCCAACCATCTCATCCTCTGTTGTCCCCTTCCCCTCCTGCCTTCAATCTTTCCCAGCGTCAGGGTCTTTTCCAATGCATCAGTTCTTCGCATCAGGTGGCCAAAGTACTGGAGTTTCAGCTTTGGCAACAGTCCTTCCAATGAATATCAGGACTGATTTCTTTTAGAATTGACTGGTTTGATCTCCTTGCAGTCTTCAAAAGCATCAGTTCTTCGGTGCTCGGGTTTCTTTACAGTCCAGCTATCACATCCATACATGACTACTGGAAAAACCGTAGCATTGACTAGATGGACCTTTATTGGCAGAGAAATGTCTCTCCTTTTAAATACGCTGTCTAGGTTGATCATAGCTCTTCTTCCAAGGAGCAAGCGTCTTTTAATTTCATGGCTACAGTCACCATCTGCAGTGATTTTGGAGCCCAAGAAAATAAAGTCTTATACTGTTTCCATTGTTTCCCCATCATCTATTTGCCATGAAGTCATGGGACTGGTAGTTTGAGCATTGGTGACTGCAGCCATGAAATTAAGACGCTTACTCCTTGGAAGGAAAGTTATGACCAACCTAGATAGCGTATTGAAAAGCAGAGACATTACTTTGCCAACAAAGGTCCATCTAGTCAAGGCTATGGTTTTTGCAGTGGTGATGTATGGATGTGAGAGTTGGACTGTGAAGAAAGCTGAACAACGAAGAATTGATGCTTTTGAACTGTGGTATTGGAGAAGACTCTTGAGAATCCCTTGGACTGCAAGGAGATCCAACCAGTCCATTCTGAAAATCAGCCCTGGGATTTCTTTGGAGGGAATGATGCTGAAGCTGAAATTCCAGTACTTTGGCCACCTCATGCAAAGAGTTGACCCATTGGAAAAGACTCTGATGCTGGGAGGGATTGGGGGCAGGAGAAGAGGGGACGACAGAGGATGAGATGGCTGGATGGCATCACTGACTCGATGGACATGAGTCTGAGTGAACTCCGGGAGTTGGTGATGGACAGGGAGGCCTGGCGTCCTGTGATTCATGGGGTCACAAAGAGTTGGACACGACTGAGTGACTGAACTGAACTGACGGGACTGGATGCCATTATCATAGTTTTTTGAATGTTGAGTTTTAAGCCAACTTTTTCACTCTCTTCTTTTACTTTCATCAAGAGGCTGTTTAGTTCTTCTTTACTTCTGCCATAAGGGTGGTGTCATCTGCATATCAGGTTATTGATATTCTCCTGGCTGTCTTGATTCCAGCTTGTGCCTTATACCACCCAGCATTTTGCATCATATACTCTGCTTATATGTTAAATAAGCAGGGTGACAATATACAGCCTTAACGTACTCCTTTCCCAATCTGGAACCAATCTGTTGTCCCATGTCCAGTTCTTTCTCTTGTTTCTTGCTGCTGCTGCTAAATTGCTTCAGTCGTATCTGACTCTGTGCGACCCTATAGATGGCAGCCCACTAGGCTCCACCGTCCTTGGGATTCTCCAGGCAAGAAGATCACTGGAGTAGGTTGCCATTTCCTTCTCCAATGCATGAAAGTGAAAAGTGAAAGTGAAGTTGCTCAGTTGTGTCCGACTCTTTGTGACTCCATGGACTGCAGCCTAGCAGTCTCCTCCGTCCATGGGATTTTCCAGACAAGAGTACTGGAGTGGGTTCCCATTGCCTTCTCCATTGCTTCTTGACCTGCATCAGATTTCTCAAGAGGCAAGTAAGGTGGTCTGATATTCCCATTTCTTTAAGAATTTTCCACAGTTCGTTGTGATCCACACAGTCAAAGGCTTTGGCGTAGTCAATAAAGCAGAAGTATATGTTTTTCTGGAACTCTCTTGCTTTTTTGATGATCCAGTGGATGTTGGCATTTGATCTCTGGTTCCTTTGCCTTTTCTAAATCCAACTTTAACATCTGGAAGTTCATGGTTCATGTACAATTGAAGCCTGGCTTGGAAGATTTTAAGCATTACTTGGCTAGTGTGTGAGATGAGTGCAGCTGTGCAGTAATTTGAACATTCTTTGGCATTGCCTTTCTTTGGGATTGGTATGAAAACTGACCTTTTCCAGTCCTGTGGCCACTGCTGAGTCTTCCAAATTTGCTGGCATATTGAGTGCAGCACTTTCACAGCCTCATCTTTTAGGATTTGAAATAGCTCAACTGGGATTCCATCACCTCCACTAGCTTTGTTTGTAGTGATGCTTCATAAGGCCACTGACTTCGCATTTTAGGATGTCTGGCTCTAGCTGAGTGATCACACCATCATGGTTATCTAGGTCATGAAGATCTTTTTGTACAGTTCTTCTGTGTATTCTTGCCAGCTCTTCTTAATATCTTCTGCTTCTGTTAGGTCCAGACCATTTCTGTCCTTTATCGAGCCCATCTTTGCATGAAGTGTTCCCTTGGTATCTCTAATTTTCTTGGACATCTTTAGTCTTTCCCATTCTATTGTTACATTGATCACTAAGGAAGACTTTCTTAGCTCTCCTTGTTGTTCTTTGGAACGCTGCATTCAGATGGGTATATCTTTCGTTTTCTCCTTTGCCTTATACCTGGGAGTTTTTATATTTTGACCTCTTCACATATTCCTCCTACTCCTCAAGCTCTTGCCCCTGACAACCTGTCTATTCCCTATATCTATGAGCTTTTATTTCTTTAGGTTTCACATAGAAGTGAGGACATAGGGAGTTCGTCTGACTTTTGTTCACTTAGCATTAGTACCTTCAAGGTCCTTCATGTTGTTGCAGATGGAATAATTTGATTCTTTTTCATGGCTGAATGTTCCATTTTACACACACACACAGACACGTATTTCACATTTCCTTTATCCATTCATCCATTGATGGATACTTAGATCTTTTCCATGCTTGTCTGTTTTAAATAATGCGGTGAACATGAGCATGCATATATCTTTTCAAGATAGAATTTTTTTTTCAGATAAATATGCAGAAGTGGGTTTATTGGTAGTTTATCATAAATGTTTTAATTCTTTCTAGGTAACCCTTGTAATAATTTCAAGAGCTCCCTGGCATTCCATGGAGATAATATATCATAATTTAACCAACTCTTTCAGTATTGTTGGACATTTAGGCTGATTTCCATATTTAAAATTATTCTAACTTTAGATTCCCATCAATAGTTCAGTTCAGTCACTCAGTCATGTCCGACTCTTTGTGACCCCATGGACTGCTGCATACCAGGCCTCCCTGTCCATCACCACCTTTCGAAGTTTACCCAACTCATGTCCATTCAGTCGGTGATGCCATCCAACCATCTCATCCTCTGTCATCCCCTTCTCCTCCTGTCCTCAATCTTTCCCAGCATCAGGGTCTTTTCAAATGAGTGAGTTTTTCTCATCAGGTGGTCAAAATATTGGAGTTTCAGGTTCAACATCAGTTCTTCCAATGAACACCCAGGACTGGTCTCCTTTAGGATGGACTGCCTGGATCTCCTTGCAGTCCAAGGGACTCTCAAGAGTCTTCTCTGACACCACAGTTCTAAAGCATCAATTCTTCGGCGCTCAGCTTTCTTTATAGTCCAACTCTCACATCCATACACAACTACTGGAAAAACCATAGCCTTGACTAAACGGACCTTTGTTGGCAACGTAATGTCTCTACCTTTAAACATGCTCTCTTGGTTGGTCATAACTTTTCTTCCAAGGAGTAAATTTCTATTAATTAGCCCAATTATTTAATTAAGCATCTATCAATTAACTATTAATATAGAGTTATTATAGATATAGATTTAAAAATTTTAGATCTATTATATTATTATACATTTTATAGTTTTATATCTAAATTATAATTTAGAGATAAAATTTTATATAAAGTTTTTTATCTTTATTATAGATAAATGAACCTCTTTACATTTTTATATTATCTTCTACATTTTTAATTATAGGAAAATGCACGTAATATAAGATTTGCCATATTAACCATTTTTAAACTGTATGGTCCAGTTGTGCAGCCAGTTTTGAGAACTTTTTCATACCCCTTAAACAGTAACTCCCCATTTCCCGCTCTTCACAGTGGCTGGCAATCACCGTTTTACTCTTTATTACTGTGAATTTGACACTCTAGAGACTCTATATAGGTGGAATCATGCCGTCTTTTTCTTCTTGTGCTGGCTTATTTCCCTTATCCTAATATCCTCCAGGTACGTCCATGTTGCAGCATGTGTCAGAATTTCCTTCATTTTTAAGGCTGCATAATATTCTGTTGGGTGTTTATACCAAATTTTGTTTATTGATTCATCCACAATGTATATTTGGGTTGCTTCCACTTTTGACTGTGAACAAATTTCTATGAACATGCATATGCAAATATTTCATTCAGGTGCTGCTTTCAGTTCTTTTAGGTATATGCCTCAAGGTGGATTTGCTGGATCATGTAAAATTTCTATTTTTAATTTTTTTAGGAACTGACATAACTGTTTTCTCTAGTGGCTGCACCTTTGTACATTCCCACCAACAATACACGCAGGTTTCAATGTCTCTACATCCTTGACAATGCTAGTAATTTTCTTTTCCTTTTTTAATCTGTTTTGTTTGTTTTTTGGTAGTAGGCATGCTAATGGGTGTAAGATTTTTCTTTTAACAATTTTTTATATAGAATAATTTCAAAAGGAAAAATATTTACTTTGATTTGAGTGGAAACTCAGTGTAAAGCCACATCATTTTAAAATTTAACTGAGATAAAACTCCATAAAAATTTACTTCAAAAAATGGGTTTCAGAAAATTGCAGTTCAGTAAAATCTATTAAGGCTTTTGAACAGATTTACTAGTATTTATTTTTGTGGAACTAATTTGGCCACTTTTCATTAATTTGTTCCTTTGAACACTCATTTTTCATACCAGGTATAGCATTGTGATAGTAGAAAAAACATTGTCCCTGTCATTAAGGGAATTATTTGTGATTAAATGCCACATATTTGCAAATTAGATGAAAAAATGAATATGTTTTAAAGAAATGTATATGTGAGAAATGGGAGGTAGATAAAAACCTTTTTTTAAGTGAAAACCTTTGTAGGCTATTTTTTCCTCCAAAGGAGTAGGCTAGCTTGCTTCTGTTTTCCTATAAAGATGAGGGTTTTAGTTCAATAGAATAAATTCTAATGTTTGAATTTCCATCCTTTGTAGTATAGACTAATCCATACCACCACTGAGTAAGACCTTTGTATACGGTTACCCCTTATTTTCCACGTGGAATTGATTCCAAGACTCACTGTGGATACCACAGTCTTTGGATGCTCAAGTTCCATACTCTGCCCTCTGTATCCCAGATTTCTCATTCACTGATTCAATCAGCCTCAGATCCTAAACGTAGCCCCAATCTGGTTTGTTGATTAGAAGCATAAATAGATTGTTTTTTGGGGGGAGGGGATGGTCTTTAATAGGGAAGGTAATGTGGTATTGATATTTGTGATTTTCATAGTGAAAAGCTTGTCAGATCTTGGAAGTGAGAGGTGATTATCAGCTATCTTCAGCACCTAGAAATAAAGCAACCTTCTCTGACTTGGTTAAGTAGCATCCTTAACCTCCTATAGACAAGCTGTTTACTGATTAAAACACCAGTATGTGTTAATGGTGATTTCTGATATTTGTACTGAAAGCAAGAGTATTTCAGTATGAAGGACTCTCAAAGCCTCATCATTTTGGTTTTTTGTCCCTTCCCACCTGTGTTCTCACAGCCTGAAATGTATAAATTATCAGTTTGTCTTGGAATAACTTATTTCTACTTAACTTGCAAAAAAGAAAAACCCAAATTCAAAAGCAGTATAGATGTGAAATGCCACCTTTGTCAGATAGATGTCACACACGATATGGTTCCTTCTGTGAATAGGTATTAGCCTTGGGCTATAGAAGGTAGAGTCATTTTCAAAAGGAAAAATGTCTTGAAAGAAGATCCTCTATATTAGCCTCCTGCAGTTAGAAGTTTGTGGGGATTTTAGGTGCTTTACATGTATTTCAGAACCATTTTGTCTAATTGTATGACATAATTTCGTCCCCCAAAGCACCTAACCTGGGAAAACTGGTAAGCTGTAAACATAATGATCTGGGGAGGGTGTTCTCCTTCCTGAATTTTTAATGGGGAGAAGGCCATCTGCTTCCCCACATGGAAGCGTTACCCTCTTCCACATGAAGCCAGCCCAGTTAGGGGCCGGAGCCACAGGAAGAGGCTGCGGCTTGCTCCTCACTGCTATACCTTTCATTAAATTAATAGAGCTTTTACTTTATTTACAGTTCAAACTTAATATTATTTTACCTAAGATCACTTAACTCAGAGGTGAGCACCTAAAAAATTTTTTTGAGTGGTGAGAGTGATAAAGTGAAAAAAGGCAAGAGTGAACTCCTTAATCAAATGGTGTGTTGAAGTATTAAACTTGATATTCTTTTCATTTGAACTATTTTCATTGAATTTAGTGAGGCATAAAAATGCTAAACATATATATTTTAAAATTTTTTAATGATCCCTCTGAAACCTAACAGCTGTTAGTGCTGCCTCTTAAGTAGGATATTTTTTGTTTTTGTGAGTAAAGTGTATGTGTTTTGCTTTAAGACTCCAGCGACTACTCTGTAGATGATGACTGCCTAGTGAAACTGCTGAAAGGATGCTGCCTGAAGAACTTACAGCGGCCCTTGCAAGCAGAACTGTGCTTCAATCATATTGTCCAAAGGTAAAAGCAGACAATGAAACCATCTTGAGTGCAAATTGCGGTTTCTGGGGAATCGCTGTGAGAAAGTGATGCTTTTATCTCTGCTGCTAACCTTTTTTCACTTGGTGTTGTCAGAAAGAGAATCCAGTAATGTTTTCTTTATTCTTTGAGAAAGAAATGATAACCTAAGTGAGCATGGCTTTATGCTTTTCCACATGGTGTTTAGAGGTGACTCACAAAAGCTAAATTTACAGCCAAGCTGACAGGTGTCTGTCTAAATTCTGGCAGTAACGTACTGAACATCTGATCCTTTTTTTGATTTGTGCATTTGTCTGACATTCATTTATTCTACCAATAGTTGAGTACCCACTATGTGCCAGAAACTGTGATCCTGAATCCTAGGGTTTCAGAGTTGAGTGAACAGACTAACCATCATTGTAATGATAATTTGGCAGGAAAGAACAACTGTGATAAATGCTATAACAGCTTCTCTTTTGGCAAGGGGCATTTTTCTAGATGAATGAGTATTATCCCCTCAGTAGCACTGATGATGTTGTCCTGCCCCTTTGCTAATTAGAGAGTTGAGTCAAGGTTCTGTTGCCTGGCCCTCTTCTGTACATCTGGAGTCACAGATGTAGTTATCTACAGGGGCCAGACAAGTAACCTTCTGAGTGATGGTGGGAATGTGGATTAGTAGGCACTGCAGATCAGGGGGATTGTGTAGTCTCTCTAAATAAAGAGTACTGCCACTCCTGAACTCAAATTGATTATTATTCTTGACAGTGTGGGCCCACTAGTAATAATCCTTACAATTTATCATTGAAAGCCTGGAATCTGAATTTTATGTAACATCTTCTGATTTTTAAACCTTGGCTCAATTTTTTGGAAACCATTCTGTATACCAAATAAGTCTCAGCCACAGACTTCTGCTTGACGTCTTCTGTTCTGTATCATGTGCTTTCCCATCTATAGCTACTGATCCTCTTCTTCTGACCATGTTTTCTGAGAAGGTAGGAGGACTGCTGTCCTTATAAGAAGAGGAAAGACTCAATGTCTATTTCTCAAATTAATAATACGCTGTCTTTAGTAAATATGTTAAAGAAGTATCCATTGAGCTCCCTTTTATTGACACATTTATTAGGATCAAAAGGATGACTTACTTGGGCTATTTGTTGTGTCTTTTGAATCTCATAGTGGATAGTTTGCTGGTGTGTTTTATAGTTTTGGATTGTGAACTCAACTTCAGTGAGTTTTATCTTGAGACTCCAGTGAGGCTAGGACTGAGGAAGAGTCTCTTTCTAAGCACTGTGCTTTTATTTCTGCCAGATGCCCCAAAGGCTTTTCTCACCCTGGACCACGTTCATGTTAATTTTGTTGCTTAGAGGTTCTTGGATCATTTAGGCCACATAAATTTGAATTGCAAATTCAGGTGAGGACAGGCCCATTGATTATTAATTTCTTAAGGGATTTGCTTTTTCTTCCTACCTAGAGAATTGGCCAGTCTTCCCAGATGGCGCTAGTGGTTAAGAACCCAGCTGCCAATGCAGAAGACAAAAGAGACGTGGGTTTGATCCCTGGGTCGGAAAGATCCTCTGGGGGAGGGCACAGCAACCCACTCCAGTGTTCTTGCCTGGAGAATCCCACGAGTGGAGGAGCCTGACGGTCTGTAGTCCACAGGGTCCCAGAGAGCAGACATGACTGAAGCAACTGAGCACACAGAGGATAGGCCACAGAGCCAACTGCCCTTGGCTTCCTCCTGTGCTGTGAGTGGGTTCTCGTCTTCTTTCCTTTCTCTGATGGAGCTGGGCCCCAGCTTTCTGTAGTGGTCTCAGCCCTGCTGTACGTATAATGTGGGCCCAAGGTCTCACCTCCCGTGTGGACAGAGAGACACAAAGCCTTGGCTGAAATAGACCCAGGAGTGCTTTGGCATCATCGACGCAATTGGAGTTCTGGTTTTGTTTTCAGTTTCAGAGTCTTCCTTATGTTCTTGTGAGCTGAGCTCTCCTTTTAAAAGGGTGTTGCTCTTATTTGTTTCAGCGCTTCTAGATGTTGGGAAGTCAGATAATTTTCATAATGCTGCTGTAAACGGAAGTGTTGGCCCCTTCTTTCTTGACATTTTGAAGCATTGTAAGACAGACAGTGTAAAGAGAGTTAAACCTTAGTGAAAAATAAGTGGAGTTATTTTCTAAATGGAGTCATTTCTGAACATGTTCATGATCTTGTCCTTTCTAGGATAATCTTCAAAAGTCTGCATGTTTTTGTCTACGTGAAAGGCAGGAAACAATGTTCAGTGCTGGATTTAGACTAAGGAATAAAATAAAAGAGTAATAGAGGAAATCCTTGGTGTTCCAGTGGTTAGGACATTGTGCTTCCACTGCAGAGGGCATGAGTTCAATCCCTGATTGGGGAACTAAGATCCTGTATGCCATACAGTGAGACAAAAAAAAAAAAAAAGTAATATATTAAAAGCATACTGTTTATTGCCGTGGTTTATTATATTCTTTAACTGTATAATGACAGCTTTTCTCTAGTAATAGACTTAGTGCTATACTTATTTTGATAAGAATGGGGAAAAATATATATGTTGAAAAAGAATGATATGTTCCTTCTTCTGTCTACATTTAATTACTTTTCATTCGCTCTTTTAGTGAAAAGCTACTGAAGTATGACCACTACCTAGTGCCATTTACTCTGTTTGAATTGGCGTTTTTTATAAAAATCAAGGAGAAATTGACAAGGCCATAAAGGTCCTAGAAACTGCAAGGTAAGTGGTAATGGCAGCTTGATTGCTATGGAGTCAGGAATATCAATACTAAAATATTTACAATAGCAATAACTTGATACACTTAAAAATGAACATATTAGTGAAAAATTATTCATTATATTACCTTTGCTAATTTATGTTTAATTTCTACTTGTGGCTTTTGTTGGAATTATGCAATTTTCAAGCTTCTTAATGCCTGATCCTATGTCTGTTTACAAATGTGATTTGAGGGTATCTACAGGACAGATTTCTAACGTATTCTCTTCTGTATCAGAGGTCAGAAAACTTTTTCTGTAAAGGGGAAGTTAACACTTTTGGCTTTTCAGTAGAGGGTCTCCATTGTAAGTACTCAATTGTATTGAAAGTGGCCATAGAAAACAATATGTAAATAAATAGGTATGCCCAGAGTTGGCCATAATTTTGGTTATAGTTTGCTGACTTTTGGTATATTCCACCATCTCTCTCATTTCATTAAAAAGCCTCTGATTTGAAGAAGCCCTTTGAATCTTCCTGACTGTTTCTTCTTTCTGGCTATTGTGGCAATTTCATAGCACTTTATCAATCCTGGTGGACAATGGCGCTCAGATTTCCTGTGACCATGGTTCATTTACTAGGGACACAAACCCTGTGGTCTGCTTGCTTTGAACACTACTTTCTCCACTTGCGGTAGAGAAAGAATGCCATGATAGCTCTAGGCCATAACTAGCTTAATAACTCATTGGTTTGTTCATTTCCTTAAATTTAGCAAGTATTCACTGAGTACCTATTATGTGCCAGACACTAGAGAAGGTTCTAGACAAACAACTGTGCATCAACAGGCAATATTTCTGCTTTCTAAATTGTGGGGTATTGGTAAATACACAGATAAGAAAAATAGGAATGATTTATGCTTTATTGAGATTTATGATATGATACAAGGTACCTAGGTGTTACTTTAGATTGAGTTGATTCTGAAAGGTTTCCTTGAGGGGTGCGATGTAGTTGAGATTAGCGTAATTTAAGCCAGTCCTGAGATGATCTGTCACCAGAAGACTGGAGGAGGAGCATTCCTGGCTGGGGATAGGACGGGGAGGGTGTCAAGATACTAGGTTGATAATGATGCGTTACTGAAATGGGGAATACTTAGAGGAGCATGGTTGAAGAGAGGGAAAAAAAACATATTTCTGTTTGGACTGTGTTATTTTGAGGTGCCTATAGGTATTCATGTGGAGATGGTGAGTTAACAGTCATTTATATGAGCATGTAGTTCAGTGTAAAGGTCAAGGCCAGTTGTAGATATTTGAATGTCACCAGGACACTCCGTTGTTCTTGCCCAGAGAATCCCAGGGACGGGGGAGCCTGGTGGGCTGCTGTCTATGGGGTTGCACAGAGTCGGACACGACTGAAGTGACTTAGCAGCAGGACAGAGACAGTGATATTTAAAGCTATGGTGGAGTCATTTGGGGAAAGCTGTATAGCTAGAGAAGGAGATCCAGCACAGAGCCTTGAGCTATGCAGTTATTTTAGAGATTAAATAATAAGATTAAGAAGTAGCCATGAGTTAGGATGACATCCTTGAGAGGCAAGTGAACAAAATGTTTCAAAAGAAGAGTGAAGTTGTGAAGATGGTTGCCAAGAGGTCAAGCAAGGTGAGACCAGAGAAGTGGCTGCTGAATTTGGCAGCATGAAGATCTTCAGCAACTTGGACAAGTGAAGTGAGAAAGTGGAGTCAGCCATTCCACTTTTTTATTTTATTAAACTAAAGATATGAGAAAGTCACTTTTAAAGTTAGTTTCTTGAGAGTATGACTGCCATTTCAGCTAACGTTCATGTATCTTCAAATCTAGCCATTGGAAAATTTGGGACTAAAAGTACTGTTACCAAGTATTTATCATGTGGACATATTTAGTTTTATCAAACGGTAAAGAACCCGCCTGCAATGTGGGAGTCTGGGGTTTGATACCTGGGCTCAGAAGATCTCCTGGAGAAGGAAATGTCTACCCATTCCAGAATCTGGCCTGGAGAATTTCATGGACAGAGGAGCCTGGCAGGCTACAGTCCATGGGGTTGCAGAGAGTTGCACAAGACTGAGCAACTTTCACTTTCAAGTAATATATAAGGCAAATATATAGCAATGAAAATAAAAGACCAGTAATTCACTGAGAAAAAGCAAGACCAGCAGTGATCAAAAAGTCAACACTAACTCAAGACAATGCTAATGATGCCAACATAGACAAAGTTCCCAATAATTTCAAGACTGTTGATTATCTGTAGTTCTCCTTATACAGTAGGAGCTTTGCAAAGCTGCCGAGGTTAATTAGGGAAATACTCAATTACATCCTTTGGTAAATTCTAGTAAGATGTTGGCTTAGCTTATTAGCAATAACCCTTAGCAACGTTACCAGTAAGTAACCCTTAGACCTGTATAACATAAAGGTCTGTAGAAAGAAGTGAATGCTACTGCAGAGAAAGATATAGCTCTCCCATGGGCCAAGGTGGTGTGTGTGAAAGTAGAGCCCAAGATCCAAGCCATTCCATTTTTTTGAGTCTGAACAATTCTAGCAAAGAGAAGTCAACACGGATGATATAAGTGAAGTTTTAAAGTAATCTGTGGATTTCTAATTCCCTTCCTGACATTGTCACATAATAATCATTGACCAAA
Organism: Aepyceros melampus; assembly: GCA_006408695.1. Classification (NCBI taxonomy): domain Eukaryota; kingdom Metazoa; phylum Chordata; class Mammalia; order Artiodactyla; family Bovidae; genus Aepyceros; species Aepyceros melampus. The sequence continues at coordinate 584,745 of SJXQ01012718.1, forward strand.
CCATTGATATTTGCCTGTGAGAATTGGAGTAATTTTGTTGTTACCAAGTAATCCTACTATCTTTGTTGTCAACAGTTGTTTCATGAGTGTGTGTGTATGTTTAACTTAAATTTTTTTTGTGGGGGGTGAATGATCCTATTCACCTTGTTTATACGAGGTTGCCTAAAATTTCCAGTTTAGAAAAGGAGGTCAGCTATTTAAAAATAGTTCACAAAATTTTTTAAGCCCTCAGCATAACCTTCTTGCTGTTTGGGAGAAGTACAAACCTTGCTATTCAAAGTAGGATTTTTAGACCACCACCTGGAAACTTCTAGAAATATAGTATATTGTCATCCCCCTCTCCTCCCAGGAACAGGATCTGCATTTTAACAAATCCACTGTTATGTATAGTGGTGTTTGAGAGTAAATAAAGAAGGAAGGTGAGAGGAAGGGGAGGAGGGTGGTGGTGTTCTGGTCTATAAAGGAATTTTGACATTAAAATTTTATTGTTGTCTGTCTTTAGAAATAACTACAGAGATTATTCGCTGGAGTCCAGACTACACTTCAGAATTCAGGCAGCTCTTCACCTCTGGAAAAAATCATCTTCAGATTGATCAGAACATAAAGGATGGAATTTTCTCTCAATTTGTACCGGCGTCTACTATAGATTAGGCCTCGTATTAAAGTGGAAAAATGATCTTGTGAATGAGAGACAGAAAACTAATTTTACTGTCAATATTTTCTATAATTTGTGTGGTTTATTCTTGGTCTACTTAAGTGTTTTTTTTTTTCTCTATGGAATGATGGTCAGTAATATCTTTGCATCTTCAAGAGGAATTTCAAATTAATTTGAATTGGAGAGTGAAGAAGTCTTTTAAAGGACTCACAGGTACAATAATGTCTAAATAGATTATTTATTTTTTTAAATGTGGAAATGAATATCATGTAAGTAGTAAATGGCTTATAACCTGAGCCATATTTAGATTTGTTGGACAGTTAAACTTCAGAGATAGTTTGTTGCCTAGAATTTAAGTTTCAGAAAGAAAATAAGAAAAACCTACATTCAAAAATAGCTTAACCATTTTCAGAAAACTCCTGAAAAAGACAAATAATGAGTGTAAACAGGACAGGTAACGTAGGTAATTGGTTGAAAGACCTGTATCTAGAAAAGATGAGATGTTGTTATTGTTTTTTATTCTTCATATAAGTTAAATGTGGTGACATTTTTGAGAGACTATCCTGTTTTTGAATGTACTTAAGTCTATCATTATTATAACAAAACTCAAAAAGCTCCATGTATCTAAAGGGAAATTTTATATTTTAGATTATTCTCAACCTTAACCATGAGAGCTAAAAAATATACATTGATTATTTTTCTTATAAAGTTCCTGCTGCTTTAAATGATATCGATAATTTTACACTCATAATGTTGGTGTGTAAGGTCTAGTTTTCTAATCTTTCTAGCACTGTGATGTTTCCTTGTAAATATCTGGACTGCGCTTAAGTCCTTTAATTTGCAGACACAATCAGAGCATAGAGTGGAAGAGAGCCTGACTCTGTATGGTGCTGGCTGTGCTGTCAGCAGTGACCAGGGTGACCTTTAGGGAGTTTCAGGCTCTCTCCGTCACCGAATTTTCCTCATCTGTGAAATGGAAAAAGAACAGACGACTTCCAAGGTCTCTTTCAGCTTTATAATTGTAGGTCAGTGTCTTAGGTATTTATTTTCAGCAACCAATGTTAAAATGTTTAATCCAAACCATTCCCACTTATCTGCGTTTTATCTTACGATCACCACTGCCTCCACCCCCACACCCCCACCCCAGCTCTCCAATATGTATATGCAGCGGCAAAACACTATTTATGAATCAATGAATCAGGATATTGTCTTATTTTTGTTATGAAGAATACCTGGTCCTGGAAGCCTCCACAGGTGAACAAAAACAGCCCCTGACTGGCAGTCAGGAGCCCTGCTCTGTTAGTTAATAGTTTCTCAACATGGAGCAAGTCATCAACCCTTTCTAGGACTCAGTTTCCCCAATGGAGATAGCAACACAGAGCTTGGTGTTTGTGAGGGCTCAATGGAATAACGTGCGTGATAGCTTTTTTTTTGTAAATTGAAAGGCTGTGTGAATATGAGTTGTTGTAATAGTTATGATTTTTTATGTACAGATTACAGTATCAAAACTAAAGTATTGGCTGAGGCTGTGGTCTCTGATGTGAAAGGAAAGAAGCGTGGAGATTCAAACAAGTTTGGATTTATTCAGTGTTTACCACTGACATGAGCTCACATTGTGAATTTGCGCCTTGATGTTTATTTCCTATTATAAGAGCCTGTGGGCTTCCCAGGTGGCGCTGGTGGTAAAGAACCCACCTGCCAATGCAGGAAACATAAGAGACGTGGATTCGATCTGTGGGTTAAGAAGATCCCTGGAGGAAGCTTGGCAACCCAGCTCCAGTAGAGCCTGGCGGGCTACAGTCTGTAGGGTCGCAAAGAATTAGACATGACAGAAATGTCTTCACACACATGCACGCACGCCTAAGAGCCTGTATCCAGCAGGTATTTGATCTTATTTTCTTCACCGTACTAATTCTTGGCCAATACCGAGGATGTATTTCCAATGGAAAATGATAAATTCAACTCTAGTCAGAGTACCACCCTTTCAGATAATGTAGGTGATAGATTTCCTCACATGCTATTAATATGAATTATGAAACTTTATGTGAGGACCAGACAAAAGAGGAAATAAATTAACTGCCATTACAATTAGCAGTGGAAAATCTGTTTAACAATTTCTTTAAATATTACTTGGGAAAAAAGTTTCCAGATTCCTTAGAAGAGCTTTGGTAGCATTATTTTTTTTTAATTAAAAAAAAAAAAACAACTCATTGCTTTTGTGAGAAGCTGTGAGTCAGAGCAAAAGTAAGTTAAAATGCTGTTTCTAATGTAAAATGGAAATGGTTTAAGTTAATGGAGGTTATTTTTGTTTTAACTCAACATTACTGGAACAAATATAAAAAATTCATATCTCCCGTTAAGATTTTTCCTTTGTTAATTTGTTCTTATTATATTTGTATTTTTATTTCCTATCTGCTAGCCTATCCAATGGATTTTTAAATGTTGTAGTATCATTAATGCTACAAACATTCATCTGTTTCCTGCCATGTTCAAGATACCATGGCAGTACTAGCTTCTTGTGACCTCTGCTTATACTGCATTTATGGAGTTATTTTGTGACTCAGGGTGTTCTGTGAAGAATGAGTCCTGAAGTGACAATGTTTTATCTGCTGTTTTAAGGGGCATTTGTAAGGAGGTTGGACTGCCAATGTGTCTGACAGTGCAATTTGTGTAATTCTTGGTATAATTGCCTTAAATTTTTTTTTTTTTAAATGAAAAGCCAGATATTGGCTTTATGTAAACTTAAGATCCCTCGGAGAAGGGAATGGCTACCCACTCCAGTACCTTGCCTAGAGAATTCCATGGACAGAGGAACCTGGTGGACTATAGTCCATGGGGTCGCAGAGTCAGATGTGACTCAGCAACTAAGAAACACAAACTTAAGACTTAAATAGATTAGGCTTTATAATTTTGGTGACAAGGAAAGCATGACAATGGTATGACATGACAAAGCATGACAATTCTACTTGACAATGGAAGATCAACTGTATCAGCTCTTATATGAACATATGTTTTAATGTTTCTTTGCTGCTTCTGGATATAAGAAGGTCTCAAGTTATATAGGAAAAGGAGGTTCATTGATTCTTTGTCTCTACTACAAGTGAGTAGAAGCTGTGGGTGAATTCCAGATTAATCAGTGTCAAAGATTATTAATCATTGAAACAGTACAAGAGTATAACCCTCTCTTTTGCAAAGGAGTGAGTTTAGCAGAGCTATGTGACGATCATTCCTTCCTGACCTGGAAGCTTATGGTTTGAGCTTTGAGGTCACTGTGAGTCTTTGTTCAGATTCAAATCAGTGGGATTGTGTAAAAGAAGAAAGTTACCGCCTTTCAAAGAAAAGTGTTTTCTCTTTTGAAGCTACTTTTAGAGGCAGTTACATTGTGATAGGCACTAATAATTGCTGCTGTTAATACTCATTATGATTTCACTTCTCATCTATTCTTTAAACCGAGTCTGTTGATGTTTCTGAATAGAGATTTTGCTTCATTTGAACTTTAAAAATAATTTCAAAAAGATCTTTATAATCAACTGAAAAAATTTCTGTCATTATTCTGATTAATTCTTCATTAATATTTTTTGTATTTGTGTTTTTTCTTACTTAATCCATATTTATAAATCATAAATTCAAATATGTTTAGTTAAAATAATCTAATGACTCCAGTGACTATTCTGATGCCCTGAGATTTTGTGATTCATAGGGCATGGAATGGATCTCAGAAAATGTATCCACCCCAGCCTCTCAACACTCTTGTTTCTCCTTCAGTCCTGCTCACCAGTTATGGTAGCCACTGGCCACATGTCGCATAGAGCACTTGGAACTTGGCACATGTTGGAATGATGCTGAGACTCGAGGAGCATTCATTCATACATGCCTTCCCCTGTCATGCTTCCTGGGGTTCTGAGTTATACCTGCTGCCTGCTGTGATCACCTTAAATCACCCATCATGGTTCAAATATGTATCTGTGAGGTTTGCTTTTACTATTTAAGTTCCCATAAACTTTTCTTTAATTATATTTCTTCTGTAAATAGTCATCGATCATTGGCCTGCTTGGACATTATTATTCTCTCCCTTCCTCAGTTCCTTATATACTAGACTGAGAGATTTTATTTTTAGGATTATTAGCTTAATCTGACTTTATAGACATTCCTTACTTTTTGAGATGTAACAGCACAAACTCTTAGTTTTTAGATGAAGAGACTCTCACTTTTAAGACGTTAGATTATATGATTAAAATATTTTCTAGGGTTAACATTATTCTGAATATTTGGGTGACCACTTCAATCTCCTTATATTATTAGTGTTTCATCATTGACTCAGGCCAATATTCTCCTTTAAAAATTTTAGGTACTAGTTACCCATTTAGAGAATAATTTGGCAAATAGTTTATTTAAAGTTGTGTATTTGTCTTCTGCTGCTTATTATGTTTAATGTGTGTATGATGCCTAAGTGATATGCATACATATAACTGACATGTTGTAAAGCTCTTTAGACACTTCCTATGGGGCTTCCTTGGTGACTCAGTAGCAAAGAATCCACCTGCCAATGGGAAGGTGCCCTGGAGAAGGAAATGGCACCCCACTCCAGTATTCTTGCCTGGGAAATCCCATGGATGGAGGAGCCTGGTAGGCTGCGGTCCATGGGGTCACAAAGAGTCGGACATGACTTAGCGACTAAACATTTCTTGGTCAGATACATAAATAGACAGAAAACAGCTTACAAATATTAAATAGAAAACAATATTATTTTATACTGTTCTTTCAGAAGGAGTCCAGGGTTTTCTCCCATTTTCCCTCCCCCAGATCAATTATTTACATATTTTTTCTTATATTATTAGATTGCTTGTTATAAAACCCTGTTTCTGCCCCTCATTGTTGGTAGTTTTGTCTTTTAAACATCCCTTAGACTTAGTTACTTTGGAATGTTGAAGTGTAATGAAAAGGACACACCAGAATTTAGCTTGAGGAGCAATAACTTCTGTGTTGAGTGGTTGCTGTTTGACCTTGATGTTAAAGTCCATTCCAGTCTGTTTATAATTTCATAACCACAAAAAGAAGTGATACAGGGGCTATGTAGTAGATTGAGAAGGCTGAGCAGGTTCTTGGCCTGATCTATCCCATAGGACGATGTGGATCTAGCTTCACAGGAAGTCCAGCCTTCATTCTGTCCAGTTTACAGATGTGTCAGCGTAGAAATACTGTAACACGACTCTGCATGGAAGAAATTAAAGCAGCCACCTCACTATATTTTGCTAATAAAGGAGCATACCAGTGCCTACAGATTAGATATCTCATAGGAAAACTGAAGGTACTTTAATACCTTCATTTAGTAAAACCTGATTGTATATTAATATATAATGTACCTTATATGTTAATCCAGTAGTTCTTAGACACACGTAGTTTAAATGATGAATATAAAGGGATGCTGGTATATCCCAGTGGGAGCTTTTGTTTTACTGCTACTTAATATTTTTTTTTAGTAAATTAGTTTTTAAGTCTGTAGTTTGTGTTACATCATTTAGGGGAAAAAAAGGTTAGTTGCAGTGTAACAACTGAAAACCAGAGAAACTGGATAAAATGAACGTGTTAAAGAATATTGCTTATTTCAGTTTTAAAGGAATTGCATTATTTTGAAGTGCTGGACGGTCTTCTTCATTTTAAGGGAAGACTCTCCCTGCTTTAGAGTCGTGCATTTTAATTCATTCTTGTCTTTATTGGAGCCAAGTGTCCGGGTGGCAACTTTGGGTATAGTAAAAAAGTTTAAATAATTTTTGTTAGTTCACTTTTTTTCTTGAAGTGATTTTTTTCTTCATAGTGGACAAATGTTTCCTATATAGTGCTTTAAGAAATAATTTACACATAAAGAGAGATTATGGTAAACATTATAAATCTTAGGCTATTAATTTAATGGCTTCCAAAGACAGTACCATTGGATTCTGTGTAACTAAGATTTGCAGAACACATGTGTTTCACTGTTATGTGCTATCCAGAAAAATTACTTAATTCTCAACAGTGTATTGCATTCTTGTGTTATGTTAGGGGAGAATTTTATAACTAAGTAGTTTATTTAAAAATTTTCTTCCTTTGCTGACTGCCAACATCTGAACACCTGAATGAATACCAGCAGATTCATTTGTATACTAGTGTTTTAAAATATTTATTTGCAGATGTTTATAGAACTCTTGAATTTTTTGATGTAAGTTGCTGAATCATATGTAAAGGCAAAATATATATTTAATAAGTGAGAAGTATTATTTTATTACTGAGTCTTATTTCCAAAGCAAATTTATTTTGTAGGTACTTCACTTGGAAAATTTTGCTTTGACTTAAAATGCACAAACAAATCTGTCTAGAGATCTGGTCACCTAAAAAACCTTCATGTTACCTTGACATGTAGGGGAATTTTAATTATAGGCCATAGCGTTTTTGCAAATCAATGTTGGTTTCCTGTTGAATAATCAAACCTACCTGTATGTACTTTAAAATTTAACATTTTTTTTAGTAAACATTTTTATCATTTTATCTCACTTTTTCTCTTCTCATTACATTTGAAATTAAATCCTATCTTCCCCATTCCCAGTGGTCACAGTTTTACAGAGCACAATATGGTTAGAAATGGAAGATGTGACTTCTGAGTAAGAGGAATATGTTTAGTAGCATCCATCTGCTGATCAAGTAGGCATTGGATCTGGTGCTAGAAAGTGAAATGGCTTGTAGGTATAAAAGCATTTTATCAGTATAAGTCAAGAAGAAAGAAAACTGTGAACTTGCGATGTTTTTTAATATCAAAACTGTGTTCCAAAATGGATGTTCATTTGCTGATTTTGCGTGATGTTATCATCTATGATGTGTAAGCTCATGCTGATGTGAGTATAAATTTTCAACATGAAGACATCAGTTCCTGTAGCCTATTTTTAACATTAAGACATTTTTGAAAACAGATATCATCTTAGAAACTGTATTTTTAAGTGCAAATAAATCAGCCTATCTTGAAAGTCATGTTTTATTTTTCATTCCTTAGTATTACAGAATACTCTGCATTATTAGATGTGTGTTTAAGTTGCTGGATACTCTTGGAATTCTTTATTTTCATGTTGCTTTGCTGGTTTACCTAAAATGTGCAATTGAATTGTTATTTAAATAAATTACACTTGACAGAATTAAAGTCTTCTGGTTGGTCTACATGTGAAAGATGTACGCAGCACCTGCTTTGCTGGTATTTAATTGCAGTGTGATGTACACTTGAATGTTTGTTTCTTGGTAAGGTGTTTTTATTTATAGCTGATTTATAGTATTACATTAGTTTCAGGTGTACAACATGGTGATTCAGAATTTTAAAGGTTATACTCCACTTAGAGTTATTATAAAATATTGGCTATATTCTTTGTGCTGCATAATATATCCTTGTAGTTTATTTTATATATATTAGTTTGTATCTTTCAATCTCCTGTCACTATCTTGCCCCTGCCCACTTCCTTTTCCCCACTGGTAACTATTAGTTTGTTCTCTGTATCTGTGAATCTGTTTCTTTACTGATATATTCACTAGTTTGCAGTATTCTTTAGATTCCATATATATGTATTTGTCTTTCTCTTTCTGACGTATTTCATCAAGCATCATACTCTCCAAGTCAATCTATGTTGTTGCAAATGGCAAGATTTCATTTTTTATGGCCTAGTAGTATTCCATCTTGTGTGTGTGTGTGTGTGTGTGTGTGTGTGTGTGTACACATCCTCTATATCGGTTTATCAGTTTTGGGACACTTGCTTCCATGTCTTGATTGTTGTAAATAATGCTGCTATGAACATTGAGGTGCATGTATCTTGTTGAATTAGTGTTTTAATTTTCTTTGGATATATACCCAGAAGTGTAGTCGCTGGGTCATGTGGTAGTTTATTTTTAGCTTTTTGAGGAATCTTCAAACTGTTTTCCACAGTGGCTACACCAATTTACATTCCCACCAACAATGTAGGAACGTTTGCTTTTCTCCACATTCTTGCTAACATTATTTGTGTTCATTTTGATGATAGTCATTCAGACAGGTGTGACGTGATATCTCTTTGTGGTTTTGATTTGCATTTCCCTGATGACTAGCAGTGTTGAGCATCCTGGTAAGACTTTTTCAAAAAGCCTTTACAGACATGTGTAGAGCCCTTCATTGCGCTATGTTCTTGGCTGAGCGCTGAGCATACAGTAGTAAATAGATGATACAGTTATCTTGAAGGGGGGATTGCCTTCTCGTTCATCTTTTTATAATCTGTTTTGTAGTTCAGAGATTGAGATCAGCTGCTAGTATGTCCAATTTAAGGAGGAATCTTTAGCATTTGTGTTTCACAGTAGAAAAAAATTGGTCTCTGGAAATCAGGTCTGTATTTGATACTGAACTTATCTAGGAAGTGACATGTGATCTCCTCCCCAACAACTGAACTTCTCTGAACGTTGCCTAACACCTCTGTAAAAAGGGGTTGATTTCACTGCCTCATTCAGCTCCAGGGAGGATCAGTGGAGGAGGTAGGTGAGAACCAGGGCTAATTCAGCATCAAATGGCTGCTTCTACTCCTTCTCTGGATGAGTTAGTGAGTGAAGTGAAGTCGCTCAGTCATGTCCGACTTTTTGTGACCCCATGGACTGTAGCCTACCAGGCTCCTCCGTCCATGGGATTTTCCAGCAAGAATACTGGAGTGGATTGCCATTTCCTTCTCCAGGAGATATTCCCAACCCAGGGACTGAACATGGGTCTCCAGCATTGTAGGCAGATGCTTTACCATCTGAGCCACCAGGGAAGTCCTGGATGAGTTAGAGCAAGCTAAAATCTGTCACAAACCAGGTGTTCCTGCCAGAGGGTGGCTTCTCCTGTCATGATTCCGTAACCCAGGCTCTTTCAGTCTTGTGCTCTGCCGACTGCTATGCATGGTCTAAGGTCCCTTTCTTCTTTATTATCAAGCCGCCGAAGGGGAAGCAGTATGGAGGGTGGTATGAGGAGCTTGGTGCACATCATTTCTGCATGTTCCTATTCTGTTGGCTAGAGCTCAGTCACCTTGACTTTCCTAATGACAAGAGAAGCAGAGAAATGTGGTCTAGCTGTGGGCTCACAGGGAAGGGGAAGCGGTGTGCGGGCAGCAGTTAGCCTGTCTCTGCCACGTCCCCATTTAGGCTGTTTCCACCATGGTTTTCCCAATGTGTCCTTTCTGTCATATCAGTCTTTTGGTTTTTGGTGTGAGCAGTTCGATGGGCTTGGGGACGCGTTAGTTACAGCTCTTTGGGTTGAAAGTAATCAACTTGAGCTACTTAAGGTAAAAACAAAAACTTGAGATGTAATATATCTAGACAGATATATTTAGACAGATAAAGGGGGTCTCGTGGAGCCTCAGGGAAGGAATATGGAAAATCCTCAGGAAGTATTTTAATTCAAATTAGAATAGCTTTAGAGTCTTTTTTTTTTTTTCTGTCTTTCCTGGTCATCCACTTCCTTTTCAGAAGATGAACCTCTGTTTGTGGTTCACAGGCTACATGATGGGAGGGAGATGTCCATAACAAAGGATTATTTTTCCCTCCTGCTCCATCTCTATTCCAGGTCAGTGAAGGATCCACCCCACATTGTCCTCATCCAAGGCCCTGAGCCACTGGAATCTTTGCCTTCTGGTGTAAGAGGAGAAGGGAGCATGGTATATAAGAAGAATTGGTTCTAGGGCATCAGTTGTGTGGTGACAGATGGTATCTAGACTTAAGGTGGAGATCATTTTGTAGTGTATACAAAGATTGAATTGTTACATTGTACACTTGACATTAATATAATATTATGTACTATCTTTACCTCAGTAAAAAATAATGCCTCTACCTGGAATTTTGAACATATTTCATGTTCAAAGCAAATCACAGAGCTTTACCTAACTTCAGCAGGGTGGGAAAGTGTAGTCCTGTACTGTGCTTGGAAGGAAAATATTAGAAATAGTTGTAGTAACCACCGTGGTATAGATACTTGGTTCACTCTCCTTCCTGCACACAAACTCATTTCTGCCCCAAGGGAGATAAGCCCATCCAGTTGTGGCATATTCATGATGTGCTCTGTGGTTTCTTTCTTTCAAATCCAGATGCGCCTCTGACTCATCTGGAGACCATGAACTAAAAACTTATTTGCCCTCTAAGCACAATTTATATACTGGTTGAATAGAGGCAGGATCATCGCAATAAACACTGCCATTCTGAAAATGAAAAGCGGAGTGTGGGAAACAAAGCAAACACTGTCGCAATTCTAAAATCCTGTCCTTTGAGGCTCCTGCCTTGGGAATGGAAATGCTTCTTGATTAGACCTTGATCCCATTTCCTGAGAGGAGGGCCCTCGTCCGTGCTTCTCTGGGGCATCTGCCTTCACCTTCTGAGAGAGTATCATCGTCCATAATTTTTTGGCCACATCTGAAGTGACCATCAGGGAAATTGCCCTCCTTAGGAACCGAGCAAATTTCTCAACCCTTTCCTGCCCCATGCTGGGACCAAAGAATCACTCTATCAAAAAGTCACATCTCTTTCAGTGCAGGTAATTCTTTGGCAGTACAATTCTCTCAAAAATTTAGTGTGCTTTTTGTCTCTTTGATTCATCACCAAAGTATTTCTAAGACATTCTTTTCAGGGACTTCCCTGGTGGTCCAGTGGCTGAGAGTCCACACTCCTAATGCAGGGGTTCCAGGTTTGATCCCTGGTCAGGAAACTAGATCGTACATGCCACAGCTAAAGATCCTGTGTGCCGCAGCTAAGACCCAGCGCAGCCAAATAGTAAATATTAAGACATGTTTCTCATGTCCATATCCAACCTCCCTTGACTTAATTGACTGAACATATTAATATTGATATGAGTCAATACCATTTCGGGAATTGATTTCTGTACTCATCAGAATGGGCTTGGATATGCCATAGTAACAACCAACCAACTAACCAATTCTCAGCTGCTTAAAATAATAGTAGTTATTTCTTGCTCATGCTGTATGTGTATTTTAGGTCAATAGTGAACCCTGTTCACTATTGTAGAGGCCATTGGAACCCTCACCATTTAGAATGATACTTATCACTATGGTAAATTACATATTGACTTTTTTTAACACCTTCATTGAGCTATAATTTAAATACTATACACTATACACTTTGAAATACACAATTCTAAATTTAGTAAATGTACAGTCTTGTATTACCACAATCTGATTTTAGAACATTTCTGTCACCTCGAAATTTTCCCCTTGCCTATTTGCTGTCAGTCCCTACCCCTATAACCTCCTGGCCCCAGGGAAACATTGACCTATGTGTCTCTATAGTTTTATCTTTGACATAAGCTGGAATCAAACAAAATATAGTCTTTGGTTTCTGGTTTCTTTCACTTAGCATTATGTTTCTGAGATTCACCCATGTTGGATATATTTGTGCTTTATTCCTTTCCATTGTTGAATTGTTTTCCATTGTATGAGTTTACTATGTGTCAACTCTCCATTCACCCATTGGTAGACATTGGATTGCTTCTAGTTTTGACCTTCAGGAACCAACAGCACTATGAACATTTACATACAAGTCTGTGTGTGTACATAAGTTTCATTTTCCTGGGCACATGCCCTGGGATAGATTTCCTGGATTATATGTAAGTGTATGCTTAACTTTTTAGGAAACTGCCTGTATTCCAAATGTAATTTGCCATTTTACATCTTATCAGCAATGTATGCAGGTTCCCATTTCTTTACATCCTCAACACTTCTTGATGATGTCATTCTTAATTAACCATTTTGATATGTGTGAAGTGGTGTCTTATTGTAGTTTTGATACATATTTTTAAGTTGAGCAATAATTCACATAGAATTTGTTATCTCAAAGTCCACAATTTTCTGTATACAATGCAGTGTGTTTTTTCGTATATTCATTGTTATATACCCATCCCCACCATCAATTCTAGAACGTTTTTATCACTCTAGAAAGAAACTTTGTACCCATCAGTCAGTCCTAATCTCTCCTCTCATCTCCTGGCAATCACTGATCTAATTTCTATCTGCAAGGATTTGTAAAATCTGACCATTTCATATTAATGGAATCATATGTGACCTTCAATGTCTGGCTCGTTTGCTTAACGTATTTTCAAGTTTCATTCATGTTGTAGCATGTAGTAGTATTTCATTCATTTCTGTGGCTGAGTAGTATTCCATTGTTTCTTTGCCTCTGTTCACTAGTTGAGGGACGTTTGAGATGTTTCCACTTCAGGTTCCCATTTCTTTACATCCTCAACACTTCTTGATGATGTCATTCTTAATTAACCATTTTGATATGTGTGAAGTGGTGTCTTATTGTAGTTTTGATACATATTTTTAAGTTGAGCAATAATTCACATAGAATTTGTTATCTCAAAGTCCACAATTTTCTGTATACAATGCAGTGTGTTTTTTTGTATATTCATTGTTATATACCCATCCCCACCATCAATTCTAGAACGTTTTTATCACTCTAGAAAGAAACTTTGTACCCATCAGTCAGTCCTAATTCTCTCCTCTCATCTCCTGGCAATCACTGATCTAATTTCTATCTGCAAGGATTTGTAAAATCTGACCATTTCATATTAATGGAATCATATGTGACCTTCAATGTCTGGCTCGTTTGCTTAACGTATTTTCAAGTTTCATTCATGTTGTAGCATGTAGTAGTATTTCATTCATTTCTGTGGCTGAGTAGTATTCCATTGTTTCTTTGCCTCTGTTCACTAGTTGAGGGACGTTTGAGATGTTTCCACTTTTTGGCTTTTATGAATAATGGTGCTATGGACATTCAAGTACATGTTTTTGTGTGAACAAATAGTTTAAATTTTCCTAGGTATAATCAACTGAAGGAAAATTTCTGGGTAATAAGTCTAAATTTAACTTTTGGGTGAACTGCCAAACTGTTTTCCAAACTAGTTGTATTATGTTACATTCCTTCAGTCAACGTATGACCAGTTTCTCAGCATCTTCACCAACACCTTTTATTTTCCACCTTTTGGTCATAGCTGTCTTAATGGAGATGGAATGGTATCTCATTGTGACTTTTTTGATATGCATTTTTCAAATGACTCATGATGGTGGGTGTTTTTTCTTATGTTCATTGGCTCTTTGTATATCTTCTTTGATGGAAACATCTATTCATATTTTTACCCCTTTAAAGATTTGGTTATTTGCTTTTTCATTTTTTGGTTGTAAGAGTTCTTTATTAAGGATGCTAGAATTTTACCATATATATATGATTAGTAAATATTTTCTCCTGTTTGATGAGTTGTCTTTTTCTTTTGTTGATGGTGTCCTTTGACACACAAAGGTTTACTTCTTATGAGGTTTAATTTATTGAGGTTTTTTCCTTTGGTTCTTTATGATTTTGGTGTCATAGCCAAGACATCATGGCCTAATCCAAGTTTGCAGAGATTTACTCCTACTTTTTCTTCTAAGAATTTTATAGTTTTAGCTCTTACATTTAGGTGTTTGACCCATTTGAAATTAAATTTTGTGTATTATATGAGATAGAGATTCAACTTCATTCTTTTGCATATGTGGATATTCAGTTGTCCTTGCACCATTTGTTGAAAAGCACACTGGCTTTTTTTTTTATGGTGGTAAAAGTCACATAATGTAGAACATACTGTTTTAATATATTTAGCTGTACAGTTCAGTGGCACTAAGTACATTACAATGTTGTGAAACTCTCACCATCATCCGTCTCTCAAGTTTTCACTTTCCAGGGCAAGAGGAGAAGGGGACGACAGAGGATGAGATGGCTGGATGGCATCACTGACTCAATGGGCGTGAGTCTAAGGAGTTGGTGATGGACAGGGAGGCCTGGCGTGCTGCGATTCACGGGGTCGCAAAGAGTCGACACGACTGAGCGACTGAACTGAACTGAAATGATCCTGAAATTCTGTCCCCATGAAACACTAAAACCCCATTCCTCCTCTACCCCTGGCCCCTAGCATCTACCAATGCACTTTCTGATTCTATGAATTTGTCTATTCTAGGTATCCTGTATAAGTGAATAGGTGTCTAACAGATGTATAACACAATAGGTGTCTGCACCTAATGTATATTGGAATACATTTTTCAGGTTTACTTAATATATGTCCTGCAAACAGATTGTCCCTTTCCCCCCCATGCTACACCATAGGCTCTCATTAGTTATCTCTTCTATGCATAGTAGTGTGTATATGTCAGTCCCAATCTCCCAGGTTATCCCAGCCTCCCTTTCCTCCCTTGGTGCTCTATGTATGAAGCACGCTGGCTTTTAAAGCTTTCACCCAGAACTTTCATACATATCCTTTCCCTTCATGTTTTGCTGGTCTAAGCAAGTCATGTGGTTTTGCCCAGCTTCAAAGGGACAGGTAAGTACAATTCCACCACATGTGTCCATAGTTCCAAGTTTACATGTCATGGTTCTAGCCACACAGATGACTGGTTCTCTCAGTCCAGGTTCCAAGTCCCGCAGGGGGAGTTTTTATTGGCCTCGCTTGGAAGGAGTGCTGACTGTCCCCTCACACAATTGTGATCAAGGAAACATAGTCATTTGGAACAAATGTGGTGGCTGAAAGTTTGGGCCCATAGACTGGTGAGTGGGACAGTTAAAGAGAAGGGATCATTGTAAAGTTATGTTTATCTAACTAAATCAAATATTGTCAATGGTCTTATGTAATTCTGATTTAAGTTACTTAAAAATTAATGTATAAGTGTAAGTTCCCTGATTGTACTTTTGTTGAACAAATAATTTATTGAGGCCCTACTATTTATTTCAGATACTGTTCTAGCTACTTGGGAAATATTAGTGAATAAAACAGAGGTTCACCTTCATCCAGCTTATATTCTAATGGGATGAGACAAAGAGTAATGTGATAAATTATATAGTATAGGAGTTGACAATTTAAGGCCTACAAGCCAGCTGCCCATTTTTGTAAACAAAGTGTAACTAGCAAACAGCCACACCCATTTACTTACATACTATCTGTGGCTGCTTTCCCACCACAGTGGCAGATTTGAATCTGCCACAGAGACCTTAAGGTCCACACACTTAAAATATTTACTGTCTGGCCTTTAAGAGAACATTTGCTGACACTGGTATAATATGTACAAAGTGAATATGGAAAAAAGAAAAAATAGCCAAGAAAAGGGAACTGTAAGTGTTGAGATAGGGAAGAGTGTCTGTTGAGATTTGCAGTGAGATGATTAGAGCCTGCCTCATTGAGAAGGTGAAACTAGAGCCAAAACTTGACAGAGGGGAAGAGCTAACTAGATATATAGGGGAAGAATATTTCAGGTAGAAAACAAAATCAGTGCAAAGGCATTAAGAAAGGAGTGTGCCAAATGCTTTCAAAGAACAGCAGGAGGACCACATGGCTGACCCGAAGGGGTGAGCGAGGGGGACTGCCGTAGGAAGTGGGTCAGAGAGTGTCAAAACTGTGGAGAGTCTGCAGTTTTGCTCTTTTTTGCAAGCTAACATGTTGAGCCTGCATGGTTTTGTGGATTCTGGCAGAAGACATGAGATCCCTGAGTCAGAGGCAAAACCCCCTTATTACTCATGGCACCTCAAGCAGCATGAGCACCAACATATTTACATCAGTCCCTTCCTCCCTCCAAGCCCCGTGGGAGTGATGCGAGGCACCCAAGTGGATGCTGCTCCCCCAGTGGGTTTGCACAACAGCTGAGAACCCGAGCTCAGGGAACCCAAATCTCTTAGAATGGATTACAAGCCAACCTGCCTGCCCTCTGCTCTAGAGGGAGACATTGTCACTCTGGACAGTAAGTACACCTGCCCTCTGCTTTGGAGTGAGTGAGCGAGTGAAGTCGCTCAGCCGTGTCCTACTCTTTGCGACCCCATGGACTGTTCAGTTCAGTTCAGTCACACAGTCGTGTCCGACTCTTTGCGACCCCATGAATCGCAGTACGCCAGGCCTCCCTGTCCATCACCAACTCCCGGAGTTNTTCATGGACCTGACATTCCAGGTTCCTATGCAATACTTCTCTTTACAGCATCGGATCTTGCTTCTATCACCAGTCACATGGACTGTAGCCTACCAGTTTCCTCCATCCATGGGGTTTTCCAGGTGAGAATACTGGAGTGGGTTGCCATTTAGACACTATTTTGCAAAGCTGCTTGCTATTCAAACATTTTTGAAAAGATGGTCTAGAGCAAAGTTCATGCCACTTCTTGCAAGGTGTGCAGAGAAGCAAGAGACCCACGAGGAACTGTTTCCCTGTGAGACGTTTATAAGGTACATTTGGGAAGTAATCAAGCCCTTTCAAGTACTTGACTTTTACCCTGACTGAAATAAGGAACCATTGCAGAGTTTTCCTTGAAGGAGTGACACAAGGTGACATATTTTGAAAAGGTTACCCTGGCTGTCATGCTGAGCGTAGAGCGAGGTGGACAAGGGCAGAACAGAGAGACAGGAGGCTATTGCAGGAATACAGACAGAATGGCAGCAGAGACCAGAGCGCTGTATTGGGGTTTGGTCCTGGCCACCTGGGGGGGATGCAGTTTCATTAACTGAGATGAAGGGGGAAAGAGATGGAGCAGATTATGGAGGGCTGCTGAGAAATCAGATTTGGGCATAACGAGTTTGAAATATCTATTAGATAGAAGATGTCTTAGTATTGAGATGGCAGTTGGATAAATGACTGTGGAATTTGGGAGAGAGGAATTTGGGCTGAGATAAAAAATTGGGAGTCCTTGGCATACAAATGGCATTGAAAGCCATGTGGCTGGAGACTTTTATAGGGAGAACTCAAGGAGTGCCTGTGGTATTTCACCCATAGTTGTGAATTGGGGTGAATTACATGCTCTGTTCAGTCTCAAAACTGCATCGAGCCTATTGGAGTTTAGATTGAATAAAATGTAATATAGATGAATAGTATTAAAAGTTAAAAATGAACTCTTCTGATAAAACAATTGGGGCCTTTATCAAGCTTTTTGCAGACTCCCAAATATCTAAAAAGAGGCAGTGCATTTGAGCTTTAAAGGGGGGGAAAAAAAGCCTAGCATAAAATCTAAAATTTTAATTAAAAAAAAAATTGACAACGTTAAACAAGAAGCAGCTGTGTGGGGGAAGATTTGTGTGCATTTTTAGCCCCACTTTGAAAGCCTCAGATTGTCTCTGGAGCAGAATGCAGCAAACTGTCACAAATCTTGTTTTCTGAGAAAATGGTTATATCAACATTACAGCATGCCACTTCTACAGTCAGCATGCCAAAAATAACACAGAAAGAAATGACTGCAAATCTAGTTAGAATTAAGCCGGTAATTATTGCGTTTGTGATCATTTCCAAGAATTGTTCCTACCCAAATATTAAATGGAAAAAAAAAGACTTCATTCTAGCTGTGAAAGTTTTCCACCTTTTCTTTTTCTTTTTCATTTAAGGTTTATGTTAGTAAAACATAAAGTATAGTTTATAATAGTAAAATTATTAATAGTTTTAACAGTATTTCTATATTGCTATTAAAGCAAAGTCATTTTAATAATATTTTGGAGACTCTATTTTTTCTTTATTACAAGAGGAAATATTTTCTTTTTCTTTTTTTCTGTTTGAAGTTTAGAATACTAATGTTTCCTAAAATTTGGATGGAAAGTATATAATCTTTTAAAGTCCTGATATACCATCTCTTTTCTGAGTCCCTCCATTGTCAGATAAGTAAATCTTGATTTGATAAAATACTTATTTGGCAAACTCTGGGTGAACATGGCGGTTAAGAATAGTGTACATGGAACCAGTGTACAGATGGAAATAAAGAGTCTTTCTTTTGTCTGTAATATGGTTTCTCTGAAAAGAGAATCCTTTATTCCAGGGAAAGTAGTTTTTTGGTTTTTGTTTTTTTAATGATGACAGCATAATTATTTAGGAGATTTCATTTTACTTAGAGTTTGTCTATCTTCTTCTCCCACTGTCCCCACGTCCCCGTGAACAAGTTAGATCCATCAGCGAATCATGTAAATATTTATAGTGTCCATTGCGACTGAACTGAACTGAATGATTAGTAGGAAATACGCATATTACACAACATTTCTGGTCCCTGGGGCATTTGACTTTTTTAGTCCTTGTGACAGGCTCATGCATAACTCTTCTCCATTAAAAACAGGACACATTCCTCTTCCACTGTTTCTCAACCAGGTGTTCTTCCTAGGGCCAATTGGCCTTGAAAGGTAACTTACTGACTAGGTATCAGAAAGATGAATGCTTCTTTTAAAAATAGCTGTAAGATGTTCTCTGTCAATGAAACCATCGCTCTTAAAAAGGAGTCTTGTTTGGAAACTTGCAGAGGTTCAGCCCATCTGTAGAATAAAGATCATTAATGATGTGATGTTCTTGTAGACATCTTGATTTCCTTGCCTTCAGGACTAGAAGCTGTCCCTTAGATATTCAGCAATCTGTGTATGGAGTACCGGCCTCAGTGTGGTTCAATATAGTGGCTATCACATTTCCACATCTTGAATTCTATACGTTTTCTTTTTCTATTTCGTTTTCTTTTTCTGTTTTCTTATTCTAATCTTATTCTAAGATTCTATCTTAGAATCTGTTTTCAAGGCTCTTGTTAAATGTTCAAGCCAAAGGAAAACTCAAACTCAGCAACTGTTTCGTCTTTCCTTCCAGATGAACTTTTTCCATATCCCCTATGGTACTTTTTCCATCAACATTTGATCCTCAATTTTCATTCCCCTAAAAGTGATTCCTGGAAGTCTTCCCAAATCTTCAGAAGCATGACTGATTTGATTTTACCTTTTCCTTTCTCACTTGTTTCATCATAAAATTGGTTTCTGGCTGACTTGAGTAAACTTTTGCCCTCTGAAGGAAGGGTTTGTAAAGCTTAGTTCAAAGCAAAATGTCTCCTGTTCCAATTCCAGTGATTTCTCTTCCAGATGAGAGAAAACGCTAGCAGCCCTCTAGCTAACTGTCCTCAAGCTACGGCCTTTTGGTGGTTCTTCCATGAAAGTTGCAAGCAATCCCTGATTCTCCAGCCACTTTAGCTCTTTTGACAGTAGCCCCTTCCTTGGAAGGACCTGGCAATTAGGCTAAGGCTGCTTCTTTCCCATCTCTGTCTTACACTTAGCTACAGAATGATAGAGGTAGTTCACTGTTAGAGCTGGTGATTGCCCTCAGGCTGGGCTTCTGCACTGTCTCTGGGAACAGTCACAGAGGTTGTGCTTCTTTGTTCTGGGCTGTAGTTCAGACACTTACTTATTAAGAGCCCTGAAAACATGATTTCAAAGAACTATAAGACATTATAGTAGACCTTGACCTGGCACTCATATTTACAAAGGTAAGTTGTGTTTCTGGTCTTTACAGGCTGTGAATAGAAGAAGAGCTGGGGACTTTCTAAGGCATTTCATCCCATCCTCAAGTTCCTGAATGATCTCAGTTTGTGTCTAGTATAGATGGTTGATGATTGCTGTGCTGCCATTGCTGTTGTTGTTAAGCAAATGTATGCTTTTCTTCTCTGTTATATATTTTATTTTATATATCAAATCATTCAAATAATGTTGAGTATGAATGTCCAGATACCTACTAACATGCATTTTAAAGTGTAGGCCCTTCTGCAAAATCAAAAGAATGCAAATGGCTGTTTACAGAAGAAAACCCAGATACCAAAAGTGAAACATTGAGAAAAGAGTAGAAAGTATCCAGGGGGACATTGCATCCTTTGATTTGGGGAAAGGCCCTTATATAATATTTCCTGTCAGTTGCCAGTGGACCTAGGTGTTTGCTTCTTCGTTCCAGAGCTGCTTCTTTGAGCAGGCCTTACTCAAAGAACTCAGCTCATCAGATAGATGTAAGTAAAGTGTCAGACTTTATTTTTTTGGGCTCCAAAATCACTGCAGATGGTGACTGCAGCCATGAAATTAAAAGATGCTTACTCCTTGGAAGAAAAGTTATGACCAACCTAGATAGTATATTCAAAAGCAGAGACATTACTTTGCCGACTAAGGTCCGTCTAGTCAAGGCTATGGTTTTTCCTGTGGTCATGTATGGATGTGAGAGTTGGACTGTGAAGAAGGCTGAGCGCCAAAGAATTGATGTTTTGAACTGTGGTGTTGGAGAAGACTCTTGAGAGTCCCTTGGAGTGCAAGGAGATCCAACCAGTCCATTCTGAAGGAGGTCAACCCTGGGATTTCTTTGAAAGGAATGATGCTAAAACTGAAGCTCCAGTACTTTGGCCACCTTATGTGAAGAATTGACTCATTGGAAAAGACCCTGATGCTGGGAGGGATTGGGAGCAGGAGGAGAAGGGGACGACCGAGGATGAGATGGCTGGATGGCATCACGGACTCAATGGACGTGAGTCTGAGTGAACTCCGGGAGATGATGATGGACAGGGAGGCCTGGCGTGCTGTGATTCATGGGGTCGCAAAGAGTCGGACAGGACTGAGCGACTGAACGAATGGACAGAAAGTTGAGATTCAGTAGAAACCATTCTAGGTACTTTAATATGCAAAGGATTTAATACAGGAAACTAGGTACTTACAAAATCACCAGGTGGATTGAACAAGTAGATTCTAGTCTAGGCCTCCAGGTATGATTCCAGAACATGGAAGAAGTACTCACCAGGGCATATAATCAGGAAGGTAGAGAATGGTGAAACTACCATATTTAGCCTCAAGTCAGAAAACATACAGGATAGCTGTAATCTTGGTATCAAGAAGTCATCTGCTCTCTAGGTTTGAAACACAGACCCTATTATAGAAATAACCCATGTCTACCAAACTTCCTTGCCAGTGTGAACAATGCAAAGTTGCAGGAAGATGGACCTCACTTCTGCCTTCAGATCTCCTGTTAGAATATCTAACTGAATTCATGTCCAAATGTATAGCAGGAAAAGCATTGGCAAAATGTAATTTTTAGCTTTCCAGCTTCTTCACTTTAGGAAGACTCTAGAAGGAGGTTAGAATGGATTCTGAGTAACAGTTGTCAAGAATTCAGCACATATCCAAAGAGAGCTGGCAGCAGCTTCAGCTCCCCTGGCAGGGTGAGGGAGTGTGAGCTCACTGGATATTACCAGGGCAGATGCCCTCAGGCAGCCTGAATGGCTGGAACAACAGCAAGATGAAGATTGATGCCATCTTGGCCATGAAGATGGCAGCTCCCAGCTGGCTGAGTAAGAAGGTACAACAAAGCCCTTACGGGTGGTGGGTGGTTTCAGTGACTTCTGGCACCTTTCTTGGTGTTGGAATTCCCCACCCTCCTTGACCCGCAGCTTTGAGGGAGAAGCATGGTAAGCAGGTGGGACGAGGCTATTTGCTGCCTGGCTTCTTTCCAGAACTGTTGATGGTGAGAGTCATCCTGTGGACTTTTTCATCAGTGTTTGAGTGGGAGGATGAGGAAGGTGGAATGGGTCCCTCTAGGACCTGCAGTTTCCTCTGCTGGAGTTGGTGGTGTCAGCAAAATAAGTGTGTGAGTGGTGGGGAGTCAACTGTGGGAGGTTTTGGGATTTTAGTGGTCCTGATGAGCGCACACAGAGAAGGTGAGTGTTTATGGACTGGCTTCTCCCAGCACCCTAAAGTTCCCCTCAGACTAAGTATTGGCCCTGGCCTTGGGGCAGGAGGCTATGTGACCACACTGAAAGAGTCACATCCTAGTTGGACCAGGGGAGCCACCTTCATGCAAGACTGTGCCGATGCCTTTTTTAAAACATCCCATGGCTTCCTGTTTGCATGAGTCAAAAGTCCAAGGGTTCTTTTTTGACCACTAAGCTCTATGTGATTGGGCTTCCCAGGTGGCTCAGTGGGTAAAAAATCTTCCTACAATGCAGGAGACGCAGGAGATGATGGTTTGATCCCTGGGTTGGAAAGATCCCCTGGAGGAAGGCATGGCAACCTGCTCCAGTACTCTTGCCTGGAGAAGAATCCCATGGACAGAGGAGCCTGGTAGGCTACAGTCCATGGGGTCTCAAAGAGTTGGACACGACTGAAACAGCTGAGCGTGCACCCACACATGTCCTGTGTGATCTGAATCCTGCTAAGTCTGATTTAATTTCTCCTTCTCCTGCTTGCTCACTATGTCCCAGAAGCACTCATCCTCTCCCAGTGCCTTTTGTAGGTCAACATGAATTGACCTTAGAGCCCTCCCTCATCATTTGCTCTGCCAGGAATAATCTTCCCTCAGGTCTTTGCTTAGTTAACTTAAGCTTATGAGTCCCACTGTCATCTCCTCAAAAATTAGAGTATCTAGTTCTCTCAACAAGGAATGGGTGAGTCCTATGTGAAGAGAGTGTTGACATTGTAGTGGAAGATACAGTGCATGCTTAGCTCAGTTGTATCTGACTCTTTGCAACCCCATGGACTGTAGCCCACCAGGCTCCTCTGTCCATGGAATTCTCCAGGCAAGAATACTGAAGTAAGTTGCCATGCTCTCCTCCAGGAGATCTTCCCAATCCAGGGATGGATCCCAGGTCTCTCGTACTGCAGGTGGATTCTTTATTGTCTGAGCCACTAGGGGAGCCAGGAGATATAGCAGATGATTTAAATTAAAGAAGAGATACACCATGTTTCTGGGATAGTAAGATGAAATATTGCAAAGGATATCAGTTTTTCCAAATTAATTTTCTCCAATTAATTTCCTACCCCCAAGGAAAATATCAGCAGCATGACAAAATGATTCTAAAGTTGACAGTGGAGAATAAGCAGGCAATAATAGTTGAGAAATTAAAAGAGGAAAAATTAAAGGTGACTTACCTTATGAGCTAATAAAACATAAGGCTACTAAAATGGAAAATGTTTGGTATTTGCAAAAGAAGTGACAGGACTGTGGAGAAGATTAAAGAATCCTGAAACCAAATCTTATAAAAATAGGAATTTAATATATCATAAAGAAGGAATCAGAAATCAGTGAGAAGGAAATTACGAAACAAAAATACTGGTGTCTTTCAGGTATATGCCCAAAAGAATTAAAAACATGTCCATGTAGAAAGTTGTAAGTGAATATTTACAGCAGCATTATTCATAATAGTCAAACATAGAAATAACACAAATATCCATCAACTGGATAAATGTATGTATATTGATACAGTGGAATAGTACTCAGCCAAAAAAAGAACGAAGTACGTACATGCTACAACATGGGCAAATCTTGGAAACGTGCTTCATGAAGAGGCCAGACACAAAAGCCACAGATTGGATGATTCCATTAATTTGGAATGTCCAGAATAAACAGACAGTAGCTTAGTGGTTGCCAGGGGCTGGAGGAAGAGTGATTCCTAATAGGTATAGGGTTTCTTTTGCGGTTGCTGAGAATATTTTGGAATTAGAAAGTGGTGATGGTTGTACAGCTTTGTGACTATATTTAAAAATCACCAAATTGTACACTTTAAAATGGTAGATTTTATGTAAATCATATCTCTATTTAAAAAGTATTGGGGAAACTGATTATACAGATAATATCAGTTAATCCATACATCAAGATAAATCTTAGATGAACTAAGTCATTACATTAAATATACGTGAATACTGAACTGCTCTGAGAATTATAAAAATAAAAGGTGAAACTTCAAAGAAAAATATCACTAGATTTTTTTACTATACGAAATAACGAACTTGTATGTCAAGACATCAAAATCAAAAAGTAATAATCTGAAATGATATTTTTCATAAATATGGTAGAAATATTAATACTCAATGTTTTACTATCTCAGTAATAGTTATAAGAAAAATTCTAAAACCTTAGCAGGAAAAAAAAGTACATAGGGGATAAATAAAGAAAAAGGTAATCTGAAAAATGAAAGGTAAAATGAGGTGTTCTTTTCTTCTACCAAATTAACAGCACCTCTGTTTTACAGGTAAAGTGGTATTTCTTACATCTCTAGCATTGGAGGCCAAAAGTGAGGAAAAATTTGCAACCAAGTTATGAAACGAGATAATACCCGTGTGGATGCTATGTGGGTACATCCCGTGCTCTTTATTTTTAAGAAAATCTCCAGTGTACATGATTTCTCTTTTAGATTTAATTATTAAAATTGAACTTGATAGAAGCTTGAATTTTGTTTTTCAAAACTCTAATGTAGTATTGGTTTTTTTTTAATGACATTTAACCTATGTTAACCAGGATTTAAATTGATTATAATACTTATATATATTTTTTTTCTCATGAAATCAGAGATCACCAATACAAATTGTAAAACTTGACAGTGCTCAATATTTTTAGAGTTCCTATTTTTTCTTTCTCACTTGTGTTGGCAGTAGACTGTCCATACTAGACTATGCTGGATATTTTTAATGGAGACAGCAAAGAGGCAGCCCAACGGAAGTCCCCTCTTCCCAGCCATCTTCAGGCTCCAGGAGAAGTGGGCGAGTGCTGTTGGAATGAGGAGCATAAACGTACAAGATTATAAAGATGAACTACACTGCTCCCTCCACACTCGCCACTCTCTGTTAGACTTACCTTCAGTCATGTGTACTGTGATTCAGACAAGTTCACCACAGACCCAGAAAAACTGGGAGTTAGTTCTACACTGTATGGAAAGCAACTCAGGAATATACAATCCCTTGTATTTTCTAATGATCCCTTTGATTACATAGGAGACATTATATTATGTGTAAACATTTTATTATTCGATTTTCACATAGTCTCATTGTTAATAGCCTCTGTATTTCACTATAAAAACCGCTATTCTCTGCTACAAGTAAAATTCCAGAATTCAGTCCGATTTGCACGCTCTTGAGAAAGTGGTTGTGGGAAGATGTCGTGCACATCTTCGACATTAACACAAGTTAGGGAAAAGCAAGAGGCAGCCTTTTGTCTATTCCTTGTCCTTGCTGTCTAGCTAAGGCTGCATCAGGATAATAAGGCAGTTCTATCAGAATACTGCACTAATTAGTTGCAATTTCTTAACGTCCTTGGGCTGCTTCTGAAAACTAATTACTGGGAACCAGAGAGTGTAAGAGAATACACACCCTGCGGATATGTAGTTAACATGCACACCTCTCACGGGTGCTGATGGGACAGGCTACTTAATTTCCCCAAAGAGGATGCACTGGGTTTCCCCCTCCCCATCTTTTAAGTTTTCCTTTCTTAACAGCTTTGTTAATTTAGGTTAAGTGGTTTGGTTGTCATGGAAACCAGTATTCCTCTCAGGCTGATTGTGTCAAAGGCATCATTAATCTGTTTTCTCAACTGCCTCTTCCTCATCCGTCTAATGCAGTCTCCCACCCCGCCCCCTCCTTTGGATGACATCATTTTGGACATTTTTAGGACACCATATGTGAGATTCAGCACAGTTTATTTTCTATTCAAATTCCATATCACTATGTTAATTGTTACATTCCCATCCCGAAGGAGGAAGATGGTTTCCCTATATGGGGGGACATAACACTCCCAAAGGTGAGGCTAAAATTACTTAATACACCTCAGGTGCAATTCAGCTTCTGAAATAACTCTTTCCTTTTCATCTCCTGGGTTTTCTTCTTAGGATTCTAAATTACCATTTTTGATGTTTGGGGAACCATGATCTTTGAAAGAGTAAAGAACCTATACTATTGGATTAGGGAAGAGGGTGGATAATTCAGATATTACTGTGGCCACCCTTCTCTTGAGATGGCCTTGAACTTGGTGAGAGACTATGAAGCCCCGCCTGTTGTCTGTTTCACTCAAGATGATGCTTTTGGTGCAGAACGTGTCATTTGTGTCCTTTTGCCATGGTATCCACAAATCTGTCCCCAAATACAGTGTAACAGTGGCTATTTGCCCCCTGTAGTTCTGACCCTTGGAAAGATTCTCAAGTGATTTGTTCTGCTTTGGCCAGTGAGCAAAATTTTGCCTGGCCAAAGCTCTATCTTTACACAAAGTTTTCAGATTTTCTGCCCACTCTTATGAAGGGCATTTTGATGTGAGTGGACTTAGGTCAGCGGCGTGCAGCACTTTAGTATAATTTGATGCATGGTCCATTCACTCTACTTCTTGGTCTTCTTGATAGAAGAATTTTGAGAATTGTCTCACCACTCTCCTCTTGGGAAAATCAAATCTCATCTTTCCTTAATCCGCTCTTGTTTTTATGGGAGTGGTACTGAAAAGCTTGGAAACAATGTTTATTTACATTTTATATGCAGTCATATCATTTATACATAAATCACATATTAGGATGTGATTTTTTTTTCTTATATTGTAACAACAGATAAATGATATTCCTAACATTTTTTGTAATGTCTACTTGATTCTAAAGGTTATATCTTTTTCTTGTCTCTATTCCTTGGGCAGAATTCATTGTTTTTTTCTCTAATTCCTCTTATTTTCATTCAGACATTTATTATAGCATGAATGCCATTTAATTGTTAATTTAAAAGTATGTCTCTTCAAAACATGAATTATTTGAATCATGAGTTATATCTTTCCTTTATGCCCATCAGAGTGCCTAACATATATTAGTTAGTCACATTATTTGTTGGGTAAACAAACGTTGACTTAAGACCAAAACAAATTTGATTTATAACTATATCAATTTACAATAGTAAAAAATGTCTATCGGTCTTGATTATCAACAATGGGGGTAGAATCGATCAGATTTCAAGTGTTAACTCTCTGAGAAGTATTTCTATTTTATTTAGGCCAGAGGAATGAAGCTAAGTATAAGCAAGCTACACAAAGCCAGTTGGTGGCTGTCTTAGCCTGTTTAGATTGCTATAACAGAATGTAGACTGGGTGGCTTATAAACAACAGAAAGTCATTTCTCATAATTCTGGAGGCTGGTAAGTCAAAGATCAAGGTCCTGGCAAATTCAGCATATGGAGAGCCTGCTTCTTGTTTCACAGATGGTGTCTTTTTGCTGCATCCTCACATGGCAGAAGGGACAAGGGAACTCTCTGGGCATTTTTTATAAGGGCACTATTCCCATTCACGAAGGCTCTGCTCTCATGACCTGAGTATTTCCCAATGGTCCTGCTTCCAAATACCATTGTATTAGGGATAGGTTTCAGTAAGTGAATTTGGGGGATGGGGCACAAACTTTCCATCTACACTCGTGACTAAGATTTATGCTTCTGCAAGTCTAAGTTTAGGAGACTTGGTGATACCAGGTTGATAGGGGGCATGAGAAAGGACCTAGAATGACTCCGCTCTCTGGGTTAGGTTCCTGGAGGGAAGTTCACAATACAGGGGAGAGCAGGTCTGGCCCGTGGAATGGGGAAGATGGGTGAGTGGCTGGAACATGCTCAGGTGGACTCTGAACTTTCAAGTACCAGTGCAGAATAATTGGGCCTTTCTGAGTAAAAGACAAAGAAATTCCTCAATTATATTTTTCTCTGATGGCTGAGTGTTTAATGCAACCATATAGAAGCAAATGTCCAGTATCGTGTTGTTCCAAGCAAGAAGGCCTCTCAATCAGGGCTGTTGGAAAGACAGCCAACAAGAGTACTAGGAACTTCTGCAGCATGGTAAGCAATTCAGATTTTGTAAGAAAGACTTGATATCAAGATTCTTTCTGAGCCCAGGAAATCACTCATGTTATCTCTGACATTTTTCAAAAATTGTTCAGTCGCTCTGCGTCTGACTCTTTGTGACCTCGTGGATTGCAGCATGCCAGGCGTCCCTGTCCTTCACTATCTCCCAGCGTTTGCTCACACTCATGTCCACTGAGTCAGTGACGTTGTCCAACATCTCATCCTCCGTCATCCCTTCTCCTCCTGCCCTCCATCTTTCCCAGCATCAGGGTCTTAAAGAACATAAACACTAACTCCCCATTCTCCATCCACGCTCCACCCCTTCCCCAGCCCCCCTGGCATCTACCCATGTACTTTCTGACTCTATGAATTTGACTGTTCTATATACAAGTGGAATCAAACAGTATTTGTCTGCACCTACTATATATTGGAAGGCATTTTTAAGGTTAACTTAATATATGTCCTACAAACAGATTGTACCTTCTATTTTTTCCCCCTGTTCTATACAGTAGGTTCTCATTAGCTATCTATTTTATACATAGTAGTGTATATATATGTCAGTCCCAATCTGGACAGAGTTTCAGTTTAGGAAGGAGAAAAATTTGGGAGATGGATGATGGTGAGAACTGCACAACAATGTGGATGTACTTAGTGCCACTGAACTGCACCGTCAAATATGGTTAAAAGACAATGTTTTGTATTATGTGACTTTTGTTGTTCAGTCCCCAGGGTGTATCTGATTCTTTTGCAATCCCATGGACTGTAGACCGTGGTCTGTAGCCCACCAGGTTCCTCTGCCCATGGACTTTCCCAGGCAAGAATACTGGTGAGGTTGTCATTTCCTCCTCCAGGGGATCTTCCTGACCTAGGGATCAAGTCGGTGTCTCCTGCATTGACTGGTGGATTCTTGAACGCTGAGCTGCTAGGGAAGACCATGTGACTTTTACTACAATAAAAAAAAATTAGAGAACAGTTAGGCCCACAGAAGGGCAGAAACCAAAGGTGGTCGCCTCTGACCTCTTCCCTCTCCTGGACGTCCCTAGCTTTCTTTTCTAATTCTTGGCCTTTTCTGACATTTATTTCATCCCCTTCTCTGTCCTGGCCGGCTTTGTCTGTATCTTTATAGACCTTGGTTCCTCGAAACTTTATCAGGTACAGGGTCCATTTTGTCTGTCTTTTTATGTCATAGGCTACTTCCTCCTTCAGCTCTCCAGATAAACGACATTGTTTTATTCTCCCAGATTTCCAGAATTCTCAGGAGAGAATGCTTATTGTCCATTTCGTTTTAAAGATACAGGGGGTACGGGCAGGGCTACCCGACTGCCATCCATTTGTCAGCTGTGTGGGTGACAGGCACTGCAGACCAGACCATGGACAGTAAATTCACTGAAAACATCACTTGGAGACACACTACACCCCTTGCAATCAAGATGATTGGTTATTTCCCTAGCTACAACTCCTGTAGAAACAAGGATTTCTATCACAATAGTTCTTTTGTCATGATTTTTAATATAAATGAGCAGCATAAGCTTCAAGCTGCTGCTGCTGCTGCTGCTAAGTCGCTTCAGTCATGTCCGACTCTGTGCGACCCCATAGACGGAAGCCCACCAGGCTCCCCCATCCATGGGATTTTCCAGGCAAGAGTACTAGAGTGGGGTGCCATTGCCTTCTCCAAGCTTCAAGCAGAGGCTGTTAAATCTTAACATTTCTGAGGGCCTTTTCCAGGACTCATGTAGTATCTTTATGTTGTTAGCAAACACTCCATGAAATCCAGGCTTTATTTCCTGCCGTAAGGAGGTGCAGTAACATGTAGAAGCCACCAGATGTCACTATTGCAGGTAGCATTCCAAATCCCCAGCCTGCATCTGATAAGGTCGGTGGAGCAAACATTTCAGTTAATAGTTGACAGGCCCCCCAAAATCATCTAGACTGTCCCTTCTGATGGGAAGCCACAGTGAATGGTGGTGGTTTACCTTTAATGATACTCAGATG
Source organism: Aepyceros melampus (assembly GCA_006408695.1). Classification (NCBI taxonomy): domain Eukaryota; kingdom Metazoa; phylum Chordata; class Mammalia; order Artiodactyla; family Bovidae; genus Aepyceros; species Aepyceros melampus. The sequence goes on from SJXQ01012718.1 coordinate 614,777, forward strand.
AAGAGCAACGTTTCTAAAAACCACCCATCTCTGTGGGCCACTTGCAGGACAGAATCACCAAAACAAATTGGCTCCACAGTCTTTACACCTGAATATCAGTCATTCTAAAGCCAGATAGCCATGGTCTCTGCCTGCTGCCCAACCTCTATGTGCTTTTGTTTTTGTCAAGATCAAATCATTTTAGTAAATGGTATATTTTGCCTTTGAAATAGCACAGTCCCTAAGAGTAAGAAACATTAAGACGATATCACAGTGGCGGCAAAGGTTGACTTCCCTTGGCTTAGGAGGACAAAGCCCAGAAGCTGAGGGCCCCAGGGAAAGGCCTCTGGTTAGCAACTCTCTGCTGGCTTCAATTTAACCCTGAACTTACTGTGGAGTGTGGCAGGGGAGGTGTTGTGGTTTTCCTCACCATGTATTGTTGTCTTTTCGTTTTTCTCTTCCCTTTCTCTTCTGGGCTCCTCTCCTCTTCCCTTACCTCAATTCTCCTTTCCCCCCTTGCCCTTAGTTTCCAGTGATGCTGAAGGCATTTCTTAGCTCCCTCTGTAGCAATGGATGCTCAAGAAGTTATGACTTTGGAACCTGATTTCCTGTCCCTTGTCTTCTTCTCCTAATATTCTCAACCACAAATAGAAGGTTGTCAGCTACTAGAAATGGATGACTCACTGGGACAGTAGAACCTAAAGAACACCATGGGAGATCTGGGTGGAGAGGCAGGTCTGACCTAGGCCAGTGTTTCTCAAAGTGGGTTCAGTAGAACTTCACTCCTCAGGATGTATCATGAAGAAGCAGTTCCATGCACATCTAATTCAAGAAATACCATAGTTCATAGCATCTTTGGGGAGGTTTGCTTTGTACGGAGGGCAGTCAAGATTCCAATATGTATTCAGCAAAGAACTGGTGAACTGGTGGTATGCAGAATATATTTTGGGGACTATTCCCACTGCAGGAAAGTTTTATAAATCCAGTCTTAGCAAAGAAACAAAACTGAATCCCTCTTCTAAAACAGGCTCAAGCTTTGATTTTTATATTCTGAGATTTTTTTATTTAGAGCAAGTAGAATAATATATAGAGGATGTCACTTTTCTATGATGTCATTCACATTTCTAAAAATAAATACGAAGTTACTGATACATCTGTAAGACTTCCTTTGGAGGCATTTTTGCTTCTTGAATTATCTATAGCTTTAAATCATATAGTTTAATATTTATTGGGTGCCCATTGTATTCCCAGTGCTGTTCAGAGAATGCAAAAAAATTAGATATGACTCTTGTTCCAAAGGAAAACTGGGAGCAAACTGTATAGTCTTTTTCTTTTTATACTCTGCTAGTCTGATGCCTATGCCTAGAATAGACACACCTTGGGCAAATCATGGTGGGCATTATTAGCTATTTGGTTAAATGTTCTGAGTTGAAGAGAACACTGTAGTTCATCTAGACCTTTCAAACGTCTTTTTACCTTATCGCGTAAGAAAGTTAAAAACAAATTTCAAATAAGTGGCTTCTAATGGGGCTTCACTTGTGGCTCAGCTGGTAAAGAATCTGCCTGCAATGCAGGAGACCTGGGTTCAGTTCCTGGGTTGGGAAGATTACCTGGAGAAGGGAAAGGCTACCTACCCCAGTATTCTGGCTGGAGAATTCCACGGACTATAGACCATGGGGGTCACAATGAGTCAGACACAACTGAGCGACTTTCACTTTCAATGGGGCTTCTCAGGTGGCGTTAGCAGTAAAGAACCTGCCTGCCAGTGCAGGAGACATAATAGATGCTGTTTTGATCCCTGCATTGGGAGGATCCCCTGGAGGAACACCCACTCCAAGATTGTTGCCTGGAGAATCTCATGGGCAGAGGAGCCTGGTGGGCTACAGCCCATGGGGTCACAGAGAGTCAGACATGACTGAAATGACTTGCACACGGCAATCTTGTAGTCAACATTCTCTTGAATATGCAACACTGAGCTCCACAGCTGTAGGGAGTACTCCTTAACCCTCACCCCATCTTCCCTGAACCCTGGCAATCTGCCTGCTTTTGGGGAGATCACAGTGACCACTCATTTGCCATGTATCAGGAAGTTTGGTTGTACTTTGGGGGATATGGACAGTAAGGTGACCCAACCAGACCACAGACTCTCTCTCACTCTCCTGCTTGGGTCTACCACCTCTCCAAGGCATTCAATGTTATTTTCTTAGATTTTGCCTGAGTTCAACATCCAGGTTCTGCCATTTCACAAGTATCCTGCCTTTTTACCTTCACAGCAGATGTGGAGTTCTCCCCATTTGGACTTAGACAAGCCATTCAGAATAATTTCACTCCCTTGCCTCTCTCAGGGTTGTGCTCTCAAGTCTCAGACACAGAGCAATGTGGGGGTGAAGCCCCCAAAGACCATTTCCAGGGGCCTGAATCAAGGTTCCCACCCTGGTCCACTCTGCTAATGAACCACAGCACACACCTGGAAACTAGGGTTCATGAGTCCTGGTCTTTCCAGGAGATGACTCTCCATATTAGCCGTATCAGGACCAAAGGCAATCACTATTTTCTTCCTATTGTTCCTTGGTGGCTCACACACTAAAGAATCTGCCTGCAATGTGAGAGACTCCAGTTTGATCCCTGGGTTGGGAAGATCCCCTAGAGAAGGGAATGGCTATCCACTCCAGTATTCTTGCCTGGAGAATTCCATGGACTGAGGAGCCTGGTGAGCTACAGTCTATGGGGTCAAAAAGAGTCAGACATGACTGAGCAACTAACACTTTTACTTTCATTAGGTCTAATGTCAGAGAAAGCCTGATGAATGATTATTGAATTGACCCATACATTTTGCTCCTTGAAATATTGTGAGTAACTCTTTAGAAACTGTTTCTTCTTTGAGGAGGAATTTTTGTGGGATGTTAGCAACTTCCTTCTAGATAGATCTGTGATTCTAAAAAGGCATAACCCACTTGGGACAAAAGCCAACTTCCATATCAGTTAAAGCTTAGCTTGTGTACAGGATGAATAAATTCTAAATAGAATGTAAGAAAAATCCTTTTCAAAGCTTCTCCTTGATTTACGGACTTTATAAATATGACCCTTGGAAGATAGCATGCAGGATTATGGGATTTATCTTGTGTGTTTGCCATGAGGATGAAATAGAGTTTTAGAATTATTGAGGCCAGATGCATAGAGAAATTAAATAAGCTCTGTGGATGAAAAGGAATTTTTAGAAAAGTACCCTATAAGACATATCAGGTAATAAAGCACTGGGGCCAGATGGATACATAGCTGTATTGTACAGAACACTCAGTCATAAATTACTTCCAGTTTTAGAAGAGGTTTATAAACATGCTTCAGGAACCAAAGAAACCTCTCCTTGTTCCAGTTCCACTGGCAGGAAAAAAAGAAATGTATAGGCAATAAGCTCATTTTATTCCTTAACTCTGTCCAAGAAACCACGACTGTTAGATTTAAAAACTAGGGTTCATGAGTCCTGGTCTTTCCAGGAGATGACTCTCCATATTAGCCGTATCGGGACCAAAGGCAATCACTATTTTCTTCCTATTGTTCCTTGGTGGCTCACACACTAAAGAATCTGCCTGCAATGTGAGAGACTCGAGTTTGATCCCTGGGTTGGGAAGATCCCCTGGAGAAGGGAATGGCTATCCACTCCAGTATTCTTGCCTGGAGAATTCCATGGACTGAGGAGCCTGGTGAGCTACAGTCCATGGGGTCAAAAAGAGTCAGACATGACTGAGCAACTAACACTTTTACTTTCATTAGGTCTAATGTCAGAGAAAGCCTGATGAATGATTATTGAATTGACCCATACATTTTGCTCCTTGAAATATTGTGAGTAACTCTTTAGAAACTGTTTCTTCTTTGAGGAGGAATTTTTGTGGGATGTTAGCAACTTCCTTCTAGATAGATCTGTGATTCTAAAAAGGCATAATCCCACTTGGGACAAAAGCCAACTTCCATATCAGTTAAAGCTTAGCTTGTGTACAGGATGAATAAATTCTAAATAGAATGTAAGAAAAATCCTTTTCAAAGCTTCTCCTTGATTTACGGACTTTATAAATATGACCCTTGGAAGATAGCATGCAGGATTATGGGATTTATCTTGTGTGTTTGCCATGAGGATGAAATAGAGTTTTAGAATTATTGAGGCCAGATGCATAGAGAAATTAAATAAGCTCTGTGGATGAAAAGGAATTTTTAGAAAAGTACCCTATAAGACATATCAGGTAATAAAGCACTGGGGCCAGATGGATACATAGCTGTATTGTACAGAACACTCAGTCATAAATTACTTCCAGTTTTAGAAGAGGTTTATAAACATGCTTCAGGAACCAAAGAAACCTCTCCTTGTTCCAGTTCCACTGGCAGGAAAAAAAGAAATGTATAGGCAATAAGCTCATTTTATTCCTTAACTCTGTCCAAAAAACCATGACTGTTAGATTTATAAAGCTATTAAGCAGTTTCTTTGCCTTGATCAAGTGGGTTTATTCTGTGGAAAATTTCTGGAAAATAATACTTATTACCCAGTTAATATTGTAAGTGTAGTACTAGATAATAGAAAAATGGGTATGGCTAAGGCTTTTACCTAGTGAATGGAGAAGCAGAGAAAGCGCTCATTTCAATGAATATAGTCATAGAAGGTTTTTGTAGAAATTTCAAAACTAGCCTGAATCCAGGGAAAATAAATTGGACTTTCTCATCTTGGGGTATATATTCTTAGAATAATCATGGCTAGATTAACCTATTACTATCACACATGTTTCTTAAAGTGAGGTTTGAAATAGCAAAAAAATTGGGAAAAATCCTTATGTCCAACACTAGGTTAGTTCATTCAATGGACTTTATGCAGTTGTTACAAATAATGTAGAATGTTTAATACCAGAAAGATGGCTGTCTATTTTAAGTGATAAAAATGAATTTCCAAGGAGTCTTCATGGTATGATTTACATTTTGTAAACTAATAGAAAAATGCACTTTTGTGTCTGCAATGTCTACCCGTAGTCTTAGAGTCAAATGGACAATAAAACTCAAGACTATCAGGGACTTCCCAAGTGCTGCTAGTGGTAAAGAACCCACCTGCAATGCAGGAGACATAAGACATGTGGGTGCGATCCCTGGGTCTGAAAGATTCCCTGGAGCAGGGCATGGCACCCCACTCCAGTATTCTTGCCTGGAAAATCCCATGGACAGAGGAGCCTGGCAGGTTACAGTCCAGGGGGTCACAAAGAGTCAGACAAGACTGGAGTGACTGAGCACACGTCAGAGGAGACACTTAGCCCAGGCTGCTGTGGAGGGTGCACACAGGAAGCCCAGCTTGTCTGCAGGGCAGGGTCAGGCATTCTTTCTCAGTGGGCGTCTTTGCAGCCATACAACTCTGGCACATGGACACCAGGCAGGGCAAGATCTGCCATGGCTTGGAAGCCCTAGACCTCATGGCAGCTAAATATTTCTTAAAACAGCTCAATATGTTTCCATGGTCTGCAAAAGGAAATCCAGTTACAAGAGTCACCACACTCAGGGATGGTATCTGGAGCTCATTTACAGTCTCTCCCAATCCAGAAGCAATTTACCAACCAAGAGTCATCTTCATCAGTAAGCAATATAGCTTAGTGCTATAGACTGAATATTCAGTCATAAATCCCAAGGTCATAGCATTAAATGATGGAGCCTTTGGAAGGTGATTAGGTCATGAAACCAGAGCTCTCAATTATGGAATTTGTGCTATTAATAGAAGACTGAGAAAGCTTGTTGCCCCTTCTTCCATATGAGGTTACAGCAGCGAGATGGTAGTTTAGGACCAAGCCCTCACCCAACACCGACTCTGCCAAAGGCTTGATCTTGGACTTCCAGCCTTCAGTACTGTGAGGAATAAGTCTTTATAACCTTCTCAGTCTATGATATCTTTGTTAGAGTGGAATGGACTGACATCAACTGTCAAGAGTTAACATTACCCTTGTTGAGCAATCAGGTGTTTAGGTGGTCAGTTTAAGACAATATCTAAACTGAGAATAACTGTCCAGGGTTTATTTACTGACTGCTGCTGCTGCTAAGTCGCTTCAGTCGTGTCCGACTCTGTGCGACCCCATAGATGGCAGCCCACCAGGCTCCGTCCCTGGGATTCTCCAGGCAAGAACACTGGAGTGGGTTGCCATTTCCTTCTCCAATGCATGAAAGTGAAAAGTGAAAGGGAAGTCCCTTAGTCGTGTCTGACTCTCAGCAACCCCATGGACTGTAGCCTACCAGGCTCCTCCGTTCATGGGGTTTTCCAAGCAAGAGTACTGGAGTGGGTGCCATCACCTTCTCCAATTCACTGACTGGGATAGTAATAAAAAAGAGAAATTAGAGGTGTCCTTACTGCCTTTATCAGGTCTCCAGAAGGTAGAACTAAATTGTTAATTGAAGGACCACTTTTCATAGAGAAGGACCTTTAACACTTTACCTGTACTTATAGTGTTTGTTATATTAACCTTTATTTATTCTTTCTGTTTTGATTTTTTTTTTTTTGGTCCTTGCAGATTCAAATTACTGAGTCATTTGTATATATGTCATCTCCTTTATATTTGTTTAGTAACTTGAATGGAAGTACCCCCAGCCTGCCTCAAGATAAAGCCTCTTACATTATACCTCTGAAGATGCAGCCTTCAGCCATGCCCACACCCACCCTGGGATGACTATGGCTTCTGCAGAGCTTGCTTTTATTGTCTTTTCCCCAACTGTTCTATCAGGCCATTCACCTCTGGTGGTATCACACCCAGGTTTTAGGCTCTACAAATTTCCAGCTGTTTGTTCTATTGCATTTAACAATATTCTGGGATATAAATTGCTCTATCATCTTATCTAATTAAATTTCGGTCCTTTTGCAGGAGTAAATCTTTGAGGCCAGTCTTTGAGATTTGTTTTGACCCCAGGGGGGCTGTTCTTAGCCATCTTCCCCATAGTTCTCCCTTTTTAGCCTCCACTGGTCTACAATTTAGCTTATCAGTCTCAGAAGGCTACCAGCCTCCTCTTAGTTGCTTACGCTGACATCTCCACTGTTTTCTTTTTTATTTATTTTATTGGAGTATAGTTACGTTACAATGTTGTGTTAGTCTCTGCTGTACAATGAAGTGAATCAGCTGCATGTATACATACACGCCCTTCCTCTTGGACCTCCCTCCCACCATCCCACCCATCTAAGATACCACAGAGCGCTGAGCTGAGCCCCCTGTGCTTTTTGGAAGGTTCTCACCAGCTATTTTACACATGGTAATGGATCTGTATCAGTGCTTCTCTCTCTGTTTGTCCCACCCTCCCTTTCCCCCAGTGTGTCCCAAATCTGTTCTCTATGTCTGTGTCTCTATTCCTGCCCTGGAAATAGGTTCATCTGTACCGCGTTTCTACATTTCACACCCATGTGTTCATATATGATACTTGTTTTTCTCTTTCTGACTTACTTCTCTCAGTGTACATACTCTAGGTTCATCCACATCTCTAGAAATAACCCAATTCCATCCTCCTTTAATGGCTGAGTAATATTCCATTGTATATGTGTCACACATCTTTACCCGCATACACTCTTGGCAGGAATGTAATTTGATACAGCCACTGTGGAGAACAGTATGGAGGTTCCTTAAAAAACTAAAAATAGAACTACCATATAACCCAGAAATCCCACTATTGGGCATATATCCTGAGAAAACCAAATTCAAAAGGACACACATACCCCAGTGTTCATTGCAGCACTATTGACAATAACTCCATGGAAACCACCTAAATGCCCACTGTTCTCCGCAGCGCCCTTGGACTTAAACTTCCCCATGTCTTTTTCTGGATAAGATCATTTCTTTGAGTGATTGAAAGCTCTCTGCTCTTATAGCTTGTCTCTCTCCCTGGGCAGAACCCTTGCGCCATGCTCCAGAGCTTGGGGACATTGGTCTACTTTTCTCAGGATGATACCCTTGCTTGACAAGCAGTGTGCTGAATCGGGGAATAGCCTGTGGTCTTTTCAACGTGCTTCTCCTGGCATGGAATCTCTGCTCACAAGTGAGCTGGGATCAAGGGGATTTAGCCCCAGCATTCTCAGCCTGTTATGCCTGGAATAGAGCATCTGCAATCTGAAGCTGAGAGGATGAGCAATGCTGGTGACCTGGTCCTCCTGGGGAGATAATGCGGTTCCAGACCCAGAGCTGGGGAAGGAGGGAGCCCATGTTCTTGGCTCCAGCAGCCTGCGTTGGTGTTTCCATCATGCTGAGCTGGGGTGGGGGGAATGCCACCAATTCATTTTGTTCTTGGGGCTTCCTTGATGACTCAGACAGTAAAGAATCTGCCTGCAATGCGGGAACCCTGAGTTGGATCCCTGGGTAGAGAAGATCCCCTGGAGAAGGAAATAGCTACCCACTCCAGTATTCTTGCCTGGAGAATTCCAAGGACAGAGGAGCCTGGTGGGCTACAGTCCATGGCCTGGCGAAGAGTTGGATGCGACTGAGTGAATAACACTTTACTTGTTGTTCTTACTGAGATTTAGTAGTTTTTCTTGAATAAATACTTCTCTAAAGGTTCTTGCAGAGTTATACGCCCTTAGGAATATTTCTAGAAACTTAAACATTTTTTAAAAAGTAATTTTTACTAGTTATGATTGCTTTACTGGGGTGGTTTGTGGAGCTCCTCTTATTGCCATTCTAGAAATTTATTTCCCCTTCTTGTTTATAATTTATGTGTCTCAAGGACCAAAAGTCTGTAGTTATTTCATTAATACTACACATTTATTAAAAAGATGGAAAACGTATGCAGTCACCTAGCAGCAGCAGCAGCATGGCTCAGACAGTAAAGCATCTGTCTGCAATGCAGGAGACCCAGGTTCAATCCCTGGATTGGGAAGATCCCCAGGAGAAGGAAATGGAAGCCCACTCCAGTACTCTTGCCTGGAAAATCCATGGACAGAGGAGCCTGGTAGGCTACTGTCCGTGAGGTCACAAAGAGTTGGACACGACTGAGCGACTTCACTCACTGGATGAAAAATTATATTGATTTAAATATTCGTATTTTGTTTATGTGTATTTTTTGCCTCAAACTTTTTTTTGAAAGGAGAAGAAAGCTTTTAGTGAAATCTTAGTAGGAAGCTGCTATGTAGCACATGGAGCTCAGCTCGGTGCGCTGTGATGACTTAGAAGGGTAGGATGAGCTGGGTGGGAAGGAGCTCAAGAAGGAGGGATATATATATACTATGGCTGATTCCCGTTGTTCTGTGGCAGAAGTCAACATATACTGTAAAGCAATTGTACTCCAATTTTTAAAAAATAAAAGAAGCAAGTAAAAAGGAATCCTTTCCCCCTTGGTGGTTGCATCATGCCTGCAATCCATTCTCTTCCTTTTACTGAGAGATTTGATGGGGAAAATGTCATTAATATGTTCTCCTTATGAACATATATGATCTCTTAGTAAATACACTAATAGCATCCACTGATGGGAGAATCTTCAGTTGTGGAATGTTGTTAGCATAGCAGAATGTGCCTGGTCTGTCTAGAATTGATCTATTTCTGGGGTGTGGCTCTGTCAAAAAAGTCACATAAACTATTTTTTGGGGAGGTAAAGACAGGGTGTGGTCACTGGTTGTCCAGAGCATTGGACCTAAAAAAGCAGAGGCTCCTCATCCCCTCCCCTGTCCTTGAAATCTACATTCCACCTGCTGCAGCCATTCCACAGATGCAGCCTTGAGAGAGTAACGTGGTGTCTAGTCCACCTGGACTGAATATGTGACTGAATCCAGATTTGTTGTTCTTTAAGCTGTGTTGCTGCTAAGCCTTATGACTCTCTTGTGATCCAATGGACTGTAGCCCACCAGGCTCCTCAGTCCATGGGATTTCCCAGGCAAGAATAGTGGAGTGGGTTCCATTTTTTCCTTCAAGGGATCTTCCTGACTCAGGGATTGTACCCGCATCTTCCGGCATTGCAGGCGATTCTTACTGTTGCGCCACCTGAGAAGCCTCCTGAGAACCTCTATATAAACTTTTAAGATTCTGATGTGTGGATGCGGAGATACTTCTTTCAGCCACTCAAGATGAGCCTTGTAAGTAAGCTCCCCTGTTTTGAAACCTGCCATCTAGCAATCTGGAGTGATCTCTTTCTTCTTATTCTACCTGCTCTCCCGTATGGAGGCCAGTTTGTCTATGAAAAGATGTTTTATGACAGAAATAGCGTTCTTCTGTGAAAGGGAGCTTTGCACAAGCTAAATATTGCCCAAGGGGGTAAGAAAGGACCTGGGAAGCTGTGTTGAAGGTCCTGGGTCTCTCCTTCTCTGTTCCTTAAAGCCTAACATGGAGTAAGAACTCTGATTCTGCTGCGTCTGAGAATCCAATGCTTTGTATCGTTTCAATGTTAAAACAAGAAAAAGGGCCACTTTCTTTGGAGCCCTTATGAATTTAAACACTTTACTGAAATGGCAGTAGTAATCACTGAACTTTTTCCAGGTAAATAATAAACAGTTAAATTCAAGAGAAGCAGAGAGATAGAGGCTGTGTCTGCTCACTGCCAGCACTGCTATTTATAACATAAATTAGGTATATTTCATCAAACAATTGGGCAATGCAGCTTCAGATTTTTTTTTTCCCTGAAACCCAATTTGCTCTAAGTCAATTTGGCGATTTACTGAAATAGTTTTCTGGGAATTGATTTTTAGTGAATTGGACTGTTTCCAGGCAATGCAATTAAAAAATAAAAATATTTATTCCAGCTCCTCTGGTATTTCCACTCTGCCCAAATATAAAGAGGAATTATAGAGAGCTATGGGAAGTGAATACCTTTTTTCCTCAACTATAAGAAGTTTCACGTTTTTGGTCTGTTTTATGGCTTTATTTTGGTCCCATGTAGAAAGTTTTCTCTTCTTTATTTTAAACTTACACACCCACTAAAGAAAATTTGAAAAAGAAAACTATTAAAAACAGGACACCAACCAGTTTTTATACATTTTAAATAAATTATCCAGTCACTTTTTATATGTCTTAGCATTTCTCACATGTTTGTAAATCATCCTGAACAGAGTTAAAACATTTTAATATCCCAGAATTCATTTTAAGTAGAATACTCACTTAAGTTTATTTTAAAAATCAATCCAGGTATCTGCCTAAATTTCCAATTATTCAAAAGGTCTGATTCATAAGAAACTCTCCAAATTGCTTGTTTCTGTTTCTTCAGAGCATAGACTAGTCCTGTGAACCTAATAAAAGGCACAGAGGGGAAAAAATTTCCCAATTAGCTAGGGGCAGAACTTTAATGGGATGCAGGAAAGGAAACTGATTAAGAGGTTTTAACTCTGGGTGCATTTACCCATCACTACGTAAGTCATGTAATTGCCATGCCTGTTTCCCAGGTGTGATGAGGGATTGTATCACCGTATCACTGTGGTCCTTTTCAGGTCGAATAGCCAGCAGCCATCAAAAGGCATGACCCCATGTTTCAGCTGCTTTCTTCTCATGTAAAACGGTCTTACTTCTAGAATCCTTTTGTGTGAAAGAACCAACTGTCAACAATTTATTAATGCTTTGTATTCAAAAGAATTGTTTGGCTAATTCACTTAGGATGGGAATACATTTTCACACAGAAATGATATTAAATTTATGGTTCAATTTCTAGCAAGGTAGCTAAGAGAGAGCCCTAATAGCATTACTAGTTTTATTTATTTGTGTCCTATTGGGTACTAAGATCTCTCTGAAATCATAGAGTTCAATAATGTATCACATGCAAATAGCAATGCCAGTCTTTAAATGCAGTCTTTTCCTCTTCTTCATTGTCCATATCCCACATACAAGCGGAAAGGATGACTAATACAAAAATTACACCAGTTAGCATTTATTATAGTTATACTATGTTCTAGTCGTTGTGCCAAGCCCTTTATGCATACTTTGTCATTTAATTCCCACTACTTTCACCATTTTATATGTTAGCAGACTGAAGCTAAAACTTAAAGTAACTTGTTCAGAGAAATAGTTAAAATGAGGAAACAACCAGAGATCACCAAACCCTGTGCTCCTGCCTGCCCCCTTGTGGCAGCAGCCCCACAAAGGGACGCGCTCCTGCAGCCGTAATCAATGTGTACAGAAAGTGAAAGTGAAACTTAATCACTCAGTTGGAGTCCAACCATTTGAGACCCCATGTACTGTAGCCCGCCAGGCTAATCTGTCTATGGGATTCTCCAGGCTAGAATACTGAAGTGGGTTGCAAGGTCCCCCTTATCCGTAGCTTCAGTTACCTGCAGTCCACCACGGTCCAAAAATATTAAATGGAAAACTCCTGAAATAAACAATTTATGTTTTAAATTGCATGCCATTGAATAGAGTGATGAAGTTTCTCCCTAACCCGCTCCTTCCCACCCAGGATGTGAATCTTCCCTTTGTCCAGCTGATCCAGCCTTTTAATCACTTAGTAGCTGCCTCAGTTATCAAATGCACTATTGTGGTATCACATTGCTTGTGATTACGTAGCCCTTATTTACTTACTTGGAGAAGGCAATGGCAACCCACTCCAGTACTGGTGGCCTCAAGATGCAAGAGTAGTGATGTTGGCAATTTGGATATGCCAAAGAGAAATAGTAGAGTGCTTTCTTTAAATGAAAGAGCGAAAGTTCTCAACTTGAAAAGGAGAGGAAAAAAAGTTGCATGTTGAGGTGGCTAAAATCTACAGTAGGAATGAGTCTTTCATTCGTGAAATTGTGAAGGAAAAAGAAATCGGTGTTAATTTTGCTGTTACACATCAAACTGTAAAATTTACAACCACAGTGCATGATAAATTCTTAGTTAAGATGGAAAAGCCATCAAATTCATACAGTAAGATATTTTGAAAGACCACAATTTATATAACTTTTATTGCAGTATATAGCTGCAATATTAATTAAATAATTAAAATTATTCTGTTTTATTATTAGTGATCATTGCTAATCTCTCATGGCGCCTAATATATCAATTAAGCTCAGGAACGTAAGTATAGAAAAAAGCAAGATATATATGTGTGTGTGTTGTGTGTTAGTCGTCAGCCATGTCTGACCCTGTGACCCTGCCAGGCTCCTCTGTCCTTGGGATTCTCCAAGCAAAAATACTGGAGTGGGTAGCCATTCCCTTCTGCAGGGGCTCTTCTGGACACAGGGATGGAGCTTGGATCTTCCTGCATTGTAGGCAGATTATCATTTAAGGGTTCTTGAAAGTATTTCCATGGATAAGGGGCCGTCTACTGTGTTGACCAAGTTTTGTTTCCTTGGCGAGAATCTCCTTACAGCAACCATTACACTAGCTCAGTTGGCACTACCTAGGCTCTCATCGGAGAAGGCAATGTCACCCCACTCCAGTACTCTTGCCTGGAAAATCCCATGGACGGAGGACTGAGCGACTTCACTTTCACTTTTCACTTTCATGCACTGGAGAAGGAAATGGCAACCCACTCCAGTGTTCTTGCCTGGAGAATCTCAGGGACGGGGGAGCCTGGTGGGCTGCCGTCTATGGGGTCACACAGAGTTGGACGCAACTGAAGAGACTTAGCAGCTGCAGCAGCAGCAGCAGGCTCTCATAGTCTTGAATTTATAGTACTCATCACTTTTATACTAGCATTTATGTAGTTGTTTAATTAAAGTCTCCATGCTTGTCTAGATAGTAAGAAAGAGGTGGTATTATGTAACAAGGGCTTCCCAGGTGGCACAGTGGTAAAGAATTCACCTGCCATTGCAGGATACACAGGACACGCTGGTTTGATACTTCAGTATTCTTGCCTAGAGAATTCCACAGACAGAGAGGCCTGGTGGGCTACAGTCCATGGGGTTGCAGAGTCAGACATGACTGAGCGACTAACACTAATACTCTCTGTGTCAATGTTTAATTGAAATAGTTTCCTTTGAGGCAACTTCCAGAGTCAAGAGGTTTACTATTTGTGCAGCAATTTCTTTTCTTTTCTTTTTTTTTTTTAGCAAATAATGTCTCTGCTTTTTTTTAAAAAATTATTTTTTCTTTCAGTTTGTTTTGCTTTACAATACTGTATTCGTTTTGCTATACATTGACATGAATAGCCACAAGTGTACATGAACTCCCAATCCCAACCCCCACCACCCTTCTCTTGCCCCACACCTTCTCTCTGGATTATTCCCGTGTATCACTCCCAAGCATCCTGCATCCTGCATTGAACCTAGATCGGCGATTTGTTTCACTTATGATATCATACATATTACACTGCCACTCTGCCACTCTGCCAAATCATCCCACCCTCTCCCTCTCCCACAGAGTCCAAAAGGCTATTCTATACATCTGTGTCTCTTTTGCTGTCTTGCGTACAGGTTTATCATTACCATCATTCTAAATTCCATATATATGTGTAAGTATACTGTATTGGTGTTTTTCTTTCTGGGTTACTTCACTCTGTATAACTGGCTCCAACTTCATCCACCTCATTAGAACTGATTCAAATGTATTCTTTTTAATGGCTGAGTAATACTCCATTGTGTATATGTACCACAGCTTTCTTATCCATTCATCTGCTGATGGACATCTAGGTTGCTTCCATGTCCTGGCTATTATAAACAGTGCCGCAATGAACATTGGGGTACACGTGTCTCTTTCAATTCTGGTTTCCTTGGTGTGTATGCCCAGCAGTGGGATCGCTGGATCATAAGGCAGTTCTATTTGCAATTTTTTAAGGAATCTCCACACTGTTCTCCATAGTGGCTGTACTAATTTGCATTCCCACCAACAGTGTAAGAGGGTTCCCTTTTCTCCACACCCTCTCCAGCATTTATTGCTTGTTGACTTTTGGATCGCAGCCATTCTGACTGGTGTGAAATGGTACCTCATTGTGGTTTTGATTTGCATTTCTCTGATAATGAGTGATGTTGAGCATCTTTTCATGTGTTTGTTAGCCATTCGTATGTCTTCTTTGGAGAAATGTCTATTTAGTTCTTTGGCCCATTTTTTGATTGGGTCATTTATTTTTCTGGAGTTGAGCTGCATAAGCTACTTGTATATTTTTGAGATTACTTGTTTGTCAGTTGCTTCATTTGTTATTATTTTCTCCCATTCAAAAATGGAATGCTTCACGAATTTGCGTGTCATCCTTGCACAGGGGCCATGCTAATCTTCTCTGTATCGTTCCAATTTTAGTATATGTGCTGCCGAAGTGAGCACATCAATTTCTTTACTTAAAAGAATATTTATATATTTTGTTGCTCCAGGTCTTAGCTGTGGCACGCAGGATCTTGGATCTTCATTGCAGCACACACAGTCTTTTAGTTGCAGCATGCGGGCTCTAGTTCCCTGACTGGGGATGGAATCTGAGCTCCCTGAATTAAGGGCGCAGAGTCTTAGCCACTGGACCACATGAGAAGTCCCTGTGCAGTGATTTCTAGTTGGACCCTTCCCTTAATCCATCGGTTCTTTTAAATTTTTTGATTTGCAATTTATTTTGCTTATTTTTAATTTCTATCAGCTTGATTGAGGTATAATTAACACAAAGAACATTGTGTACATTTAAGTTGTACAGCATAATGCTTTCATATACATATATTTTGTGAAATGACTACACAGCGTTCTTCACTGAGTGTCATTTGCTGAGGCCTTGATAAAACTTCAGGGGTTTCTTTTTGCCTTTGGGGAAGTCTTAAGGCGTCACCTCAAGGTGCTCAGTATTGAATCTCATTTCCTGCAAATACCTGGTGCAAACACTCTGCTACAGCCAGGCTCATCTGCACCTTGTCCCTATCATGGCTTTTGTCATCTCTGTCCCCAAACTATTCCTTCCACTTCACATATTCCTCTCATTCCTATTGTTCAGTCGCTCGGTTGTGTCTGACTCTTTGTGAGCCCATGGACTGCAGCATGCCAGGCTTCCCTGTCCTTCCCCATCTTCCTGAGTTTGCTCAAACTCATGTCCATTGAGTCAGTGATGCCATCCAACCGTCTCATCCTGTTGACCCGTTCTCCTGCTTTCAATCTTTCCTAGCATCAGGGTCTTTTCCAGAGTTGGCTCTTTGCATCAGGTGGTCAAAGTTTTGGAGCTTCAACTTTAGCACTTCAGTCCTTCCAATGAATATTCAGGGTTGATTTCATTCAGAATAGACTGGTTTGATCTCTTGCTGTCCAAGGGACTCTCAAGAGTTTTCTCCAGCACCATAGTTCGAAAGCATCAATTCTTCGATGCGCAGCTCCTATGCTAAACCCTAATAACCCTTTGGAGGCCCAGTAAGCTCCACAGAAGCCTTCCGGCTTGACCCATCCTGCACCCACACCTGTATCCTGCCGAGTCACTGCCTTGCCCCCTCTTGCCTACTTTTGGCACAGCCGTCTCACCCAGTCGCAGGATCACCAACTGCTTTTTGTTTATCTCCACCCTCCCACCCACAGTCGGTTCCCTCCTTGAAGCTGGCTGTAATACTGCATATTCTTCGGTAGGTGGCAACATTCACAAGCAGAATTCAGGCAATTCTGTTGCTAGGCTCAACAGGACAGTATCCCTAAGGAGAGGCACAGATGCCCTGAGTTGCTACCTCTGCTGATCTTGTTCACTAATTAGAAACATTTGCTTCCTTGGAGCCGCAAAAACGTTCCCACTATTATTCTGTTTTGTAAGGGGAAACAATCTGAGTTGTTATTTAAATGATTCCTTTTTCCAGCCCTCACAAACTTAGAAGATCAGAGAGGATCAAAACAGAGCTCTCCTTTATCATGTTTTTTCAAGGATTTAGGGGAAAAAAAATCACGATTTTTTTTTCAATTTTGGTATGGGATTTTTATTTTTTCAAGATGCTGCTGCTGCTGATTTGTGTACAGGAATCTTTATCACTAGAAACAATGAGAAAGAGAATGTCTTTAAAAACATGAGTAGATTGCTAATTGAAAACAGACATTAAAAACTGGACATACTGTTCAGAATTCATTTTCTCTTTAACCAGAAAATTTGAGAGTTGGTTGCTTTACGCAATGGAGAAGTTGGTACATAACTCTGGTACATTTGGTACCCAGACTTTCTGGAATTATGACAGAGGCATTGCACTTATTTTGGAGAAGGAAATGGCAACCCACTCCTGTGTTCTTGCCTGGAGAATCCCAGGGACAGGGGAGCCTGGTGGGCTGCCGTCTATGGGGTCACACAGATCGGACACGACTGAAGCGACTTAGTAGCAGCATTGCACTTATTTAAGACCACTCTTCCCTGGTGGCTTAGATGGTAAAGCGTCTGTCTACAATGCAGGAGACCTGGGTTGGATCCCTGCGCCGGGAAGATCCCCTGGAGAAGGAAATGGCAATCCACTCCAGTACTATTGCCTGGAGAATCCCATGGACAGAGGAGCCTGGTAGGCTACAGTCCATGGGGTCACAAAGCGTCAGAGACGACTGAGTGACTTCACTTTCCTTTCCTTTCCTCTGAGTTCATATGTTATTTGTTGCCAGTGACTAAGGCATCTTCCTTGGAAAATAAAGGTACTCACTTTTTCTTGTGTTTCTTATTTCCTGTGGGATGTTTTCCTTGGATCACCCATTCCCTAAAGTCACTTTGCCTCAAACTTTATTCACCTGTGTTTACAAATTGCACACATTATAAGGAAATGAGACTGAATTTTAGCAAATGAATTGAAATGTGTACTTCTAAATATCTATTGGGCTTCCCTGGTAGCTCAGAAGTTAAAGAATCTGCCTGTAATTGTGCTCTTCAGAGAAGCTGTGGAAGGCCATGTATTTATTTTAATGTGACTTTTAAAAACACCTCTTCTGTCTTATTTCAGAGCCTGTTTTAACCGGATGAGGTCTGTTCTGGGGTCAATCCATGGGTCCTGAGTTTTTAATTCTGTGCGTGTCTTTCACAGTCTCATGTTGTTCAGATGGTATTTACCTCATGAGCTTTGTATCATCCTATTTTCTTTCTAGCTAGGGTTTGCTGATTCTTGAATCTCCACAGCTTCTGGACTACACAAGCCTCTCTTTGAACATAATTTGATTTTTTAAAAGAATAACTGTGCGTTGTTTTATAACAGTGTTGTTTTCAAAGTCAGAATTTATTTTATGGACTATAAGAGGGCAGACCCTCAAAGTTGGCAGGGTTGTTTCAATAATGAAAATGTGTTTGTGAAAATTAAAAAACAGAAAGAAAATATGTAGCTAGATAGCAGTAACATATGAGCCTAACCATTCAGAAGTTTCCAATGCAGCAAGCTCCTTTTCCATGAGAACAATTCTCTGGTGTGGTTAAGTGCTTGTGTAGTCTGTTTGGGCATCATTATAATTTGTTGTTCCAAGTCATGCTATGGACTAGAGCATTCTGTGCCTTTTGCTCAGCTCTATCGAGACAATTTACACTTCATTGTTCAAGATGAAAGTGGATGTCCAATTAAAAAGTTGTGCATCAACCAAAAAGAAAAGGGAGAGAGAGAGAAATAGCTACTGCTGAGTAAGGGAAGCTGAAAGACAATAGTTTATTAAATTTCCTCCCAAAAGCATGCTGCGGGGGGTGTGCGTGTGTGTGTTTGAGTGGTTAAACAGAGTCAGTTCATATTAACCTTTGCTCAGAAGAACTCTTTCCTTGCACTCGCAACTTGGTTCAGAGTGCAGAGTCCTATGTGTGTGTCTCTGACACACTCTGGCCCTTCACCTCAGGACTTGCCCAGGGGGAGGAGCGTGTTTGTTGAGAATGAGTGTACCTACACTGTGGAAGAGACCATCAAAGCCTAATGTGCAAAACTCAAAAAACAGTATATGGTTTTACTCCTTTCCAATTTCCTTGTCACAGAGGCATTGACAAAAACGCTGAACCAGCTGTGTTGAGAGAGTGGTCTCTTTTCTGCCACGTCTGTTTCTTTTTTTCTCGCTGTCCTTTCTCTGCTGGTCCAACTCTGTTTGACTTTAGCATTAATCATTGTATCAAAGTAATCTGTTTGTAGGACATAGATTAAGTTAACCTAAAAATGCCTTCCAATACACAGTTCAGTTCAGTTGCTCGGTCGTGTCTGACTCTTTGCGACCCCATGGATCGCAGCACGCCAGGCCTCCCTGTCCATCAGCAACTCCCGGTCCACCCAGACCCATGTCCATTGAGTCGGTGATGCCATTCAGCCATCTTATCCTCTGTCGTCCCCTTCTCCTCCTGCCCACAATCTCTCCCAGCATCAGAGTCTTTTCCAATGAGTCAACTCTTCACATGAGGGGCCAAAGTACTGGAGTTTCAGCTTCAGCATCAGTCCTTCCAATGAACACCCAGGACTGATCTCCTTTAGAATGGACTGGTTGGATCTCCTTGCAGTCCAAGGGACTCTCAAGAGTCTTCTCCAACACCACAGTTCAAAAGCATCAATTCTTCTGCTCTCAGCCTTCTTCACAGTCCAACTCTCACATCCACACATGACCACTGGAAAAACCATAGCCTTGACTAGACGGACCTTTGTTGGCAAAGTAATGTCTCTTCTTTTCAATATGCTATCTAGGTTGGTCATAACTCACAGTCCAAGGAGTAAGCGTCCTGTAATTTCATGCCTGCAGTCACTATCTGCAGTGATTTTGGAGCCCCAAAAGATAAAGTTTGATACTGTTTCCACTGTTTCCCCATCTATTTCCCATGAAGTGATGGGACCAGATGCCATGATCTTCGTTTTCTGAATGTTGAGCTTTAAGCCAACTTTTTCACTCTCCTCTTTCACCTTCATCAAGAGGTTCTTCAGTTCCTCTTCACTTTCTGCCATAAGGGTGGTGTCATCTGCATATCTGAGGTTATTGATATTTCTCCCGGCAATCTTGATTCCAGCTTGTGCTTTTTCCAGCCCAGTGTTTCTCATGATGTACTCTGCATAGAACTTAAATAAGCAGGGTGACAATATACAGCAGGTGCAGACAAATGTTGTTTGATTCCACTTATACTGCCTACTTAGAATAGTCAAATTCATAGAGTCAGAAAGTACACTGGTAGATGCTAGGGGCTGGGGAGGGAAGGAGGCATGGACTTAGTGTTTCATGAGGAAGGAGCTTTAGTTTAGGAAAGTGAGAAATTTGGGAGATGAATGATGGTGAGAGTTGCACAGCAATGTAAATGGACCTAATGCCACTGAACTGTACAGTTAAATATGGTCAAAATTGTATGTTTTACATTATGTGACTTTTACCACAGAAAACATTTTAAAAGTGATTCATGTATACATATAAACATAATGAAATATGACTAAAAATTTATAAGGCAAAGCACTCCTCTTTTCACTTCCTCACACTCTCTGTCCCAGGCTCCCTGAAAGTGATGATATTAAACTCTTTTAGCTGTTGCTTTTAGTATTTGTTATACTATTTCTAACTAATTTGCTTATACTGATATTTTATATTTTTTCTTAATTTTCAATACTATTCTTTTACTGTGGTTGAAGCTTTAGCTATCTTTCTCCTCCATCCCCATCGCTTGCTCTGCCTGTGTCCTCTTCCTCATAGTCTCTTTATGTCCAAATCTGGGGTTAAATCAATGCTCAGTGTTTACATAATTCTGACCATATCAGTTGTTCAGTGCAGAAGCAAGTAGTGTTTGATGATCAAATTTCTTTTCATGTCTAACTTTTTAATCCTGATGTTAATAATTGCCTTATTTTAAAAACCTCAAATAGCCAAAGCAATCTTGAGAAAGAAGAATGGAACTGGAGGAATCAACCTGCCTGACTTCAGACTATGCTACAAAGCTACAGTCATGAAGACAGTATGGTACTGGCCCAAAGACAGAAATCTAGATCAATGGAACAAAATAGAAAGCCCAGAGATAAATCCATGCACCTATGGACAGCTTATCTTTGACAAGGAGGCAAGAATATACAATGGAGAAAAGACAATCTCTTTAACAAGTGGTGATGGGAAAACTGGTCAACCACTTGTAAAAGAATGAAACTAGAACACTAACACCATACACAAAAATAAACTCAAAATGGATAAAGATCTAAATGTAAGATCAGAAACTATAAAACTCCTGGAAGAAAACATAGGCAAAACACTCTGACATAAATCACAGCAGGATCCTTTATGACCCACCTCCCAGAGTAATGGAAATAAAAGCAACAATAAACAAATGGGACCTAATTAAACTTAAAAGCTTTTGCACAATGAAGGAAACTATAAGCAAGGTGAAAAGACAGCCTTCAGAATGGTAGAAAATAATATCAAATAAAGCAACTGACAAAGAATTAATCTCAAAAATATACAAACAGCTCATGCATGGAGTTTCAGCTTCAGCATCAGTCCTTCCAATGAACACCCAGGACTGATCTCCTTTAGAATGGACTGGTTGGATCTCCTTGCAGTCCAAGGGACTCTCAAGAGTCTTCTCCAACACCACAGTTCAAAAGCATCAATTCTTCTGCTCTCAGCCTTCTTCACAGTCCAACTCTCACATCCACACATGACCACTGGAAAAACCATAGCCTTGACTAGACGGACCTTTGTTGGCAAAGTAATGTCTCTTCTTTTCAATATGCTATCTAGGTTGGTCATAACTCACAGTCCAAGGAGTAAGCGTCCTGTAATTTCATGCCTGCAGTCACTATCTGCAGTGATTTTGGAGCCCCAAAAGATAAAGTTTGATACTGTTTCCACTGTTTCCCCATCTATTTCCCATGAAGTGATGGGACCAGATGCCATGATCTTCGTTTTCTGAATGTTGAGCTTTAAGCCAACTTTTTCACTCTCCTCTTTCACCTTCATCAAGAGGTTCTTCAGTTCCTCTTCACTTTCTGCCATAAGGGTGGTGTCATCTGCATATCTGAGGTTATTGATATTTCTCCCGGCAATCTTGATTCCAGCTTGTGCTTTTTCCAGCCCAGTGTTTCTCATGATGTACTCTGCATAGAACTTAAATAAGCAGGGTGACAATATACAGCAGGTGCAGACAAATGTTGTTTGATTCCACTTATACTGCCTACTTAGAATAGTCAAATTCATAGAGTCAGAAAGTACACTGGTAGATGCTAGGGGCTGGGGAGGGAAGGAGGCATGGACTTAGTGTTTCATGAGGAAGGAGCTTTAGTTTAGGAAAGTGAGAAATTTGGGAGATGAATGATGGTGAGAGTTGCACAGCAATGTAAATGGACCTAATGCCACTGAACTGTACAGTTAAATATGGTCAAAATTGTATGTTTTACATTATGTGACTTTTACCACAGAAAACATTTTAAAAGTGATTCATGTATACATATAAACATAATGAAATATGACTAAAAATTTATAAGGCAAAAGCACTCCCTTTTCACTTCCTCACACTCTCTGTCCCAGGCTCCCTGAAAGTGATGATATTAAACTCTTTTAGCTGTTGCTTTTAGTATTTGTTATACTATTTCTAACTAATTTGCTTATACTGATATTTTATATTTTTTCTTAATTTTCAATACTATTCTTTTACTGTAGTTGAAGCTTTAGCTATCTTTCTCCTCCATCCCCATCGCTTGCTCTGCCTGTGTCCTCTTCCTCATAGTCTCTTTATGTCCAAATCTGGGGTTAAATCAATGCTCAGTGTTTACATAATTCTGACCATATCAGTTGTTCAGTGCAGAAGCAAGTAGTGTTTGATGATCAAATTTCTTTTCATGTCTAACTTTTTAATCCTGTTGTTAATAATTGCCTTATTTTAAAAACCTCAAATAGCCAAAGCAATCTTGAGAAAGAAGAATGGAACTGGAGGAATCAACCTGCCTGACTTCAGACTATGCTACAAAGCTACAGTCATGAAGACAGTATGGTACTGGCCCAAAGACAGAAATCTAGATCAATGGAACAAAATAGAAAGCCCAGAGATAAATCCATGCACCTATGGACAGCTTATCTTTGACAAGGAGGCAAGAATATACAATGGAGAAAAGACAATCTCTTTAACAAGTGGTGATGGGAAAACTGGTCAACCACTTGTAAAAGAATGAAACTAGAACACTAACACCATACACAAAAATAAACTCAAAATGGATAAAGATCTAAATGTAAGATCAGAAACTATAAAACTCCTGGAAGAAAACATAGGCAAAACACTCTGACATAAATCACAGCAGGATCCTTTATGACCCACCTCCCAGAGTAATGGAAATAAAAGCAACAATAAACAAATGGGACCTAATTAAACTTAAAAGCTTTTGCACAATGAAGGAAACTATAAGCAAGGTGAAAAGACAGCCTTCAGAATGGTAGAAAATAATATCAAATAAAGCAACTGACAAAGAATTAATCTCAAAAATATACAAACAGCTCATGCAGCTCAACACCAGAAAAATAAATGACCAGTCAAAAGATGGGCCAAAGAGCTAAACAGACATTTCTCCAAAGAAGACATATGGATGGCTAACAAGCACATGAAAAAATGCTCAACATCACTCATTATCAGAGAAATGCAAATCAAGACCACAATGAGGTACCATTTCACACCAGTCAGAATGGCTGTGATCCAAAAGTCAACAAGCCATAAATGCTGGAGAGGGTGTGGAGAAAAGGGAACCCTCTTACACTGTTGGTGGGAATGCAAGCTAGTACAGCCATTATGGAGAACAATGTGGAGATTCCTTAAAAAACTGGAAATAGAACTGCCATATGACCCAGCAATCCCACTGCTGGGCATACACACCAAGGAAACCAGAACTGAAAGAGACACATGTACCCCAATGTTCATCGCAGCACTGTTTATAATAGCCAGGACATGGAAGCAACCTAGATGTCCATCAGCAGATGAATGGATAAGAAAGCTGTGGTACATATACACAATGGAGTATTACTCAGCCATTAAAAAGAATACATTTGAATCAGTTCTAATGAGGTGGATGAAACTGGAGCCTATTATACAGTGTGAAGTAACCCAGAAAGAAAAACACCAATACACTATACTAATGCATGTATATGGAATTTAGAAAGATGGTAATGATGACCCTATATGCGAGACAGCAAAAGAGACACAGATGTAAAGAACAGCCTTTTGGACTCTGTGGGAGAAGGCGAGGGTGGGATGATTTGAGAGAATAGCATTGAAGCATGTATATTACCGTATGTGATATAGATCACCAGTCCAAGTTTGATGCATGAATCAGGGCACTCAAAGCCTGGGTACACTGGGACAACCCAGAGAGTTAGGATGGGGAGGGAGGTGAGGAGGGGTTCAGGGTGGGAGACAAATGTACACCCGTGGCTGATTCATGTCAATGTATGGCAAAACCCACCACAATACTGTAAAGTAATTAGCCTCCAATTAAAATAAATTAATTTGAAAAAATAATTGCCTTATTTTTCATTGCCTTACTTTTCTACATATACATAATAATTTGTTTTCCAAATACATCAACAGTCTTGTCAAACATCTGTCAACAATTTTTTTTAAACACTCAAAGCAGTTAAAAATAATCTATGGGTCCCGTTTCCTCTTCTCACTCACCACCTTCCCTTCCCCAGATTTCTGATTCACCTGACTCTGGAGAGTTTGCTCTGTGAGCCAGCAACACAGGAGTCACTGAGGGGCGTCTCTGTTCTTAGGACACTGTTTTCCAGTGCCATGCCTTTCCTATCCTTTGATTTTCTGAAGTTCAGCCTTGCTTGAGAAGCATATTTTTTGAGTTATTGGGCAGTCTGAAAATGTCTTTATTCTATTCCACACATTGATTAATTAGTGTTTAGTCAGTAAGCTGTGTCCAACTCTTTTGCAATCCCATGAGCTGTAGCCTGCTAGGCTCCTCTGTCCATGGGATTTCCCAGGTGAGAATACTGGAGTGGGTTGCTATGCCCTCCTTGAAGGGATCTTCCCAACCCAGGGATTGAACCGTGTCTCCTGATAGTTTGACTTAATTTAGAATTATATCCCCACCTGCCAGGATTTTGAAGGCCTTGTTTACTGTTTTTGATAATCTATTTTTTTCCTCTCCAGCTTTGTCGAGGTGCTGTGCTCAGGCGCTTTAGTCATGTCTGACTCTTTGCAACCCTGTGGACTTTAGTCTAACAGGCTCCAATCTCCATGAGATTCTCCAGGCAAGAATACTGGAGTGAGTTGCCATTTCCTCCTCCAGGGGATCTTTCTGATCCAGGAATCAAACTCACATCTTCTTTAGGTGGATTCTTTACCACTAATCCACAGGGGAAGACCAGTGTAATTGAGGCATAACTAACAAACAAAACTGTAAGATATTTAAAGTGCATAAAGTGATGATTTGATATACATAAATATTGTGACTGGACTTCTCCCTATTGAGTTAATTATCACATCTATCATGTCATCTATTTACCTGTTTTTTCCTTTGGTGAGAAAATTCTATTCTCTTAGCAAGATAATCTAGTTTTAATAATCTGTTAGAAATCAGATGCTATTCCAATTCCCATTTTCTTTGTAAATGAATTATTATTGTTGTCGTGAAATCTATGTAATTCCTTAGAATTTTATTTTTGGTATTCTAAAATTTCATGGCGATGTGTTTTTATGTAGGTTTTTAATAATTTATTTTATGTGTACTTGTGGGTTTTTTTTTTTTTTAAGTATGAAGACCCCTGTCCTTCAGTTTTGGAAAATTCTTCAATTTTATTTCTTTAGTATTTCTTTCCCTTTCTTTCTCTGTTCTTTCAGTCTGGAACTTCCATTAATTGGTTAGTGAATCTCAGTTCTAATTTTGATTAGAATTAGTAGTCAATCTTAATTTTTAAAAAATCTTCTATACTATTATCCTTGGCTTTAAGGATTTTCCCTTCTTCCATGAGGTCCACATAGGCATATTCAAAGACTTAAGAAATACGTGTAAATCTCACCTCAGCTGAGAGCCCTTTTCCCTTTAATGTCTAACAAGGTTACCTGAATACTTCAAGACCATTGCCTGTAGAAATCTATCCAGCAAATTCACAAGAACTCACATTCTGATGATCTTCTCTGACAAGTGCATTCGTGTTTTTCTTTAACCTAGGCTGCCATCGTCTGATGTGAAATGCAGATCTCTTCAAATGCCCCAAACTGCTCTCATACAAAGCACCTGTAAGCAGAATTTATTTTAGTGAACTCACTTGAAGAGAGTTAACTTGAATAGAGTTTGAATGAGACTGAGTTTGAGCTGATTCAGCCATTGAATTGAGAAGAGTTTTAACTGAGTGGAGACGGAGTTGGGAAAACTTGGATCTGAGTAGAGTTTGATTTGGGTAGAGAGCGAATTGAGAAAAGGTTGAGTTTTCTAAAGCTTGAGTTCTGCAGAGAATTAACTGAATAGTTTGGTAGAAGGTTTGGCTGACATGGACTTGGGATCATATTTCATAGAGTAAACACACTAAGAGTCTATAATAAATCCTCCCAATCCTTTTGGGTTCCTCCTTTTTTTTTTTTTAACCTTTTCGTTTGGCCACCTGGGTCTTCGTTGCTGTGCGGGCCTCTCTCTAGTATGGCGAGTGGGGGCTACTCTCCAGTTGTGGCGCCTGGGCTTCTCACTGTGGGGGCTTCTCTTGTTGCAGAGCACAGGCTCCAGGGCACGTGGGCTTCAGTAGCTGCAGTTCCAGGTGCTGGAGCGCAGGCTCAGCAGTCGTGGTACGTGGGTTTAGCTGCTCCATGGCATGTGGGATCTTCCCAGACCAGGGATCAAACCCATGTCTCCTGCACTGGCAGGATTCTTTACCACCGGGCCACCAGGGAAGCCTGGGTTCCTCAGTTTGGGGTCATCTTTTGGTTTACTCCTTATGGAAACGGGGAAAAAGAGCTTCATCGTAAGTTATTCTCTTGGTTTGGCTCTCTCCCTTTCTTTCTCTCCTCCCCTCCTCCTGCACATTCTAAAACAACAAATTCCTTTTCGAGTTCCCCCAGAGCAGTTTCATGATCTTCTGTGACAGCCTGATCCTTACTGTCTCAACATGGCAAGTACTCATCCAAGTTTCCCGAGACTGTTGATTCCTACAATGGAGAAAGAAATGGCAACCTACTCCAGTGTTCTTGCCTGGAGAATTCTTTGGACGGAAGGGCCTGGTGGGCTGCAGCCCATGAGGTCGCAGAGAGTCGGACACGACTGAGCAGCTGACACGCATTGATTCCTACAAAGGTATGTTAAAATCGGTAAAATGATACATTTTTTCCCTACTGTGTTACCTTTTTAGTTAAACTAATGATAAATTTTAAAATGCTCTTCTCTCTCTCTCTTTTTTTTTTTTTGGAGTACATTGAATTGAAGGCTGGGAGTTTATTCGTCAATATTGACATGGAGAACAAAAAGGAAAACAAGGTTTGCTCATTGGAAAATGCAAAGATGTGCTTGTGTATGCGCCTTGGTATAGTTCTCTGTGGTTCCAATAAATGAGCTGGTCAAAGTGGCAATGGTAGTTTATTTTAAAGCAAATGTAGCAAATTGACCCTGATGAAAAGATGCCACTAACTGTTCTGTCACAACCTCACCACCTAAATCTCTCCATATGAAGTTATGAAATTCCATTTGGTGAGCATGTAAAGAGCCAAGATGACATTTCCCACATTAGACCTAACATTTCAAAGCAAATTAAGATAACAGGCACCGAATGTTTACTAAGTGCTAGAGAGAAACATTGAATGAGTCACAAGCCTGTCCTTCGGGGAAGTTGGGGATTTTATTAGTGAAATGCCACATAAATAGAAATAATTTTTATATAATAAGACAGAGCATAAATTTATTCAGGGATGAAACTGTAGGGTAAAGCTCTGTTATGGGATTTTGGGGAAGGGAAGGTTGTTAGGGTGTTTAGTGAGACTGAAGGCCTGTGTGAGCAGGCTGGCCCTTCACCTGTGCTCCTGCAGGACTGTTAGGCTTAGCAGGTGAGAAGGGAGTGGGGGATGGGTTGAGTGAAGGTGAAGAAAACAAGGAGATGAGACCCTGGTAGAGGAGAATTTCTTGGGGAAGACTCGCAGTTGAGGTCAGATGGAAAGGAGGCATTGGTGAGTTCTCGGCAGAAGAGGCTGGATTTTGGCTCACTGAGAAGTAGCTGAAGAACAAAGAAGGATGAAATTGTTTAACTCTGAATCCATTTCCCTGGTTACAGCGTTCCTCATTTGCTTCTACATGCTTATAGTTCTTTCTCAGCAGAAAGAGGGAGAAATTTTTTTTTTCACTTTTTCAGTGATGTGAAGGGGAAAAAAATTTAAGAACTTTAATTTGTTTCATATAAATGGATTAAAATAAAAATGCTGTTCACTATGTAGGATTTTTGCCTGGCTGTGTCTGCTACATTGCCAGCCCACCTGGAAAGCAAACCACTGTAAAAACTTATTTTTTTTCTTTAGGAAGAGCAGGCTTGTGAAGCTGATTCCCTGTGGTTGATGAAGTCTCAGTAAAGCTGCTGGTGCCGTCAAAGATCATCTTGAGTTACTTATCCAAGTGAGGAAGCCTCTTTTGCTAGCTGCATTCTTCTGTGTATATCCAGGTATTCTGTAACAATTTTTTTTTCCTATGGAAAAGGATTGGAGTATACCTACAATTGAGTTTCAGTTATTTTAGACAAGCCTGGCTGACTGAGGAGGAAGGAGATGGTCAGAGGAACCAGCTGGTAGGAAAGGATGCCCATTTTGACCTTCAGATAGATTTGACCTTCAGAGGCTCACGGTGCTCTTACTTTAAAAAAACTGATTGGAGTATGGTTGACTGACAGTGTTGTGTTAGTTTCAGGGGTACAGCAAGTGAATCAGTTATACATATACACGCATCCAGTCTCCTTAAAGATTCTTTCCCGTCTAGGTCATTGCAGAGTACTAAACGCTGTTTCCTATACTCTGGGTGTGTGTGTGCATGCTTAGTTGCTCAGTTTTTTCCGATTCTTTTGTAACCCCATGAGCTGTAGCCCGCCAGGCTTCTCTGTCCATGGGATTCTCCAGGCAAGAATACTGGAGTGGGTTGCCATTTCCTTCTCCAGGGATCTTCCTGACCCAAGGATCAAACTCTGGTTTCCCACATTGCAGGTGGATTCTTTACCATCTGAGCCACTGGGGAAGCCCCCTGCACTATACAGTAGTTCTTATTAGTCATCTATGTTATATAGAGTGTCAGAGCTCTTACTTTTGGAGAACCCACCACATATCATTTTAATAAGTGAAAACCCACCTATAGTCTATGATAAATGTCTTTATATGGAAATAGTACTTGAATTGGTGTAATGTTATATGTAGTAAACATTTTAGTGGAATATTCATTTTAATTTTTGCAGGGTTGAACAAGTATCTGGGGACAAATACAGACTTTTTTTTTTTTAATAAAGACTTTTTTGATCTGTGTTGGGTCTCAACATTTTCATAGGCTAGTCATTGGACAGCTGGTAGGATGTGGGCACTATGTCTCCAGGGCACTGTGACCCTGGAGGGAGGGTCACTCAGAGAGGACCAAGAGGACTGACGTCCCAATTTAGACTGGGCAAGCAGCTTAGGGATTCAGGGCTGCTTGTTGTTGAGACAAAAATATGCTCCCGTGTTCTTGTTCCAACCATGAACCTGCTGAACTCCTATCCTTCCTTTAAAACCCACCTCAGCTCTACTGCTTTGACTTCCCATGGGCACCCCAGGGAGAAAGCAGAGAAATGGCTGCTGTGTGTGTGATCTGAGAAGCCCCGTTCACCTGGTCCTTCAGCCTGCACCCTCCTCAGCCCCAATCCCTGACCACGTGGTGGAAAGGGAGCCTGCCTTGCCTTCTCAGGGCTCCAGAGATCCGCTGTTTCCATGCAGACAGATTGAGAGCTGGGGCAGCCCTGCGGGGACAGGCGTGGAGCCGAAGGCGCTGTTTCCAGTCCCCCAATATAACTGTGCTGTCACGCAGGGAGGTGTGGGCTCTGAATGACCTAGGTGGAAGAGAAGTGCTAGCCGGAGCTGACTCGCGAGTACACGGGAGATGCTGTCTGGAGAATTGCAGAAAGAGTTGCAACGAACTTTGCAAAGGACTAGATTCTGTGTGAGCGATGTGGCTAGGCATTTTGCCCTCCACACTGCGGTACCACAGGCCCTTTTGCCCTCCATATAGGCAGGTTCAGCATCCTGGAATTCAGGCAACTGGGGATGGAAAATATTAAGGGGGAAAAAAAAAGCTCTAGAAAAGTTCAAAAAGCAAAACTTGAGCTTACCAGATGCCAGCAACTATTTATTTCCCTTGTAGGAGATATTCTAAGTAATCTAGAGATGATTTTGGGTATGCGGAGGAGGTGTATAGTTTATATGCAAAGACTATGCCATTTTATATAAAGGACTTGAGCACCCTGCCGAGTTCGGTATGAGAGGGAGTCCTGGATCCACTTCCCCCATTGATACCAAAGGATGACTATGTTGGTGCTGATGAGACCTCGGGTGTGTCCATAGGCTGATGAGGTTGGGGCTCATTTAGGTGCTTCCACGAGCCTTCTTTCCTCCTAGCACTTTCAGCTCACTCATTCATCAGGCAAGCTTCACATTAGATGTTAGATGCGCAGTTGAAGATTCCAAGCACCTTATCTTAAATTACTCCTGAATCCATGGGAGGAGCTGTGTGTGTGTAAGACCGTGCAGTGGAGTCACCAGCAGGGTGGCTCCTGACACTGCCTAATGAGGGGAATGGTGGTCAAGGAGGGCTTCCAAGAGGAGTTTTGAATTGAGTTTTAAAGGAAGGACAAGAGTTCAGCAGGTTCGTGGTTGGAACAAGTGCACAGGAGCACAGTTTCCTCTAAACAACAAATGCATTAACAATCTGAAACTAGTACAATGTTATAAATCAACTATTTGTTGTTGCTGAGTTGCTAAGTTGGTTTTGACTCTTTTGCCCCATGTTCCTGCCAGGCTCCTCTGTTCGTGGGATTTCCCAGGTAAGAATACTGCAGTGAGTTGCTATTTCCTTCTCCAAGGGATCATCTTTTAAATTTATTTATTTTTTAATTGAAGGATAGTTGCTTTACAGAATTTTGTTCTTTTCTGTCAAACCTCAACATGAATCAGCCATAGGTGTACATATATCCCCTCCCTCTTAAACCTCCCTCCCATTTCCCTCCCCATCTCACCCCTCTAGACTGATACAGAACCCCTGTTTGAGTTTCCTGAGCCATACAGCAAATTCCTGTTGGCCATCTATTTTACATATGGTAATGTAAGTTTCCTTGTTACTCTCTCTAAACATCTCACCCTCTTCTCCCTTCTCCCCATGTCCATAAGTCTGTTCTCTATGTCTGTTTCTCCATTGCTGCCCTGCAAATAAATCTTCTTGACCCAGGGATAGAACTGATGTCTCCCACGTTGGCAGGCAGATTCTTTACCTTTGAGTCACCTTAGAAGCCCCAGCTATACATCAGTTTAAAACAAGTGTGTTGAAAGTTTCTCAGGTGCCTGGCATTTTTCTAAACACTTTACAGACATTATCTCACTTTATCAGAACCCAGACTAGAAGCTGCTTGGAAGTAAATGTTGAGTGGAAATGTATTTTGGTGTTTACCCTAGCTTTTTTCTTGGATCCTTTTATTTTTTACTTTATTTATGTTTGTTTTTAAAACGAAGTATAGCTGATTTACAAAGTTGTGTTCATTTCTGGTGTATAACTAAGTGATTCAGTTAAACACACACATACACACTTATATATATTCTTTTTATATTCTTTTCCATTAGAGTTTATTATAAGATGTTGAATACAGTTTTCTGTGCTATACAGTAGGGCCTTATTGTTTATTTTATACGTGTGTGTGTGTGTGTGTGTGTGTATCTGTTAATCCCAAACTACTAATTTCTCCTCCCCCACTGCCCCTCTTTCCCTTTGGTAACCATGAAAGTGAAAGTTGCTCAGTGGTGTCTGACTCTTTGTGGCCCCATGGACTATAGAGTCCGTGGAACTGTCCAGGCCAGAACACTGGACTGGGTAGCCTTTCCCTTCTCCAGGGGATCTTCCCAACTCAAGAATCAAACCGGGGTCTCCTGCATTGCAGGTGGATTCTTTACCATCTGAGCTATGAGGAAAGCCATAAGTTTGTTTTTTATGTAGATGAGTCTGCTTCTGTTTTTAAATAAGTTCATTTGTATCATATTTTGGATTCCACATGTAAGTAACATACGATATTTGCTTTCTCTGTCTGACTTATAGTACGATAATCTCCAGGTCCATTCATGTTGCTGCAAATGGCATTATTTCATTCTTTTTTATGGCTGAGTAATACTTCATTGTATACATGTACCACATGTTTTTTTAATCCATTCATCTGTTTTGGACACTTAGGTTGCTACCATGTCTTGGCTATTGTAACTAGTGTTGCTATGAACATTGTGGAGGCATGTATCTTTTCAAATTAGAGTTTTTCCTGCTATTCCCATGAGTAAGATTGTTGGACCATATGGTAATTCTATTTTAAGTTTAAGAGACTTCCATACTGCTCTTCATAGTAGCTGTACCAATTAACATTCCCACCAACAGTATAGGAGGATTCCCTTTTCTCCTTACTCTCTCTGGCATTTGTTATTTATAGACTTTTTGGTGGCAGCCATTCATTGTACTTTTGATTTGTATCTTTCTGATAACTAGTGATGTGAACATCTTCTCATGTGCCTATTGGCCATCCGTATCTCTTCTTTGGAGAGATTCTATTTAGGTCTTCTGCCCATTTTTTGATAAGGTTGTTTGATTTTTTGTTATTGAGTTGTATGAACTGTTTACACATTTTGGAAATCAAACCCTTATTGGCTGCAAATGTATTCTCCCAATTGGACACTTATATTAATGGTTTAATGAAGGCATTACTTTTCCTATTAATTGCCCACTGTGTGACATTTTATACCTCTTGGCACTTACATACACATCTGTTTTATCAGTTACCATCTAGCCCATGCTTTGGACAATTAACCACACTCCCAGCACATCTCTTGAATGATGGAATTTTTCAAGTTTGTTTCTTTTCCCTCCAGTAAGAATATAGCCCCCCTCCCCTTTTTCTCCTGTGATCCCAACTCAGAGTCGCACCCAGGGTATGTTGCTTTCTTAGTACTTCTTAGCATTTTGTCAAATGTCTAAAACCTGTGGAGCAAAGGAGTGTGATTTTTTTCAAGGCACAGAACAAAAACTTCATGTGTCTTACACAGCAGCCATGTGGTGTACGTCAAGTGCCCAGTTTACAAACTCTAATATAGAACATATTTGAAAAGACTCCCAGCTAATCCACATTGAGAATATCTATGCGCTTTTGGGGGGATTTTGGCATGAGTCTTTCTTTTCCGGAACAGGTGGTGAAGCTAAATTTGTTTGGTGTGCTTGACATACTTGGAGCCTGATATTAAAAGACTTCAGTGGCTGCAATAAACAGTTCTTCCTTTCTTTGTTTACAGGGAATTGGGACTTTCTCGGGGTGTTGGATTTCTGCTGCTGCCAGCAGGCAGACGGGAAAGTGTCCTCAGCAAGTTCTTCCACAGGGACGAGCAGCTGGGCTGACTTGGTTTGGAAGCCTTTTTGCTTGGCTCTGAGACGTGGCCCCAAGTCCTGACATTTGAGGAATAACTAGTTTGAGTGATTCCTTCAGGTTCACGGAAACTGAAGAAATGTATACCATTTCTTCGTAAGCCCATATTTGCATATACTGCTTCCTCACAGAGTTTCTAGGTTACAGGATGGTGGGGAGGGGTTGTGGGTGCAGGAAGAGACGTTGGTATAAAAACATGGGAAGATTTGCTAGTTGCTGGATTTGAGAATCTTTCAGGTCTAAAAGCAGATGATTCAGTTTTTGTTTGTTTTGGCTAAATCAGATGACTGTCCCCAAATCAGCTCTGTGATGAAAAGCAAGGCTTCCTGCTGAGGAGGAAGTGGCTTGCTCAGTTATTTTCTTGCGGGAGGGCAGCCCTGATTCTTTCAAAGCACATGGTTTGGATGGACAGCTCTTCAGTTTAAAGTTCCAGGCTGCTACTGGGATTGGCTGTTAGAAACACTTTTGTTGAGTGGGGTAAGCAGAGGCCACAACCAAAGTACCTTCGTTCTACCACATGCGACTTCTGCTGGGAAGTGTCACTGACACTGTGTTATTTCTATGGATTGTTTATGATGATTGCTCTCTATAGCAAACCTCAGTCCAACTGTCAAAACTATCTTATCTGCAGTGGTCAAAACTAGTGCTTACATAGTCAAGGTTGATGGAAAGCCTTCCATCCTCCCAGCTGTTTATTGGTGTTTTCTTTCAAGATCCAAGGCCTGACCTTTCAGCGTGCGGTGGTACAGGCTTGTTGCAGGCCTCAAAGAGCTAAACTTAGTTTGCTTTTAGAACCTTCTCCAGGTGCAAGTTTGAACTCCTTCTGGTACACTTTCCCCTTTTGTTTTTTGCAGGCACTACCATATGGTCTGTAAGAAAATGAGCTTTAAATTCTCAGGTTTGGGTTCAGATAACAAACTGTTATTTATTGAGACTGTAACCTGGGTAATGAATTACTTACAACATAGGTACTGCTGTGATAGTGGAGGACAAAGTACAGTGGCTTCACTAGGAGAGAAGCTTCTAGCTCTCTCACATAACAGAGTCCATGCTTTAGAGTCGACATGACAACTTCATAGCATCTGGTTTCTTGTCCTACCATCGTCAGCACACAGCTTCTGTTTGTGGTGAAAGAGGATTGCTTCAGCGCCCAAGGTCAAATCTGTATCCCAGCCAGTGGGAAGAAAAGAAGTGTGTGTGGGAGGTGTCCCTTTTAAGGGAACGACTTAGAAATTAATGTCGCTTTCACTCAGAGCCTGTTGTCCAAGATTTAATGGTATGACTGTTGTGCTATGTTTATATCCAACCAAAATTCGTATGTTGAGCCATAACTCCCAATGGCAGTTAGGTTAATTCTCATTAATTAGTTAATCAAGGTGTCCCTTTTAAGGGAACGACTTAGAAATTAATGTCGCTTTCACTCAGAGCCTGTTGTCCAAGATTTAATGGTATGGCTGTTGTGCTATGTTTATATCCAACCAAAATTCGTATGTTGAGCCATAACTCCCAATGGCAGTTAGGTTAATTCTCATTAATTAGTTAATCACGTTAATTTCTTTGGGAATTAATTAGGTTTTGATGAGGTCATGAAGATGGGATTCTCATGATGGAATTAGCACCCTAAAAAAGAAGAGACCAGAGAGCTTGCTTTTTCTCTTTTTCTGTGAGGATACAGTTCAGCAGTCTGCAAGCCAGGAAGAGGGCTCTTGGCAGGAACAGAGTCAGTGAGCACCTTGATCTTGGACTTCTTAGTTTCCAGAACCATGAGAAAGAAATTTCTGTGGTTTAAACCAATCAGTCCAGGGTATTTTGCTAAAGCAATCAGAGCAAAGACCGTGGCCATGCAAACGAGTTAGGAAATGTTGTCTTTACTCAGGTGACTATGTGCCCAGCTAAATTTGGATGTTTATTCTAAAACAAGAAGAGGATAATGGGTGTTTGGGACAAATTGCCTCATCCAAGAACAAACTATTTACATTTGCTGTATCTAATATTCTTCATCTGGAAAGTGAGATCAACCTCATAGAATTAGGAGACTTAAATGCGATGATGCTTATAAAGCTTTTAATATGGTATCTGGGACAGAATAACTGTTCAGCTGCTGCTGCTGCTGCATCACTTCAGTTGTTCTGTGCGACCCCATAGACATCAGCCCATCAGGCTATGAGTAAAAGAAAACATGTGGGTTTAGTTGGATTCTTCCCTTTTGTTAGGGTTCAGTTCAGTTCAGTTTAGTTCAGTCACTCAGTAGTGTCCGACTCTTTGCTACCCATGAATTGCAGCATGCCAGGCCTTCCTGTCCATCACCAACTCTCAGAGCTCACTCAAACTAATGTCCATCGAGTTGGTGATGCCATCCACCCATCTCATCCTCTGTCGTCCCCTTCTCCTTCTGCCCCAATCCCTCCCAGCATCAGTCTTTTCCAGTGTGTCGACTCTTCCCATGAGGTGGCCAAAGTATTGGAGTTTCAGCTTTAGCATCAGTCCTTCAAATGAACGTCCAAGACTGCTTTCCTTTAGGATGGACCGGTTGGATCTCCTTGCAGTCCAAGGGACTCTTAAGTGTTCTCCAACACCACAGTTCAAAAGCATCAATTCTTCGGCTCTCAGCCTTCTTCACAGTCCGACTCTCACATCCATACATGACCACTGGAAAAACCATAGCCTTGACGAGACAGACCTTAGTTGGCAGAGCAATGTCTCTGCTTTTCAATATACTATCTAGATTGGTCGTAATTTTCCTTCCAAGGAGTAAGCATCTTTTAATTTCATGGCTGCAGTTATCATCTGCAGTGATTTTGAAGCCCCCCAAAATAAAGTCTGACACTGTTTCCACATCTATTTCCCATGAAGTGATGGGACCAGATGCCATGATCTTAGTTTTCTGAATGTTGAGCTTTAAGTCAACTTTTTCACTCCCCTCTTTCACTTTTATCAAGAGGCTCTTTAGTTCTTCACTTTCTGCCATAAGGGTGGTGTCATCTGCATATC
This sequence comes from Aepyceros melampus, assembly GCA_006408695.1. NCBI lineage: Eukaryota > Metazoa > Chordata > Mammalia > Artiodactyla > Bovidae > Aepyceros > Aepyceros melampus. Next base: position 651,091 of record SJXQ01012718.1, read on the forward strand.
TGAGGTTATTGATATTTCTCCCAGCAATCTTGATTCCAGCTTGTGCTTCTTCCAGTCCAGCGTTTCTCATGATGTACTCTGCATAGAAGTTAAATAAGCAGGGTGACAATATACAGCCTTGATGTACTCCTTTTCCTATTTGGAACCAGTCTGTTGTTNTCTTCACTTTCTGCCATAAGGGTGGTGTCATCTGCATATCTGAGGTTATTGATATTTCTCCTGGCAATCTTGATTCCAGCTTGTGCTTCTTCCAGCCCAGCGTTTCTCATGATGTACTCTGCATATAAGTTAAATAAGCAGGGTGACAATATACAGCCTTGATGTACTCCTTTTCCTATTTGGAACCAGTCTGTTGTTCCATGTCCAATTCTAACTGTTGCTTCTTGACATGCATAGACATTTCTCAAGAGGCAGGTCAGGTGGTCTGGTATTCCCATCTCTTTCAGAATTTTCCACAGTTTATTGTGATCCACATAGTCAAAGGCTTTGGCATAGTCAATAAAGCAGAAATAGATGTTTTTCTGGAACTCTCTTGCTTTTTCCATGATCCAGCAGATGTTGGCAATTTGATCTCTGGTTCCTCTGCCTTCTCTAAAACCAGCTTGAACATCAGGGAGTTCACGGTTCACGTATTGCTGAAGTCTTGCTTGGAGAATTTTGAGCATTACTTTACTAGCATGTGAGATGAGTGCAATTGTGCGGTAGTTTGAGCATTCTTTGGCATTGCCTTTCTTTGGGATTGGAATGAAAACTGACCTTTTCCAGTCCTGTGGCCACTGCTGAGTTTTCCAAATTTGCTGGCATATTGAGTGCAGCACTTTCACAGCATCATCTTTCAGGATTTGAAACAGCTCACCTGGAATTCCATCACCTCCACTAGCTTTGTTCGTAGTGATGCTTTCTAAGGCCCACTTGACTTCACATTCCAGGATGTCTGGCTCTAGATTAGTCATCGCATCCTCATGACTATCTGGGTCGTGAAGGTCTTTTCTGTGCAGCTCTTCAGATAGGTATGTATATGACATATGCACCACATTCTTTATCCCTTCATCTGTTGATGGTCATTTCAGTTGCTTCCATGGCTTGGCTGTTGTAAGTAATGCTGCCATGAACATTGGGTGCATGTGTCTTTTTGAGTTAGAGGCTTTTCTGGATATATGCCCAGGAATGGGATTTCTGAATCATGTGGCACCTTTATTGTTCGTTTCTTAAGGAGTCACATACTGTTCTCCATAGAGGCTGCACCAGTTCCCACTCATACCAACAGTGGAGGATTTCCTTTTCTCCATACCCTCTGCAGCATTTATTATTTGTAGATCCGTATTTCTGGCTGCACGACACAGCATGTAACAGTTAGTCCTGGTTAGTTCCCCAACCAGGGATTGAACCCACATCCCCTGCAGGGGGAATCTAACCACTGGGCTACCAGGGAAGTCCATTTGTAGACTTTTTAATGATGGCCGTTCTGACTGCTGTGAGGTGATACCTCATTGTAGGAAATATTGTGTTTTAAGCGTAATAATCATGCATTTGAATGTCTCTTCCACTTATGGCAAGTCATGTAGCTTTTCAACTGATAGCCATGATACCAAGTTTTTAAAAAAGAAGTTGACATAAAAGTGAATTGGTTTAAAAAAAATATTCGGAGGAGCAGCAAACCATAATAGTTAAGAAGGTGAACTTCAAAGCCAGATTTCTTGGATGAGATTCCTAGATCCACCCTTCCTGTCTAAGGAGCGATGGGCGGAGATTTCCACTGTGGAGCAGCTTCCTTATCTGAAAAATAGGAGCCGTTTCATAAGGGTGTTGAGATAGTTATGTGAGTGAATACTTCTAAAGCACGTAGAACTTTTTCCAGCTGATACTAAGCACTGTATTTGTAACTGTCAGATGACATTAAGGGAGTTGAAGGTGGGAATGCGGGCACAAGTCATGAGGATGGTTCAGGGAGAACGGAAGGTTTAGGAGAGCTTGGCTCCTGCTGCCCTTCCTGTGACAGGCCGGGGGCCTGAGACCCAGAGGGTGGAAGCCATGTGTCCAGGGTTACGAGCCAAGCTGACAGGGCACAGCCAGGACGGAATCCCTGGTCGCCTGGCTTGCTGTCTGCTGCCGGGCGGCAGGGGTGGGCACTTCTATGGAGAAAGGCGGTTTGTCCCATGGTCCACTCCACAAAACAGCAAATGTGGTCTTCAAGAGTGGGGACCCAGACATGTCCTCAGAGGAGCGCTAGCCAACTCTGACCCTTGGATGCACAGAGTCGAGATTTCTGGGTGCTGATAAGCTGACCACAGCTGTAAGGCCAGTGCATTTGAGTAAGTGCCCCATAGCCCGGGGCCAGACCTGCATGCTTCACTGACGGAGCCTCGGGGCCTAGCCTGGAACCTGGCTGAGCTCTAAGCAGATGTTTGATGACTGAGTGACTGAATGAGAAGAGGAAATGATTCTCCATCATCCCCACTGCATGGATCAGCTAAGCAGAGGATAGGGGTGTGATCAAGGGCTTGCTTGACTCTGTACGTGTGTGTGTGGGTGGGTGGGGAGAGTTCGGGTGAGGCTGTGGATGAGGTTGTTGGGGTGAGTATCTGGAGGGGCTCCTAGCTCACCACTCGATGTGTGAGACACTCAGCAGCGCCCTCACATGTCACAGATGCTCCCTTTGACCTTTAGGATCTCAAAGGTCACTATTTCCTAGAAGCTGAGATACACTGAGGTCTGGGGAGTTTGGAGGAGAGAATGGAGGTGAGGCAGTCCCGGGGCCCAGGACCCAGGGAAGTCAGAGAGGATGGTATGAAGGCACTTAGCTGCCAGGGCGAGATCCTATAGGCAGGCTCAGGGTTGAATGATCATAATGAGGAGCTGACAAGTATACATTGCTCTATAGTTTACCTGAAGCACTGTCACGTGGGATCGTCACCCCACATTAGGTGAGCAGAGCAGTGGTTACAGTTGCCATTTAAAGACAAAGACCCACAGGGAACTGTATTCAATACTCTGTAGTGACCTATATAGGAAGAGAATCTAAAAAAGAGCATCTATATGTATAACCGATTCACTTTGCTATACAGCAGAAATGAACACAACATTGTAAATCAGCTATACTCCATTAAACATTAATTTAAAAAAAGAAAGACAGCCCAGAGAGATTAAGTAACCTGTGCAAGGTCACACAGCTAGTAAATGGCAAAGCTGAACTAGAACCAGCTCCTGTGATCCTGTGTCTGGTACTGTCTCTACTAAACCAAGTTTTCATTTGATTATGTTTTCTGAGCACCCAACCTTAGATATGGCTTGGTGCTTGGCAGGTGATGGCCATCCCCTACTTGTACCATTGTTGCTGATGAGTCAGTGACCCCATGAGCAATGGGAATGAGAGGCCACAAGAGACCTTACCAGAGTGGGTGAGAAGGGTGTCAGGTATGGACTGGTGAATACAGGAAAAAGAAAAGCCTGGAACGAATTCTCTGAAGACAGGCTGCCTCTTTTATGACTGTGTGGTTGTTGGTCAGGCCAGGCTTCAGCTCCCGCCTTCCCTTGCTTTTGATTTATCAGAAAATTTCTTATTGATTCCCTAAATACTCAGAATAAATCCACAGCCCTCAAAATTGTCCACCAGGGCCATGTGAACTAGAAAGTGAAAGTAAGTGAAGTCGCTTAGTCATGTCCAACTCTTTGCGACCCCATGGACAGAGGAGCCTGGCTCCAGTCCATGGGATTCTCCAGGCAAGAGTACTGGAGTGGTTTGCCGTTTCCTTCTCCAGGGGATCTTCCCAACCCAGGGATCAAACCCGGGTCTCCCGCATTGTAGACAGATGCTTTAGCGTCTGAGCCACCAGGGAAGCCATGTGAACTGGTGGCCCATTTCCCTTGCTCTTGCCAGTCTGCAGCCATCCAGGTCTTACCACTGTCATTTCTAAAACATTCCAGTGTGCTTGGGCCTCAGGGCCTTTGCACCTGCTGTTCTCTCTGCCTGGAATGCCTTTCTGCCTCAAATATTACCTCCCCAGTGAGGCCTTCTCTACCACCTTACTGCCTGTTCCGCTTTGTCTTCATAACATTTCTCACTCCCTGGCAGTATATCATTTGTGTGTTTGTATCTGTTTTTCAGAAGTCAAGCATCATGGGGGCAGGTATTTCACGTCCTTGTTCATTGCAATATGCCCGGTGCCTCACACCAAGACTGGTGTATATCAGGAACAAATTAAACTTATTTACTGAGTGAAAGAATGCATCTGGAAGCTTTTCCTCCTCTGCAGCTTCAAGGCGGTAACTTTAGGCTTCTAAGAGAACAGTGGGCCCTGGCCTAGCTCTCTGGTGCCTGCCAGGCCTCAGGACTTGTGCTTCACCAGGTTCACTGGGTTCCTTGTGAGGCATGCATGGCAAGAGGCAGCCCCAACCTGCACATCCTTTGTCCAAACCAATGTGTTCTGGTCCCGGAAGAAGATTCTAGTGGGTAGAGACAGTGGAGGAAGAACCCTGAGCTTGGATAGTGGACCCGGAGACCAGAGCAGGTGAGAGTGGCAGGGCTGAGAAAAGTCAGGAGTGAGAGGGCTGGGAGCAGGGAGCAGGGGTTTAGGGGCTGCAGGCAAGGGAAGCCAGGGTGCCCCCGATGGCCAGCATGTCTGGAGTGATAGTGGGATGTCAGTTCACGTGGCTCCCTGTAGGCACTGTAGGGCTTCCCATCTGGCCCTGGTGGGGCCAAAAGTTCCATTTCCTGGCAGAAATCAATGACAACAACAATATTGAAATATATCAGGGGCCTTTTTATCTATTACCTCACAACCATTCCTTCATCCAGTCAGCAAACACTTCATTGAACCAGGCACTGTAGTCATAGTTGTGTAGAGCAAACCTCCGTATTTATAGAGTTAACTCTCCTTCAACTAAATTGATTAATTATTTATTAAAACACACCATATCCTTTATCATCATTGCTAAAAATAGCACAGAGCAGTGCTCAAGTGATATTTTTGAATTGCTGGGTTAATTTATAGGTTAATCAGTTTCACTACTTAATAAACAAGGAAGTAGCCCAGAAAAATCAGATTTGGAAGTATCCAGGCTGAAGGGCTCTGATTTAAAGCAGAGGTTCTAGGACTTTCGGAGTTTCACAGACTGGTCAATTTCTAAACGAAAAATGCCCCCAAATGTTAGAGTTGGCCAGTTGTTCATTTTCTAGGTACAGAGAGGGAGAACAATATGACCAATGCTCATTACTTCACAAAAGGATGTTTTGAACACTCCAATTGTGTGAAAGACGATCTTAGAATTTTTAAAAATTGGGGTGCATTTTGGCTCAGGAAAGCTACGTATTGTTTTGATAGATCTCATTTCGCTGAGGATTGGTGAAAATGTCACTGGTCAACCTGGAAAAGACAGGCTGGGATTCAGATGGGAGCCTCTGACCGGGAAGAACCCATCCTTCAAATTCTTGCTCTCACCTTTTTCTGTCTCTCCAATTCCTTTCTCAATTTCTCCGTTTCTTTCCTTTTATCTATACACACACATGCACACACACACACACGCTTGTTTCAAAGCTCCAAAGAGAGGTGTGCTATGTATCAGAATCGAGTCTTGGGCAGAAAAGAAAGACAGTCTCTCCTATTCCAAGTCCGGAGTCCGTAACTCTGAAAGGAGAAGGAGAGAGGGGATGGATTATAGGAGAATCTTTCCTGCCTCCCTACTGACCCTCTTTATTATATTCTCAGTGTTTGTTTATGATTCCTATTAATCACATGGAATAACCCTCCCAATTATCCAATGACAGAGACATGCATTCCTTCAAACAGAATAATTATTTACTAAAATGAATTAATATGTAGAAAAGCCTTGGTTCTGTGGAGGCTGAAACTTAGCATAATGAGTTTATCAGGCTTAAAAAGAAGCCCAGACGGGCATTTTTTTGGGCAAAATAAATACACTGATTACAGTGAGATTCATCCGTGCTGGCATCATGCCATTGGTTATTTCTTTAGTAAACACAGCTCGAGTCGATCATCTGTTTTCAATATAATTTATTGAGGCTCCCCTTCGTAATTAACAGCCGTGGTGGGGGTGGGGAGAATGTGTTCTTACCAGCCTCCTCCTGCAGGTCCCTGAAGTTGCTCATTTGGGGCGTTCTTTGTGATTTAATAGTGAGCCTGGTGGATGGATCTGATCTGGTTGACAACATACTTGTCATCTGGAAAAGCATCTCCAGGAGATCAGCCCTAGCTGTGAGGGGAGTTCAGTGAAGAGGAAATAATTATGCAAATTTAAACTCTCCTGAGCCCCTCCCCCGAACTGGCAAGAGGATCAAGGTCAGCCTTCTGTCCCTTCTCTACTGGCAATGACCCTCTTACCGCATATCTTCCGGAGAGATCCCTAGGTTATTTAAGCATCTTCAAGATGGCCTCATGGACACGTAGTTAGGAAACAGGATTTATGGGCAATTAGGACTGAAAAATCTTAATTGTTCATGGTACCGTCTAAGCCACTCAATCTATTAAATTTATTTTTAATATTGATAGTGTTGAGTGTTCACCAAGGGACATTCAGATCATTCATTCATCCATTCATTTACTGAGTATGCATTCTACAGTGCAGTGCTGGGAGTACACGGAGCTTGGAGTACACCTTGTTCATTCATTCAAATATATATGTTGAGTATCTACTATGCGTCAGTCCCTAGGGTCGGGAGTGAACAGAGCAGATGAAGTACTTGCTGTCGTGGACCTTAGCTCTGGGATGGCAGCTGTGACTCCTTCTGGCCCCAGCCCTGTGTGATGCCTTCTTCAGTGTGGCTGGCCTGGCAACTCACTTTGAAGAAAGAGAACACAGCCAGCGTGGCGGGCTGTCACTTCTGATTAGGTCACAAAAGACTAACTTCCATCTTGCTAGCGCTCTCTCTCTCTCTGTCTCAGTCACTCTCTCTCTTGCTCCCTCCAGTGAAGGGAGCCATCAGTGCCATGAGATGCTCTATGGAGAGACCTCCACTGCAGGAAATGAGGGTGGACTCCAGCTAGCAGCTTCCAAGAAGCTGAGGCCTCAGTCTGTCACTGTGAGGAACGGAGTCCTGCCAGCAACTGCATACTGGAGCCAGAAAGTGGACCCACCCTATTGAGCCTTGAGGGGTCTGCAGCCCCAGCCAATACCTTGATTGCAGCCAGTGAAGCTCAGAGCCAGAGGACCCTGCTGCCCCTGGATTCTCGAGCCACAGAAACTGAGATAGTAAATTCTGTTCTTAAGCCGCTGAGTTTGGAAACAGTTTGTCATGCAGTAAATGAAGATAGTATGGGGGAAGAAGCTATACACTAGTAAACGAAAAAGAAAATCTCAGCTGGTGATAAGGTAGTGCTGAATATTAGTGAGGGGGACAGGCTGAAGAGGGGCTTCCTTGGTGGCTCAGATGGTAAAGAATCCACCTGCAGTGTGGGAGACCTTGGTTCGATCCCTGGGTTCGGAAGATCCCCTGGAGAAGGGAGAGGCTACTCACTCCAGTATTCTGGCCTGGGGAATTCCATGGATGTCATGGAGAAGGGAAATGCTTCTCCAGTATTCTTGCCTGGAGAATCCGAATGAAAGAGGAGCCTGGCGGACTACAGTCCATGGGGTCGCAAAGGGTCATTGGTGAGAACTGGTGTCTCAGGGTGCAATGGACCCTAAAAGTTCTTTGGTCCAGTGCCCCAGCTGAAGCTTCTGTGTGCTCTGCATGTTCCTTCCAGGAGGCATCCAGCCTGGGGTCAAATAAGGAAGTATATACCTTTCCAGTTACTCTGGCACATCTTTGGATATGAAAAAATATTTGCTGCTGCACTGAAATCTGCGTCCCCCTCCCTCTGGTTTATCTCCCTGGTCCTGGCTCTTCCTGTGGAGCCCGCATGCCTGTCCTTGTGTTGTGAGCCCCTCTCTCCTGGGTGGTCAGCCAGCCCTTCCCTTGCTGCCCTCTCATTCCCTGAGCTGGCTCTCATGCCTTCCCTTCCCAGAGTCCTGGCTTCATCTGTTTTGATCTGGATTTTGGCTTTTATGATTTGACTGGCTTTCCAGCTCCCCTCCCTCTACTCCCTGATCTTGCTCCTGTGGTCTTCGTGATCCTGTAGCTTTAGTAGGAAACCCTACACCCCTGGAGTGGGTGGACTGCCCTCAAATGCATCCTGCCAGACCAGGCACTCACAGGCGAGCCCCTTCCCTTAGCTGAATGTGGTGCTCTCCTGGCCAGGAAGCTTGCTCCTTGGTGTTCCACCTCCTCCTGGGTGACTTCCTCCCCGCCCCTTGCCTCCCCGAGCCTCAGTGATCACTTCTGCAGGTGACTCACTGAAGGATGGCTTCTGTCTCACCAGCTACCTGCTGGACAGTTTCCTGTGGCCATCCTTCTAGTCTTTCAGGCTCAGCATGCCTCCCCGCCCTCCTACCACAACAACGTGCTGAGCTCTCACACTGGGCCCCTCCGGTCAGCATCTCCTGTCCACTGCTACCTGGGGGGCCAGAACCTCCTGCACCCTCTGGTGTCCCAGGCTCTGAACTCAGGAACAGCCTGGCCTCTTTCTCCTCCCTCCACTTTCCATATCAAATCTGTCATCTGGTCCATCCGTTATTTTCTTCCCGAGTCTTTTTCATCTGCCCCTTCCTTCTGCCACCCCTGAGACCTAGGTGCTCACTCCGGGATTATAATAATCCCTATCCTCCAACTGTGAGTACAGTGGTGGGCAAAGCGGACTTTGCATCTGTCCTCATGAAGCTTACAGTTCAGTGTGTTCATCCATGCATCCGATTGAATAATTTCTGAGCACCTACCATGTTGACTGTGTCAAGTTGACCCAGATTGTTGATGGTTGGAGGTAATTTCCTTTCAGCTTAGTTGGATGAGGGGGACAGTTTCCAATAAAAAGCTGGACAACTGCTCTGGTAGTTGGTGGCAGCAAATGAGATGGACATCTGGAGAGACAGGCAGACTGTCATTCTCCACCCCAGGAAATGTGGTTCTGAGAGTTTCTTGGCTGGAGCCTCACCCGTGGGTTGGCCTGACTATGGGAGCCCCATAGTGACTTCCCAGGGAATGCCAGGGCTGGGAAATCACCCTCAGGAACTGCCTTTACATCCTCTGTTCCCTTATCCCAACCCATCTTCCTCCCATCACCTTTAGTCGATCCACTTCCAGGACCTGCCTCATCCCAGGTAGCCTGGCTACTGGGGAGAGGGGTGTCCTGCCTGCTGGGTGGGGCCCAGGCAGCAGTGGAGAGATCTGTGTCCAGACAGCTGCCTGTGGAATCTCGGGGAAGGACTTCAGGCTAGAAGGAAGAGGGAGGCCGTGGGGAATGACCTGATGCAACCGCAGGCAGTGGGGTGGGTGTGTGCACACCCCAAAGGCCAAGCATGGTGTCAAGGCAAAGAATATGCAGACCTTAGGGGTCCCAGAGCCTGACTACTGGTTTGTTGGAAAAGTGGGTTTGTGCTTTTGGACTAGTGATTTGATTTCTCCAAGTGGTATGTATTTCATCTTAAATGGGACCAATGGTACCACCGTCGGAGGATTGTTGGAGGTTTCCATGGGATAATGTGAGGAAGGGCCTGGCATGGAAGGCCCACCAATGGTAGCTGCTCTTTATTAGTATGGTGAGGCATGTGTTGAGTGGGGGCTGAGCAGAAAGAACCAGGAAATGGGAAGGAACCAGAGTCCTCAGAGAGCGTTTAAGTTCAAGCTGGGGAAACCGAGATTCTTCTACAAATGCGAAGAGCAGGTACTGAGATAAAAGTGGGACAAAACTCAGGGCAGGAGCAAGAGGGAGGGCAGGGGTGTGGAGAAGCACTACATAGTTGCCAGGGATTTTTCAGGATTCTCAGCATCTGCCTTTATTAGCTGTCTACTGAGGAGGCCGGACAGAGTAGGCAGCAAGTGGGCCATCTAAATTTCTCTTCCCCTGGCTTGGGCCAGAATTGTTTCCAGAGAGAAGCCGAAGCCGGATGACTGTCAGGTAGCCATTGGATCGAGGCTGCAGGGATGGGGGGCAGGCACCCGGGCAGGCCCATCCAGACCTGGCTCCCATTGGGGGTGCTCCAGAGAGGTCACTTTCTGGGTCCACATGGAAGCTGCGTATTTTCTCTCCCAAGTCCCAACTGTTGAGAGCCATGCACATCTCATCTCTTTCGAGAATGCTCCTCAGACACCTTTAGCCCCCATGTTGCTGCTGTTGCTGAGTCACTCAGTTGTGTCTGACTCTGTGTGACTCTGTGCTCCTCTGTCCTTGGGATTCTCCAGGCAAGAATACTGGAGTGGGTAGCCATTTCCTCCTCCATCAAGCCCCTATAGTGACCCCTATGCCCAATCTGCTCACAGCAATTTCCCTTTTTCCCACGGTACTGTAATAGTTGCTTTATATACACATGGGGGCATTTATGCCTCAAACCATCCAAGTGAGGTGGATGTTATTTCCATTCTACAGAAGGAAAAGTGAGGCTCAGACTGATTAAGTAACTGGCAGCTTCTCACAACTGGGAAAAGGCAGGGTGGGGATTTAAAAAGAGGTCTGCCTGGCTCTAAAAACCCAAATTCTGCTCAGGAGACTAAGGTATTCCAGTTATTATGACTGTGTAACAGATTTCTCCAAAACATAGTGCAGTCATTCAGTCATGTCTGACTCTTTTTGACCCATGGACTGCAGCATGCCAGGCTTCCCTGTCTATCACCAACTCCCAGAGCTTGCTCAAACTCATGTCCATAGAGTCAGTGATGCCATCCAACTGTCTCATTCTCTGTCTTCCCCTTCTCCTCTTGCCTTCAATCTTTCCCAGCATCAGGGTCTTTTCCAATGAGTTAGTTCTTTGCATCAGGTGGCCAAAGTATTGGAGCTTCAGCACCAGTCCTTCTAATGAATATTCAAGGTTGATTTCCTTGAGGATTGACTGGTTTGATCTCTTTGCACTCCAAGGGACTCTCAAGAGTCTTCTCCAACACCACAGTTCAAAAGCATCAGTTCTTCAGCACTCAGCTTTCCTCGTGGTCCAACTCTCACATCCATACATGACTACTGGAAAAATCATAGCTTTGACTAGACAGATCTTTGTCGGCAAAGTAGTGTCTCTGCTTTTTAATATGCTGTCTATGTTTGTCATAGTGACATAATACCATCATTCATTGGGCTCACATATAAATTCAAAGAAGATACTTTAAGGATGGCTTATTTCTGCTCCACAGTGACCAGAACCTCAGCTGGAAGACTTGAAGCCTGGGGTTGTGCTCATTGGAAGGCTTGTTCATTCCCACATCTGCTAACTGAGGCTAGCTTGAGGCTGGGGGCCTCAGTTCTGCTCCACGTGGGCCTCTCCATGACCTCTGTCCCCGAGGACTAGTTTGGGTTTTGTCACAACATGGTGGCGTTGCCTCCCCTAACCCATGAGTGAGGGGCCAAAAAAGGGATGGAGAAGCAGGATGGAGTGAGTCACAGCAGTTTCTATGACCTACCCCCAGAATGGGCAGTGTCAGTTCTGCAGGATTCTACTCATCAAGCCTGTCACAAAGGCCCCTCTGGACCCAAAGGGAGAAGAAATAGACTCCAGTTTTTGATGGAAGACTGGCAAGGTTTGGAAAGGAAATGTTAAAAAAATATGATTAGCCACATGAGGCAACCTGAAGGAACACATCCTTGCGATGGTGACCTCGCCAGGGCTGACCTCGTCTTCATCTCTGTAACCCTCATAGACGACGCCCATGTAGACACACAGGGGAAGTGTTCGTTGAGTTAAGTAAATCAGCATATCCAAGTCAAGCTGTTTTGAGGGATTTGTTATTATTCTTCTCATTTCCTGTTTACTGCTTTCTCTTTTACCTCTGTGGCTGAAATGATCCATTGCATAGTCGTTTTGCTACCAGCTTTGTTTCTTCAACTGGAGATTCTCCAGGATGCCATTTCATTATGGGCACCTGCTCATTCCTTGTGGGAGCCTCTGGAAGAAAGCTCAAAATACAAACTTCCATCCGAACCTTTGATTCTGAGGAGATTATCAGCCTTCTGCTTTGCCTGGCTAGGCTCAAAGGCTGTTTGTTTTCCCCCCGGTGAACTTTCCGTGGACTGCATGGAGGGGACAGGGGACCCAAAACCATGGTCTTGAGGTTTGTCATAGGGCTAGTTTCGGCTTGAATAGATGTAGGGATAGTGTGAGTGAGACTTGAGTATGATCTTTTGCCCACATGTGCTTTTTCTTGCTTGTCTGTCTTCCTTTACTTCCTCCCTCTCTCCTTCCAGGCCCCTCCTATCTTCCTATCTTGGCCACAATGCAAGTCTGGTTTTCTTTGTAGCTCAGTACTCCCCTAACGGATCCCAAATTCTGTGAAAAATCACACCTCTGCTCTTGTCTTGTGGTACGGTGTGCTGCCAGTAAGGGCTGCTGCGGAAGGAACTGTGGACTGCCCACCTACCTCAATAGGAGGGGTGAGGCATTAAGTGTCAAGAGACCGGGGTTAAGATCTTCACCTCTCAGCCTTATCTCATTTCTTTATCTGTAAGGTGGGGAAATAGCATGACCTTTCTCCCTGCCAAGGGCTCTTGTGAAGATTGAGGAGACCCTGGATAGAAGAGAGTTTTGCAAACCGGGGCTTCCCTGGTGGCCCAGATGGTAAAGAATCTGCCTGCAGTGTGAGAGACCTGGGTTCGATCCCTGGGCTGGAGAAGGGAATGGCTACCCACGCCAGTATTCTGGCCTGGAAAATTCCATGCACCCATGGGGGTTGCAAAAAGTCAGACACAACTGAGTGACTTTCACCTTCTTTTGCAAACTACACAGAGCTGTATAACATTCTGTGGTTACTCTTTTGCGTCAGAGCTTCTAACCACCGACTAAGGTGAAGGATGGAGAAAATTCTTGGCCGAGACCTTAACTTTGCAGCAGTTGACTGATCACTGGGCCTTTCGGAACTAGGATAATTAAGTGGGTGGATGTCAGCGAGAGAGGAAGTTCCCTCAATCCATGAGGCAGCACTCTTTGCCAAAGCAGACACTGGCATCAGGACTGGAGTCCAACACAAGTAGAGAATGGAATATTTGGGGGTTCTCCAGGCTCCCTTCTGACCAAGTCTTCTTTGCTGCCTTGAAGGTAGAGGTTGAAAACTCAAATATTTCAACGGCCAGACAGATATCACCCATGGGTGAAGCAGGTTTGGTAGGGACTGGAGAACTCAGGTGCAGGCCCCCTCTCAGCCGCAGCCACGTACTGTCATGTAGGACAAGCAGCTGGGGTTTTCCCCAAAGAAGCCAGATTTCACCTTTTAATATTTATTTATTTACTTTTGGTTGCACTGGATCTTCGTCGCTGCGTGTGGGCTTTCTCTAGTTGCAGTGAGCGGGGACTTCTCACTGTAGAGCACAGGCTTCTCATCGTGGTGGCTTCTCTCGCTGTGGAGCTCGGGCTCTGGAGCACACAGGTTTCAGGAGTTGCAGTCCGCAGGCTCAGCGGCTACTGCGTGCGGACCCTAGAGCTCCGGCTCAGTAGCTGTGGTGCACAGGCTTAGCTGCTGACGGCCTGTGGAATCTCCCCGACAAGGGATCGAACCCGTGTCCTCCGCGCTGGCAGGCAGATTCTTATCCACTGCCCCACTAGGGAAGTCCTCACCTTTTAAGGTGAAAATGTGAAATATAGAGAGTCAAAGGAGAAAATAAATGCTCAAAACATTTCTGATCATAATTCCAGAAATATTTATATATGTGTGCATATACACAGAGGTAGAAAGTATTTTAAACAAAATAGATACAGCTTATACTTTATAAACTGGTAACTGACTTCCTACACTTTGCCAGCCCCATCCCCATATTTTCATCAATAAACATTTTCCTTTGACATCCACTTGGAAGAGTGATTAGTCATTTTATTGGTGTACCGTAATTTATTTTACCAATTTGTAAAATAAATTTAGGAATTTATACAGGTTCCTTTTTTCTGTTAGAGCTAACAGCATGGTGAACATTCTAACAGATAAGTGTTTTCATACAGCTCTTATTCTTTAGTATGTCTTTCTGAAAATGGAACACATTTAGTTGAAACTATTTAAAAACAGCTTTTGAAAAAGCTGAAAAAACTGATTTCTGAAAACTTGTAACTCATAGGGTAGCAGTAGCGCTTGGTGCGAATAAACCATCATCCACACTTGCTATTTTCCATATGACAAACACTATAAAGGTTTTACAGACATCATGTCAAGCAACTACTCACTGAACTTATGAGATTATTATCATCCTCATTTTACAGATGGGAAAACTGAGGACCAAAGGGACAAAGTACCTTGTTAAGGTTATGCAGTGGGCAATAGCAGAGCTGGGATTCAAGCACAGCTCAGACTACCCCAAAGCTCCTGCTCATATTCTTATGCTCTGCCTCCGGCCACTGGCACATTCATACAAGTCGAGGTCTTAAGTACCTGATTGTTTTGACTACCAAGCTCAGTGTTCCTGTCTCTTTCTGCTGCTTTTTCCTTGGGCTGCAGAGGCTCTGAATGACTAGGAACAGTTTTTGATTAATTAGATTTTTGTTGCCAAGGAATTATTTGGTCCCCCCTCCCCTTCTTGCTCAAAAAGCACACAAGAAGATGATTTTAGCGCAGGGATACTTGAATGGAATGCAAATATTTTAGGTTTTTCATTGTTCTCCAAGAGTGGAAGGAAAAGAGTAAAACGGGCCTCAGCAGACATTAGAAGAGAGCAGACTCCAAGCTGGGAACCTCATTCCCTTTCTGTGGATGTCCTCTGACAGTCTCAAAGGGAAGCCAGGATTATAGCAGGAGGGCTGGGGCCCACTGGAACCCCTCGGTGGACTCATGCAGATAGGAGAGGCCCAGCAAAGACATGGGAGAAGCCAAGTCTTTAATTTTTGTGACACTTTCTTTGCCTGGTTGTGGTAGTTTTTCTGACGAGTGCACACATATGTCAGCCCTGTTGCAGGGATACACCTATGGGTTTAAACGTGAGAGGCTGCAGGAGATACCTGTTCAAAGACAGGGAGGAGTGTGTCACAAGGGGACCTCTCCCATCAGAGGTCCAGGTTGAATGGAGAGACGGGGACTCCATCGTTTCATTCCTCTTGATTGGACTTGTCTTAAACTTCTGATTTACTCGTTTCATTTTGCTTGAACATCTCCTAGTACTTCCTGTGAAAGGAGTCAGGGAGACAAGTTGTCTTCACTTTTACAAATCTCAATATTCCCTTATTCTGCTCTCATCACGACTGATAGCTTGGGGCTCACTTCTGGGCTGACACCTCGGATCTTAAATGCGTTTCTTCTACTGCTTTGGCACTTAAAGTGGGGTCTGTGTACCAATGTCGTTCTGAAAATCATTTGTCATTCATCTGGGATGAAATGCATGCAGAAATTGAGAGTAAGCATTCCAAAACATTTATACTGATTTTACTGTATCTTTGTATGTTTATTGAAGCTGGTAATAAGTGTTGGTGGATTTTAGTTTATATGTCTTTTTTGAATTTCTTTTTCCTACTGGTTCTTTTCCGCTTGATTTTATAAAAGTGGCAGTCAATGACAGATTGAAATAAAGTCCTTCACCTCATATTTGAGAAGCACTGTTGTAGTAGTATACTATACTCTTGAGAAGTCCTTTGTCAGTCTGCTGCTGGAATTTTCTAAGTGATCTCTTTTTCTTTCTGACACATTTTGGGTTTTCTCTTTATCCTCAGGGTTCAGAATTTCAGCACATGAAGTCTTCATGAGAACTTTCGTTGCTCATTGTGCTGGGCGCACAATGGGTCCTTCAACCTGGAGACTCATTCATTCATTCAGATTTCTTCCCTCTCTTTTTTCTCTGTTCTCCATTTCTGGATCCCTCAGCAGGTGAATATTGGGCCTCCTCCTTCGTATGTTGGATCTTATATTCTGTCTCTATGTTTTCAGTCCCTTTTCTTTTTTCCTACCTCATATAAGATCCTTTAATGTTTTTCTTCCAACTCTATCATTTATTTATGTAGACTATCACTTATTTATGTATACTATCATGTTTTTAATTTCAAAATCTTATGATTACCTCTTTTCTGTAATCTCTTTTTTTTTGTATGCAGTGTCTTTTTTTTAATTTTTTTCAGGGAACTGACTAGTTGTACTTTTATTTTTTTTAACTGAGTCTTTACTTCCTATGTTATATTGATGTTTTCTTTTTTCTCTTGATTGAATTTGGCCTCTCTTCACATTGATAATTTTCATCAGAGATCCTGGTAGGGTGGTCCATTCCTATCTAATACTAGGATTAAAAAGCTAATGGGGGGCTTTGTGTATGAGTATGAATATAGGGGTTTGTCATTTGGCAGATTTCACTCCTGTGATGGGGTGGGAGGTGGCACACGGGGAAAAGCCAAATATCAGAATGTGACAGTCTTTTCTTTGGGACTGTTCAGATTGTCTAGAGAAGAATCTCCTGATATCCTCCCCGGGGAAGGGTGGTGATATGTGAGGGCTGTGTGCCTGTCTAGTTGCTGGTGTTCTGCGTGCTGCGTGCGTGTAAGTCACTTCAGTCGTGTCTGACTCTGTGACCCTATGGACTGTAGCCTGCCAGGCTCCTCTGTCCATGTGACTTCCCAGGCAAGATACTGAAGTGGATTGCCATTTCCTTCTTCAGGGATCGAAGCTGCATCTCCTGTCTCTCTCGCGTTGGCAAGTGGGTTCTTTACCACTAGAGCCATCTGGTGTTCCGCGTATCTGCTGGGAAAGAAAGACTAGGGATCCCAGTGTTCTGATGCAGATGGCCTGCAGCTCTGTACTGCCCTGCCCTTCTCCTTGGCAGTTTGGGTCAAGTCTTGAGCATCTCCAAGGTTCTGGAAGGCAAACTGGAAATCTTTTTGGCTTTGCCTCCTCTGCAAACATTTTATTTCTTAAGGTTTTCTTTTTTTTAAGATTTTTTTTTGATATGGACTATTTTAAAACTTTTAATTGAATTTGTTGTACTTTAATATTGCTTCTGTTTTATGTTTTTGGCTTTTTGGCCACGAAGCGTGTGGGATCTTAGTTTCCTGAGCAGGTATTGAACCCGTACCCCCTGCATCAGAAGGCGAAGTCTTAACCACTGGACCACCAGGGAAGTCGCTGCAAGCATTTTAATTTGTGCCTTTCTCTGCCCTGCCACAGCATTCATCACTCTTTCACAAGTTTTTCTTCTTAACATTTGCTGAAATCTCTCATTCACTTGATGGCTCTGTTCCCCATTCTCTTTGCTTGAGAGGGAACGCAGATGTGTCTGTGATCCATTGACAGATTTAACTAGAAGTCTACAGCCTGCACTATTAGAGTTGTGCAATGTTAAACATCTATTCATATTCCGTTTCTTTTCATTAGCTTCAGCCCATTTTAGACTCCCTTGTGTGATGCATAGGTTGATACTCATGCCTTTCATATCTTCATCCTACTTACTGATGTTGAACAGAATAGGGTCAAGGGGAGAGCCCGTGGCATATTCCTAAAGACCTCCACTCGAGTACACGTACACTGTGTCTGTCTTCTTTACTGCCCTAGCCCTGGTATGAGAACTTAGTTGTTGTGTAATAAGCATTTGTTGAATATAAGCATCCTATCAAAGAAAGAAATGAGGGTGACCCTGTGAGCTTTGTTCCTACAACCCATGCTGGTTGCCATGCTCACCATTTCCCTCTTGCTCATGAAATGTTATTATTTGTTTATTCCTTATAGGATTTTTCTAGGGACTGATATTCAGATCATGGGTTGTAGCTTTTGAAATATGCCTCTTTAGCTTTTCTGAAAAGAGCACCATTACCTTTTCTGGCTCCTCTCTTGGTCTCACAGATTCCAGTTCATTATCATACTAGTCCCAGAGATGCCTCCCACCCTGGATTTATTGGTGTGGGCTTGGCTCATCCATCCAAAATAGCTTAAGACTGTCTTGCTCGTTCTCGTTGCCTTGTGTTTCAGTGGCTTTCTAAACATGTGTAGTCTATGCTTTTTAGTTTGAAGATTATTGTCCTTGACAGACCTAAAGAAGTTAAGGAGTTCTTTTTCCTTTTGAACATAGCCCTTAAGTATCCAGCAGTCGCTTCTTATTCTTCTTGGTCTGAGCACTGATTTTAAGAAAGAGGGATGCTAAGAAGACTGAATAGGTGCCTAAAATCTCTTAGTTGCCTGAATTTACCTTAATCTGTTTTCTGTTGGCTCCAGTGAAAAGTTTCTTTTTTTTTCCCTTGGAAGCAGGACCTGTTCCATCTACCTTTAGAATACCTCCAGGACTAGCCATACCTGATGGAATCAGGGGAACTGAGGAAGGTCCAGGGCCTGGGAGTGCCCAGGTGAGGTTACAGTGAGAGTCAGGACTGTTGAATGGTGGCAGAAGGTGAGGTCAGGGTGAGGCCGTGTGGTTCAGAAGGCCCTGCCTGCCTCCACCCTGGACCACGTCTTCAGCCTCATCTCAGACCATACTCTCCCCTGTTCATTATGTTCCAACTAGACAGGCCTTTCTGTTCCTCAAACCCACGAAGCCTGTTCCTGCCACTGGGCTCTTTGTGTTTGCCATGTCTCCACCTGCTAGCCTGCTTTCTGCCCAGGTTGATGCATTTACAGCTGCTTCTCTTTATTCCAATGTGAGTTCAGAAGCACCTGCCTCAGGGGCCTTCCCTGACCTCCTCATCCCCTCTCCCACCAAGGAAAACATTCCCTATATTTGTCATCTTTATGTCACTGATTGTTACCAGGAAGTTTGTTTTTTGTTTACTGGCTCAGGATGTCCTCCTCTGTCAAATGACTTGATTTGCTTTTCTACTTCTGATTCACAAGGTGTCAGCCAGAGCCTGACTCACTGAAGGAATGAAACCCATGTCTATTAATAATAAGTGAGTTTGAGAACAACTTGGCCAACTTCCCAGTTCTCCTGTGTGGAGATCCTTGATTCTTGCAGAGACACAGAAGCACCTGCCACAGGGGCCTTCCCTGACCTCCTCATCCCCTCTCCCACCAAGGAAAACATTCCCTATATTTGTCATCTTTATGTCACTGATTGTTACCAGGAAGTTTGTTTTTTTGTTTACTGGCTCAGGATGTCCTCCTCTGTCAAATGACTTGATTTGCTTTTCTACTTCTGATTCACAAGGTGTCAGCCAGAGCCTGACTCACTGAAGGAATGAAACCCATGTCTATTAATAATAAGTGAGTTTGAGAACAACTTGGCCAACTTCCCAGTTCTCCTGTGTGGAGATCCTTGATTCTTGCAGAGACACTTGAGGATTCTCAGGCTACACTTTAGAGCAAGGGTCTGTGAACTATGGCCCGTGGGTCAGGCCCACCGCCTGCTTTTATTTCCTTATTTATTTTATTTTTGGCTGTACTGGGTCTTGGTTGCTGCAGGGGCTTTTCCGTAGTTGTGTCTGGCAGGGGTCACTGTCTAGTTGCAGGGCACAAGCTTCTCATTGCAGTGGCCTCTCTTGCTGAGACGCACAGGCTCTAGGGCACACAGGCCTCAGCAGCTGCGCCACGTGGGCTCAGCAGCTGGGGCTCCTGGCCTCTAGAGCACAGGCTCAATAGTTGTGGCGCAGGGACTTAGCTGCCCTGCAGCATGTGGGGTCCTCTCAGATCAGGAATCAAACCTGTGTCTCCTGAATTGGCAGGTGGATTCTTTCTCACTGAGCCACCAGGGAAGCCCCTACAACCTGTTTTTAGAAATAAAGTTTTATTGGAACACAGCCATGCTCATTCCTTTCCTTAATATCTACAGCAGCTTTTACCTCACAGCGGTAGCTGAGTAGTTGAGACAAATAGCACATGGCCTGCAAACCTGAGCCACTTTTACTATCTGGCCCTTGACAGAGAAGATCGCTAACTGCTGCTCCAAAGGGAAGGTTCCTGGGATTACGTCAGACCTTCCTCTCACGTGAATTGATGCCGCAATGGCAAGAGGCTTTGTTGCTTCCCAGCTCAGGGGCCTCTTTCATGCCAGTGTCTTTAGAGATGGGACTAAATCTTCCTGTTCATGAAATTGTTGGCCTTGGCAATCCGCTTAATTCAGTTGGAAAACTACTTTGAATCTATGGCAGCTTTTACCTCACAGCGGTAGCTGAGTAGTTGAGACAAATAACACATGGCCTGCAAAGCTGAGCTACTTTTACTATCTGGCCCTTGACAGAGAAGATCGCTAACTGCTGCTCCAAAGGGAAGGTTCCTGGCATTACGTCAGCCCTTCCTCTCACGTGAATTGATGCCGCAATGGCAAGAGGCTTTGTTGCTTCCCAGCTCAGGGGCCTCTTTCATGCCAATGTCTTTAGAGATGGGACTAAATCTTCCTGTTCATGAAATTGTTGGCCTTGGCAATCCGCTTAATTCAGGTGGAAAACTACTTTGACCTGAATTATCTGGAGAGCAGCCATCAGTGTGTTTTTTCTAATTGTTAATTATCAGAGTGACACATGGTATGAGCCGCCACTCTTTCTGTCTGCCTTTTTATCTAGAGGAAAGGTTTAGCAATGTGCCTTGGTGGCATGAAAGATAGACTTCAACTGTAAGATTTTATTATTTTTATTATTTCCCTTTGCTTAGATCTCTATAAGAATCATGATGTTTCCAAGGCAACACATGGCTTGGGGAAATTGGAGAGAATACTCTTGATGCAAAGGGATAACATCACAGCTACAACAACAATGCTGCCAGCACGCAAATGTCGGCCGTTCAGAGGGATCAAGTCATCTTGATTAGAATCTAGGTGGCATGAGTTTCAAAGAGGCATAACCACGCTTATGTTCTGTAAATTTGCAAACCCTCCTTACAGTGCAGTGGAGAAGGGAACCCTCTTAAAACAATGCTTGGACTTGACTCTTGGATGATTGTCAGGGAGCATTTTATCACCTTTCCAGGATGAAGTAGATGCTTTTGAATCCGTTTTCTGTTGTATCCATCTAAATTTATTTTTCTTAGCCACCCAGGATATTAGAAAGATTTTCAAATTGTCAGATAATTTCCCCTGAAATGACACTCATTTCTTTAAAAAATTCTTAAAATACTTTTTAGAAATGAACATGTTTATTGTAGAAAAAACATAACATATAGTTATTTAAAAATAAGAAAGCAAAATATCAAACTACTGCCCTGAGATAACCAGTGTTAATATTTTATTATAAACACTTCCAGACTTTCCCTTGTGGTCTAAAACATAGATATGTGGCAAAATACTATATGCACTAACCTGTAATCTGATTTCTTTTTAATGAATGGTATGTGATGAAGATTTTTACACTTTTGTTAAGAGTCAGAATGCTGTGGTGTCAACATTATGTGCTCTGCACCCTGACTACCTTGTTTCAAACACTGACTTGATCAATTACCAGCTTGAAAGTGAAAGTGAATGTCGCTCAGTCCTGTCTGACTCTTTGCAACCCCATGAATTATACAGGTCATGGAATTCTCCAGGCCAGAATACTGGAGAGGGTAGCCTTTCCCTTCTCCAGGGGATCTTCCCTGGATTGAACCCAGGTCTCCCACACTGCAGGCAGATTCTTTGCCAGCTGAGCCACAAGGGAAGCCCATTAGTAATACTACCTCGGACAAGTTTTATAACCTCTCTGGTGCCTCAATTTCCTCATCTTTAAAATAAACAGAGTAATGATGGCATCTACTGCACAGAGTTGTGAGAATTAACTATGTTAATACAAAAAAGCTCATACTACAGTGCCCAATGCATGAGAACCTCTCATTAAATGTTAGCTATTATTATCTTTCCATGTCAGTCCATGTATTTCTACACCACAATTTTACTATCTGCATATTAATATTACATTAATATATAATATACAATTACATAATATAACATACAATTAATATAATATATAGTATATAATATTATTAATATAATATGACCAGATTACACTGGAAGGTGGCACTCTTTTCTGCTTTTCCTTTGGTTTTGTGGTTGTGTGTATGTGCTTTAATACTATGCCTGAATTATTACTGTGTTTTTATATACCATGGGGTTGGAGTTGTACAGTGCATCTGAGCAGAGAGCATTGAGGATCTGTTAGCCCTTTTGCTGGATGAGATCTTGACAATATTAGTGGAAGGAGAGAAGATGGAAGACTTTTTAGATATGGTGTCCAGTGGATAAGAGCTGATGCAAAGACTGGACTTCCCCGGTGGCTCAGCGGTAAAGAATCTGCCTGTAATGCAGGAGATGTGGGTTCGATCTCTGGGTCAGAAAGATCCCCTGGAGGAGGGCATGGCAACCCAGTCCAGCACTCTTGCTTGGAGAATCCCTTGGACAGACGAGCATGGCAGGCTATAGTCCATGGGGTCACAGAGTCGGACACGACTGAAGCTACAGCCCGCACGCACACAATGCAAAGACTACATATGAACTGTATGGTCTCTAGTCTTAGATCCACTACTTTCTGAGCATTATAAGCAAGCTACTTAACATCTCTAAACTTTAATTTCCACATCTTTAAAATTAAAATTCTTTTGGCATCTACACTCGTGTTTTTAGAAGTGCTAGATTAGATCGTTGATGTGGAGAGCTTAGTACTTGCCTCATACCTGGCAACCTCCTAGCAAATATTAGATACAACTATTAGAAATGAGGAGCCTCCAGCAAATATGACATATATTCAGAGATGCTTATTTTATCCATACACCCACACTGCTAAGTCACTTCAGTCGTGTCCGACTCTGTGCGACCCCAGAGACGGCAGCCAACCAGGCTCCCCTGTCCCTGGGATTCTCCAGGCAAGAACACTGGAGTGGGTTGCCATTTCCTTCTCCAATGCATGAAAGTGAAAAGTCAAAGTGAAGTCACTCAGTCGTGTCTGACTCCCAGCGACCCCATGGACTGCAGCCTACCAGGCTCCTCTGTCCATGGGTTTGCCAGGCAAGTGTACTGGAGTGGGGTGCCATTGCCTTCACACACACATGTGAGTACAATCACACAGTCTGTCTATGGATAGTCAGTCGGTAAATTATAAATTCATATTTCTACTTCCTTATGTTTCTATTGTTAGGCTATTGGGTCGCACATTCACACCTACTTGCTTTATGATGCTGGGTTTGGGGCTGGGTCTGCAAAGCTCTGTCTCCTTTGCCAGCTGGATGCATTTCAGCCTTCACCAGTAGGGAGTGCTAGATGGAGACTAGAAGGCTAGGGCAGGGAAAGGAGATGTACTTCTTCCTGTTTGATTTCAGTTTCTGAAAGGCCACCCACTTCGGTATTCTGGCCTGGAGAATTCCATGGACTGAACAGTCCATGGGGTCGCAAAGAGTAGGACACGACTGAGCGGCTTTCACTTTCTGCCAGCATCACCCGACTTTCCTAGGCAGTGGCAGCTGATTGCAATATGACTCTGGTTTTCTATTTTTTCTCATTCTTAAAACTAACCTCATTGTCCCTTCTTGGAGATCCCAGCCCTGGCTCTTTGGCATGCCTTCCTTGGAGGCCTGAGTTCCATCTCTGTAGGGGTCTCCTCAGTGTTTCTATGTCCTAGCAGCCCCAGACTCTTCATTCATTGCTCCAGCCATGGTGGCAATAGCTGCTTCCTGCCTGCAGGAACCTCTATAGACCCTCTTCACGTTTTTAGTTCTCTAGTTCCTGGTACATAAAATGTATATAACACTACTTAAGGCTAAGGTACAAGGGGCTTCCCAGGTGGCTCAGTAGTAAGAAATCTGCTTGCCAATGCAGGGGATGCCAGATTCGTGGGTTTAATCCCTGATTCAGGAAGACCCCCTGGAGAAGGAAATGGCATCCCACTCCAGTATTCTTGCCTGGAAAATTCCATGGACAGAGGAGCCTGGGGAACTACAGTCCATGGGGTTGCAGAGAGTCAGACATGACTGAACACACAGCTGTACACAAGGTGTACAATGTAGTATTTGATATATATACATAAGTGAGTTGATTACCACAATATATTGTGAACAATTATACTACATTGTCTCTGCTAAAATTGCTGATGTGGGTTCTGCTTTCTGACAAGACCCTGTCCGACCCTGTCCAACACTGCATACAACCCCACTTCCTCTGAAGTCATTTGATGAATGAAGGTGTCAGCGTCTCTCTGGATGAAGGATGCTGGGATTCTGGTCTTTACCCAGATGCCCTGTGCAGACTCTGCAGAAGAACCTCGGAGGGGAGGGCCACCTGGGTCCTGCCCGTGACTGTGGGCAGGGTTGTCCCCGCTTCCCCACAGTGGGGGTGGTGAGGGGAGGGCTAAGGCTTCAACGTGGCTGCACTGAGAAACTAGACGAATCCTTGAAAACAGGCCTAGAGGAGGAGGATGAGGAAAGGAAAGTCTGGTAGAGGAAGGAGGGTGGAGAAGTGTCATGGGGGCTGACAGAGGCTGGGGAGGGGGGCGAGCAGGGAAACAGGAGACCATCAGTCCCTAGGAGGACGGGTCAGCCTTTCATTTGTTTATACACAGTGAAAACGGTCTGCACAATAGCTTGGTCAACACCACTTTCCTGCTTCATTGGTTTCCAAAAGGACTCGCTGCGCCCCTGCTGAGAGATTCTTTCCTGGAGCCTGTTTCAGGTCACTCACCCTAACCCCTTCCTCAGTGCTCAGCTCAGTTTGTCTCCCTACCTCTCTGTCTGTCTCTCATTCTTGCACATGCACACACATGCAGACACGCACACACACTTTGTCTCAGGGAGTCCTGGAAATACCCTGGCCTCAGAGGGGCACCCCCTCATCCCCCTGCCCAGCAGTGGTCCTGCCCAGAGCCCATCTAACCAGTGGGGCTTCAAGAGAGCAGTGGCTGAGGCTGCCAGCACCCTCTGCCCCTTAGCTGTCCGGGTCCGTCCGTGACCAGAATGCCTTTATTGAGTTCAGACTGCTGATCGCGAAAAGGCTCTAGTTGGCTTGGAAATTAATTCTTGGCTAAAAAATGAAATATATCCTTTACTTCTTAGAGAAGATTCAATAGGAGGAACAAAAGCACCTAGAGCCTCCACTAAGATTAAAAAAAAAAAAAAAAACCAAAAGTTCATTTTGAAATGATTTCAGTGTTACAGAAAAGTTGCAAAGATAGTACAAAGAGTTGTCATCTCCTCTCCTGGATTTCCCCCTTGTTAACATCTTACATCACCCTGCTACTTTCATCAAAACTAAGGTGTCGGCAATGGTACATCACTGTTGCTAATGAAGCTTCAGTCTTTATGCAGATTTTGCTAGTTTTTCCATCAGCATTCTTTTTCCGTTGCAGAATCCCACTCAGGATGTCATACTGCGTTTAGCTGTTGTACCTCTTTCGCCTCCTCTGGTGACAATTTCTCAGTCTTGCCCCTCCTTTGTTTTGATGACCTTGACAGTTTTGAGGAGTACTGGTGTTTAATAGGATGTTCCGCAGTTTGGGTTTGTCTGATGTTTTTCTCATGGTGAGACTAGGGTTGTGGGTTTTGGGGAGAAAGACCACCAAGGTACCCTCCCTTCTCCAATTCCCTCATGAGCCTTTCTCCTCACTCCTTTCCCCTATCCCAGCCCCTGGCAACTATTGATCTTTTTTTTCTTTGCCTGTCTTGTGCCTTTTTCAGAATGTCATATAAATTGAATCATATAGTATGTAGCTTTTCTTTTTTTTCAGTTTAAGAAGCAGCACTGTTGAGCTCTATAATTGACATACAATGTACTGTACATACTGAAAACATACAATCTGATAAGTTTTGACATATAGACATATATACTGGCTATATCATCAATATACACTCCAGATGGGGCACATAGCCAGCACCCTAAAAGTGTCCTCATCCTCTTTGTGATCTTCCTCTTCCTTCTCTGATCCAAATGTATTTATATACACAGACTCCCAACGTCTCGCTTATTTACTTGTACAACAACATTTGTATCTTACTGTCCTGAGGTGAGGTGGTCCAGTGGTTGGCAGCATGGTCTCTGGGGTTGAATACCTGGGTTCATATTTTAACCTTAGGGTCCTGCTTAAGCGCTCCATGCCTCATCGTTCTTATCTGTAAGATTGGGGAGATGATAGTACCGGCTACATAGGCTTGTTGTGAGGATTAGCTGGATTTATCCACNCTCATTGCCCTCTTCTCAGCTGCTGCTTCCACCTAAGCCCCCTACCTCATCCCTCCTTGCAGGGCTGACTCTCACCCATAGCCTCTGAGCCTCTGGCTCTGGTCTTATTGCTGGAGAGCCAGACTGGCATTTTCTGGCTGGGGGTTTCTTGAAGTCTCCTGACTGTGCAGGGCACCTGTGGTCATGCCATCCTCCCCTCTCCTCTCCGGAAAAGCAATGCTCTCCATGTCAACTGCTTAGTTTAGTTAGTTAGTTAAGCCGCTCAGTAGTGTCCGACTCTTTGCGATCCCATGGACTGTAGCCCACCAGGCTCCTCCTTCCATGGGATTCTCCAGGCAAGAATACTGGAGTGGGTTGCCATTTCCTTCTCCAGGGGATCTTCCCAACCCAGGTCTCCCGTATCAGAGGCAGACGCTTTAACCTCTGAGCCACCAGGGGAGGTGCTTGCTTTACTATAAAATGCTCCCCTTCTCTTTTTTGTTGTTCAGTCACTCAGTCATGTCCAACTCTTTGTGACCATATGGACAGCAGCACACCAGGCTTCCCTGTCCTTCACCACTTCCCAGAGTTTGCTCAAACTCATGTCCTGGGAGGCACAGCATGCTGGCATAAGTCCTTTTGGAGGAGGTCGCCATTACCACCATTACCTCTACCATAGTTTGGCCTCAGGACAATCTATAGGGAGGCAACATCCATCAGCAGAAAATCGGACTAAAGATTTACTAAGCATGGTACTAGCGTGTGAGAGGAGTGCAATTGTGCGGTAGTTTGAACATTCTTTGGCATTGCCTTTCTTTGG
>SJXQ01012719.1:0-17263 GCA_006408695.1 Aepyceros melampus
ATGAAAGAGCCAGGAATAGGGAAGGGGGACAGGGTAGCCCTGGGACATCCTGGGAAACCCTTTGCGCGCGATGGCCCTGTTCTTGGCACGTGGATACCCGGAAGGGCGTGGGACCGGGGTGGCCGCTGGCAGGACTTGGTCCTCAGAGCGGTCCATTAATCAGACCATAGGCTCCAGCCTGGCGGCAGAGACGCGGCAGCGACTACCATACAGAAAATCCGTTTCCCCTTGTCCCACCCAACTCCACCCGCTCCTTAATTCGGTTTCGTTAATGGCATTAAACCAGGCTAAGAAATTATATAGATGGATTAGTCTTACTGAATCCCAGGCGGTAACTCAATTACGAGAGCCTGCGTGTCTTTCAAG
Organism: Aepyceros melampus; assembly: GCA_006408695.1. Classification (NCBI taxonomy): domain Eukaryota; kingdom Metazoa; phylum Chordata; class Mammalia; order Artiodactyla; family Bovidae; genus Aepyceros; species Aepyceros melampus. Next base: position 367 of record SJXQ01012719.1, read on the forward strand.
ACCAGGAGAGTGGGTTGCCCCTGCCTCCAGCCCCGGGTCTAAAGGTCGGTAAGCCTCTAAATTCAATTTGCAGCCTCTGTCCTTGGTCTGGAAGGAACTCCAGGCCTATTTTTCTTGTAAATAATATCTAATAATCTGGAAGTTGATGACACAATGTGATTATCCAACCCAAGTTTAGATCATTAATATCAGTACTCTGGGAAAGAAGGAATTTCTCTTCAACTGACCGGAATTCAAAAGGGCTGGAAACCTAGGTGAATTTAGAAGAAAGATGAAGGAGAGAGGGGTTGAGTCCTCAGTTTTCACCCAATAATAGTCAGTTACTATGGATTTAGTAACTACCCTGTGCCAAGCAGCAGTCTAAATGCTTTACATCATTATCTTATTTCATCTTCACAACAAGCCTAGGAAGTGTTATTTCTGTTTTACAAATGAGGAAACTGAGGCTCAGAGAGGTTAAGTAACTTGCCCAGAGGTCACACCTCCTAGTGGTGGAGCCTGGATAAAAAACTAGGAGAGCAAATAGGAAATCAGGTGGGTCTCTGTCTTTTCTGTGCTCTTCTACTAGACAACATGGTCTCTCAACATTCCTATCAACATCTTAAAAGGAGGAGGGGAAGCAGATTTTTACTGAAATCTGCCAAGCATGAAACCCCTCAGTCTTTTCAAACTCCCTTAACTCAGCATGTTCAACACACACACACACGCACACGCACACACACACAAACATTCCTCTCTTGTGTTCATGTAATGTTTGCTTTGTCTACATAACTCCAGTAAGCAACAAGACCCTCTTTGGGGAAAAGGGTCAGTCTCTGTCCTGTGGGTTATTAAGCATGGTGTGCATCCTGAGTATCTAAGTTTTCCTGACACACTAAAATTTCCAGAAAGTTCTCTGCACAGAGAAGACTCCCCCACCCCACAAGCCCTATTACCAATGGCACCTCTGGCACAGGTAACTTCTAGCTGGAAGCCAGATATCACCCTGTTCCTTGAAGGACAATAATAGTAACATATTACTAAACCTAGGTGTGGAGAAGGAAATGGCAACCCACTCCAGTATTCTTGCCTAGAGAATCTTGTGGACAGAGGAGCCTGGTGGGCTGCTGTCCATAGGGTTGCACAGAGTCAAACACGACTGAAGCGACTTAGCATGCATGCATGCATACAATGGGGAAGGAAATAGCAACCCACTCCAGTGTTCTTGCCTGGAGAATCCCAGGGACAGAGGAGCCTGGTGGGCTCCTGTCTATGGGGTCGCAGAGTTGGACACGACTAAAGCGACTTAGTAGCATGTAAACCTAGGTGAGTTTACATGATTGTGGTGAGTTGAAGAGACATCTGCTTGGGAGCATAAGTGGAGTCTGCCTGTCCATGCAAAGAGACCAAAAAAAGTGTGTTTCTTCACCCTAAACCACTCCGCAAAAGAAGTAATCAGAAGATAAAGAAACTAGACATTTCATGAAAGAACAATACAGTGATGTGTGTTCATTTGGGGGCAAATCAATGACATCATAAAGATATTCATGCCAGAGACCGAGGATCATGAATATTTAAGGACCAGGACAAGTTATCTCCTCTAAACAAAACTTCTGAAGATTCTGCTAGGGAGGTCACAGCAGCCTCTTCTGTGAAAGGCATGGAGGCTTTCCCTTTTTCCAAGCCCCGTGAGATGTTTAATATGAACAAAATGGTAGTGGCTCAGAAAAATCCTTACTGCCGTGTCCAGCCCTCAAGCTCCTTGGTAATTTGGGATGATCTGCTGCAGGAAGATCTGACATCCACGTGAGGGCATTCAGTTGTTCAGTTGCTCAGTCATGTCCAGCTCTGTGTGACCCAATGGACTGCAACACACCAGGCTTTCCTGAGTCCTTCACCATCTCCTGGTGATTGCTCAAATTCATGTCCATTGAGTTGGTGATGCTATCAGAGGGCATTCAGAAGGTGGTCTTTTCCCCACCACCAAACAGACACTAGTGTTAAAGCATCTCAATGAAACCTGGGCTTAGTTTGTAGCACTTCTCTGCCCCCGCCCCCGCAGATCCTTCTGCCCTGTCCTCCTGGGGTGAAAGTTCTTTCACTTTCACTCTAGCAGTTGGCGCTATCTGATCCCTTCATTTCTCCTGACTTGTCACCACAGTAAAATGGTCCCTTCTGTCCTCTGTCCCTTCTATGAGAGACAATTCTATACATTTAATACAACATGGGGCACAGGGGTTACCCTGTAGAGTCAAGTAATTCAGCCCTGGAAATAAAGCAATATCCCAAAACAAAAGCCTACATGGCCACACCCCTAAAGAGGGCCAGGATGTTTTCTGGAGGGTGGGACTGAGTGTGAGTCTTTGATAGGAAAGTGGAAAAGTTACTGAGCGTCTCATCCTTTTGGCCCTATCACCTCCCTAGTGTCTGTTTCAAGCCAGTTCCCAAATGCCTCAAGACACCAGCCTCTGGATTCCAGGTTTGCTCGTCCTCCAGCAGCTCTGAGCAATGCTTCTGGGCAAGATGCCACACAGTTCCATTGTCTGAGCAGAAGGGTAAGCTTAGGGTGAGTGGGGCCACGGAGGACAGACACACTTAGGGCTTTTTCCTGACAGGTTTGGACTAGCTGAGTATAGAGCCATTGTCATCAGAAACCACCAAATTAGATGCTTCAGTGACAAGACTGCTTCTCACTGGACCAAATGTGTTTTTCATTTGTGAAAACACTTCACAGCAGAAAGCCGGTTCAGAAGAAGGCAGCCTGGCAAAAGCTATACTTCCAGCCAGAATACTTGAGATAAAGAAAGGCCCACTGGGCCAAGATCTGAGAGGTGGAAGTCCCTTTAATTTTGAAGTTCACATCTCAGGAATTTTGTTTGAGAAACAAATGATAGAGCTCTAAAAAGATTCATTTCTAATGCAAATCCTACAGTGTTTGTCCATGTCATAACTTAAGGTTGCTTTCTAGCAGGATCATAGGTAAGTTGGTGGATTTCTGTAACATTAGAGTTGGGTAAAATATAGTAAGAATCTATTGTATAGCACAGGGAACTCTAATCAATACTCTGTAATAGCTATATGGGTAAAGAATCTTTAAAAAGAGTGGATATAGGTATATGTATAACTGATTCACTTTGCTGCACATGTGAAACTAACACAACACTGTAAATCAACTATGCTAAGTGCACTTCAGTTGTGTTTGACTCATTACAACCCCATGGACTGTAGCCCACAAGGTTCCTCTGTCCATGGGATTCTCCTGGCAAGAATACTGGAGTGGGTTGCTATTTCCTCCTCCAAGGGATCTTCCCAACCCAGAGATCAAAGCTACATCTCCTGCATTGGTAGGCAGATTCTTTACCACTGAACCACCACAGAAGCCTCCAATAAATTATTATTATTATTTTAAAAGAGCTGGGTAAATAACCTCCAAGGGTTTCCCATGTGGTGCTAGTGGTTCAGCTCCTAGGTTGAGAAGATTCCCTGGAGGAGGGCAGGCAATCCACTCCAGTATTCTTGCCTAGAGAAACCCATGGACAGAGGAGCCTGGTGGGCTACAGTCTGTAGGGTCACAAAGAATCAGACATGACTGTAGCACCTTAGCACAGCACAAAATAACCTCCAAAAATGGTGACTCTGGCATGGGCATTGTGAAGTGGACACCAGGAGTACTCTCCTTGATTCTAGGGGCCTTGTAACCGCTTCAATGGTGGAAGCGATGCTGTATTCATTTTAAGCTAGGTTAGAAAAGGCCATGCAGCTCCTGCCTGGCCCTCTTAGGACGTTTGCTCTCAGAAAAGCCAGCCACCCAGCATGATGTCAGCTTACCCTCAGACTATCACAGGGGAGAGGTGACATCTAGGCTTTTCAGCTTACAATGCTACCTGAGCTCCCAGATGACAGCTAGTGTCAGCTGCCCATCGAGCAACCAAGCCATCTTGGATGTCCAGCCCAGTCAAACCACCAAATGACTGCAGCTCCTGGTGACATCTGATAATAACCTTGTGAAAGACCCCTAAGTGCCAAACTATTCAATGGCACCCTTCTCAGACACTTGACCCATAATTTAATGAGCAAAATTAAATGGATCTTTTTAGTGCTACATTTGAGGGTACTAATAGCAGCAGTAGCAGTGAGCTGTGCAGAAATAGTAACTGGAATATTAGCGACAAAGAGTTTCTCCTAATCCTATACATATATGCTACACCATTCTCTAGAGATAATGTCCTGTTAAGTCCAGGCTGGACCTGTGACTTGTTTTACCAACAGAATGTGGCCAAAGTGATGCTGTGTCAGTTCCTGGCCAAACTTTAGGAGACTTGATAGCTCTACTCTTTTTCTAGGGGAAGCCAATCACCACATAAGAAGGCAGATGCTTTGACACCCGTGTGGCGAGGAAGCCCAAATAGGCTATGCAAAGAGACCCCGTGAAGAAGAACCGAGGAATCCAGCTGATGGCGGACATGGGGCTCCAGACACATAATCCCAGTCAAGCCATCCAGCCAGTGCTCAGCCATTCAGCTGCAAGGCTCCAGAATTCATGGAGCAGAAAAGAGCTATCTTTGCAGTGCCTGGTCCAAATTTCTGACCTACAGAACTGTGAGTAGAATTGAAAGTAGAGAAAAGCTACAAGACAGAGAGATGTCAATGATTTATCCAAAAACAGTTTAACACTAAGACCTTTCCAATCTATACCGAGTATGCATGATCTTCTGCCTCCCTTGAACTTAACATTTAGAACATTGTGCTGCGATGTTCGGAGAAGGCAATGGCACCCCACTCCAGTACTCTTGGCTGGAAAATCCCATGGATGGAGGAGCCTGGTTGGCTGCAGTCCATGGGGTCGCTAAGAGTCGGACACAACTGAGCGACTTCACTTTCACTTTTCACTTTCATGCATTGGAAAAGAAAATGGCAACCCACTCCAGTGTTCTTGCCTGGAGAATCCCAAGGACGAGGCAGCCTGATGGGCTGCCGTCTGTGGAGTCGCACAGAGTCAGACACGACTGAAGCGACTTAGCAGCAGCAGCAGCAACTGTGATGTTGGGATGCCTGTCAGGAATGAACATCTTAAAATGTTCTGTCACTTTCTTCTCCAGTGAAGGAGGAAACAATGAGGAGAACTTGTTCCAGGATTTCACTCTTGCTCTCATATGAGGAACATCACTGGGCAGCATTGGGTCCCCAGCCCGAATCCCTATCAGTCCACAGCCTTCAGAATCTCCCAAGTGAAGAGGAATGGGTCATCAAAGGTGGCCTTTTCCCCACAGCATGATCCTGACATTTTCTCCATCTGAATCAGAGGACCTAGCCATCATCTCTCCCGGTAAATAACATGCTAGAGAGTTTGACCAAGGTCAGCTTCCAGAAGATTGTCAAATCTTGTTCTTGCCTCCATTCTACTGGTTACATGGCAATAAGAACAGAAAACATGTCAGGTAGAAAAAAGATATCTTCCCTGGTGGCTCAGAGGTTAAAGCGTCTGCCTCCAATTCAGGAGACCCGGGTTCGATCCCTGGGTCGGGAAGATTCCCTGGAGAAGGAAATGGCAATCCACTCCAGTATTCTTGCCTGAAGAATCCCGTGGACAGAGAGGCCTAGTAGGTTACAGTCCACGGGGTCGCAAAGAGTCGGACACGACTGAGTGACTTTACCTACCTTACCTTACAAAATTCTTGGATATGATAGTAAGTTGTTAGCACAATACTACTACTTACTCCCATTTGCCCATATCTTGAATCCTCAAGGAAACTATAAACTCCTAGATGACAAGGACTGGGTTAAACTCTCCTAACTGCCCCCATGCCCTCTCCATGGTTTACATAGTACATGGCACATCCAAGGCACAGTAAATAGCTTCATCATTGTATCACCAGTGATTTAGTTGACTGGGTTTCCAGCTCTGTACTAAATATTTATCCAGATTTTATACTCACAGCAACCCTCTGAATCAGTGACTATGATTATCTCCATTTTTGAGAGGAGAAAACAAGCTTGGAGAGGTGAAACAACTGGCCCAAGACTGAAGTAAAAAGATGCAACCAGAATTGAGACTCAGGTAGGATTTTCTGTCTCCAAAGGCCCAACACTTTCTACTCTGTGACACTCCATATTTTATAAATGTTACAAAATCAGTGGTGGTCTAAAATGTCTCTTTATTCAAGAATAAAGCCAAGGGACTTCCCTGGTGGTCCAGTGGCTAAGACTTCTCATTCCCAGTTCAGATGGTCTGGGTTCAATCCCCGCTCAGGCAACTAGACCCCACGTCCTCAGCTAAGAGTTCACATGCCACAACTAAAGATCCCTTGTGCTGCAGCTAAGACCTAGTGCAGCCAAATATATAAATAAATAAAATTACTGTTACAATTTTTAAATAAATACAAGCATTAGAGTGAGAATAGAGATCTCAGGGCAGATTGGGCTTTCATGCATTTCCTGTCAATACCTGACTGCCCATGTGGTTGACAGGGAAATGTGTCCACGGAAGGGATTCCCCTTCCGGGAAGGGCTTCCTAGTCAGCTGTGAGGGGGTGGGTCAGGAGGCAGCCTCAGAGGTCACTTCCTTCAGGGTCTGCCTCTGCTGCACAGCCCTGACCCTCACCGGAAATCCTGTCCTTCTGGGGGTGGCCCACATCTGAGTGGCAAGGCCTGGCCATCTGGGCTCAACACAGGTTCTCTGGCAGATGGCCTCTCATGCCACAGCTCCCCACTTGGTGGCTGAAGCTTTGGGGCACCTGCATCAAGATCAACTTCTCCCTCTGTCTGATCCCACCTCCTCCCTCTTCCTTTAACACTTGTTGAACCCGAGTGAGCATTTTCTGGCACAAACCCCATCTGCCTTCAGAGATAACAGCCTGTGACTCCTCTCTCCTTTTCTCTCCAGCGCTGTCTGACTGCCCAGGCTTTTGGTAAAGAGAGATCTTGAGAATCTTTCTCTTCTTCTGGTTGTTTAAGTGACCGTCACTGTGTGGCTAGTGCTGTTTGCCTCCAACTTTTATTTTCTTGGAAAGTTGCTTAGAACCCTCTTTGGAGCACCAGAGTTTGGGCTTGTATTTATACCTGCCCACAGAGTCCTGATACACTGCTGATACTGTCTAGAACAGTTACATTTTAGGGATAGATGGATAACTTGCAGATGGTTCAGAAATACCAAACTGAGTTTCAATGATGAGACAGTTGTAGGTGCACTCTCCTTCCATGAAACTATACCCAGTTGGTGTAATTTTTACCTGCCACAGGATGGACTTGCAACTAGCACATAGCTGGGGTGTGCTGGTACCCATCACCTGCAAGTCTGGGGCTATGTTCTCTAAGGGATGCACTGGACTCAGTTTCCCAGTTTTGCAATTCTTTTTTTTTTTTTTTTTAATGAATGTGTACATTCAATGTCTTTGGGCTTCCCAGGTGGCACTAGTGGTAAGGAGCCCACCAAGGCAGGAGACTTAGAAGATGCAGGTTCTATTCCTGGGTCAGGAAGATCCTTTGGAGGAGGGCATGACAACCCACTCCAGTAGTCCTGCCTGGAGAATCTCAGGGACAGAAGAGCCTGGAAGGCTATGGTCCATAGAGTCACAAAGAGTCAGACACGACTGAAGTGACTTAGCATGCATGCCTGTATTACAGGCAACCTGCAGTTATTAGAGACATTTGATCCTTTGGCATGAACCTTCTGGACCTTCACTCTCCTAGCTACTCCAACTTTTTATAAATATGTATATATAAATAGATAGATAGATCCCTTCTTACTGTGACATTTCAGTTCTATTTTCACGATTGCCTCCAAACTGATATAGGTTCCACTCCGAGCCTCATCGCCAGCCCTGTGTTATTAAAGAGCAACTCTCTGGGACTCAGTGTAACTAAGGTCCAATCATATAAAAGGCTTTCTTCTTTTTCTTTAGAAACCACAGAAGATCCTGAGAAGATAGCGACCTAAGCATAAATTGTTTCCATCCTTAACTCCAGGCTGCCTGGCTCTCCTTAACCAAAAAGCTACCAAATATGAACAAAGCCCTAAGCATTGTGGGAGTCTCAGCAAAATCCTTTGATTGCTGAGCAAAGCTAGATGCAGCCCCAGGAAACCCTGGTGCAAGGAGACCAGGAAACAGTATCAGACATATATTCCTGGTCTCCTAGGCCTCCTAGGGCTTCCCTAGTAGCTCAGCTGGTAAAGAATCCTACTGTATGCAGGAGACCCCGGTTTGATTCCTGGGTCGGGAAGATCTACTGGAGAAGGGATAGGCTACCCACTTCAGTATTCTTGGGCTTCCCTGGTGGCTCAGCTGGTAAAGAATCCACCTGCAATGCAGGAGACCTGAGTTTGATCTCTGGGTTGGGAAGATCCCCTGGAGAAGGGAACAGCTACCCACTCCAGTATTCTGGCCTGGAGAATTTCATGGACTGTATAGTCCATGAGGTTGCAAAGAGTCCGACAGGACTGAGCAACTTTCACTTTCACACCTAGGCCTCCTAGAGACCAAAAAGGAATGAAGTAAGGAGCAGAGGGGGACTCTGCAAGGAGACCTGGGAAGAGGGCAGCTTTCTTCAGGTACTTAGTTTCTCACCACTTAAGGACCTCCTAGCCTCTGTGGGACTCTCAGAGACCCCCTTCCACCATGAGCTGACTGCTATGGTGAACAACTAAATCCTTTGTAAACATGTCTGTTTGTCCAACACCCAGTGGCAGGTTAATGAAGCAATGCATGTCTAAAAAAATAAACTGATTGGGGGATAGACAGATGCCAACTTGAACAACCACAACAGCTATAACAACAAAAGAAGAACTCATACAGAGATTCAAGTGTAACTAAAAAGAGACTTTCTGGAACTACAAAATACAATTCCCCATCTACAGTTCAGGGATGAATTAAAGGAGAGGATGGTCACTGCTGAGACCCAATAGTCACCTAAAGAGAAAGTGAGAGAAGAATCACTGAGCACGAAGTCGAAAATACCAAGATATGGAATCATGGAGGAAAATATGAGAGCTGTGGATCTTGATGAATAGTCTTCTAGAAGAAGAGGGAAGACACAGAGGAAAGGCAGTAACATTTTTAAAAGATAATAGCTATAAAATTTACATAATGTAAAAGATGCAAAGAATAACTGTTTGGGAAATTAAGAAATACACTCCTAGAACACCACTGGATAAAAAGTGAAATTACAAACTATCTAGAAAATGTAAAGTAAAATAAAAATAAAATAAAAAAACAACCACTTAGAAATAAAAATAAAATAAAATCTACTTGGCACATTAAATACTTTATTCAGAAAAAAATAATTATCTTCTTCAATCTCAGTATTAACGAACAAAGATGCAAACATAAAGGAACTTAGTATTCATCTCAAGATATGTAGGAAAGAACCAGAAATTAAACAAATAAACAAAAACTAGGAAAAGTCTTTTTAGCAGCAAAAAAAAGTGGAATTAATGAGATAACCAAAACTTGTTCTTTGAAAAGACATGCAAAACAGGTAACCTTCTTGCAAGCTTCATTAAGGAAAAGGGGAAAATAAATATTGACAACATTGGAATTGGAAAAGTATGCATAAAAGATTTAAATAGTTATAAATGACACTACATTAAACTCTATAGCAGCAAATTTGAAAATTTAGGAAAAAAGCATGATTCTTCAGAAGCCCAAATAAACCCAACAAGAAGTGTTGAATAGGTCAATTATCAAAAAAGAGATGGAAAAAGTGAATAAATATCTACCATTGAAAAAATCATCATAACAGAGTGGTTCATTTGTTTCAATTCAACTTAAAAAAAAAAAGAAACAAGTAATATTAATATGATTCGAATTACTCCAGGCCATAAAATAGAAGGAAAGCTCTTCCATTCTTTTTCCCTCAGCTTTATTGAGATATAATTGACAAATAACACTGTGTCAGTTCTCTGTGTGTGTATATGTGTGTGTGTGAGACTGAGAGATCACATAGTATTTGTCTTTCTCTATTGTTGTTCAGTTGCTAAGTTGTGTCTTACTCTTTGTGACCCCGTGGACTGCAGCACACCAAACTTCCCTGTCCTACACTATCTCCCAGAGTTTGCTCAAACTCATGTCCATTCAATCAGTGATGCCATCCAACCATCTCATCCTCAGTTGCCCCCTTCTCCTCTTGCCCTCAGTCTCTCCCAGCATCAGAGTCTTTTCCAGTGAGTTAGCTCTTCCCATCAGGTGGCCAAAGTATTGGAGCTTCAGCTTCCTCATCAGTCCTTCCAATGATATTCAGGATTGATTTCCTTTAGGATTGACTGGTTTGATCTCTTTGCTCAAGGGACTCTCAAGAATTTTCCAAGCACCACAATTCAAAAGTATCAGTTCTTCAGTGCTCAGCCTTCTTTAAGGTCCAACTCTCATATCTGTACATGACTACTGGAAAGACATAGCTTTAACTATACGGACTTTTGTTGGTAAAGTGATGTCTCTGCTTTTTAATACTCTGTCTAAGTTTGTCATAGCTTTTCTTCCAAGGAGCAATTGTTTTTCTAATTTCCTGGCCACAGTCACCATCCACAGTGATTTTGGAGCCCAAGAAAATAAACTCTGCCACCGTTTCCATTGTATCTCCATATATTTGCCATGAAGTGATGGGACCGGATGCCATATCTTTTTCTATCTGACTTATTTCACTTAGCATAATGCCATCAAGGTTCTTCCATCTTATCACAAATGGCAAGGTTTCCTTCTTTTTTGGTCAAATTATATTCCATTGCATGTGTGTATATATGTACCACATCTTCTTTATTCATTCATCCATTAGTGAACACTTGAGTTATTTCCATGTCCTGCCTATTGGGAATAATGCTGGAATGAACATGGGAATGCAGATATCACTTCAAGATAGTAATTTCATCTCCTTAAGATATATACCCAGAAGTCAAATTGCTAGATAATATGGGCAGTTTCTTTTTAATTTTTTTGAGGAACTTCCATACTGTTTTCTATAGTGGCTGTACCAATTTATATTCCTATAAGAATGCACCAGAGTTCCCTTTTATCTATATCATTACCAGCATTAGTTATCTATTGTTTTTTTGATGGTAGTCAATCACACAGATGTGAGGTGACATCTCATTTTGGTTTTGATTTGGATTTCCCTGATAATTAGTAACTTTGAGCATCTCCTCCTATACCTGTTGCCCACTTGTATGTCTTCTGTGAAAAAAATGTCCATTCAGGTGTTTTGCTTATTTTTTAATTGGATTGTTTGGGTGTTTTCACTATTGAGTTGTATGAGTTCTTTAAGATTTTGTATATTAATCTCTTATCAGATACATGATTTGGAAATACTTCCTCCCATTCCATAGGTTGTCTTTTCATTTTGCTGATTATTTCTTTTGCTATGCAGAAGCTTTTTGGTTTAATATGATTCCACTGGTTAATTTTTGAATTTGTTGCCTATGCTTTTGGTGCCATACCCAAAAATCATTGCCATAACCAAGGTCTAGGAGATTTCTTGAATTTTACAGTTTCAGGTCTTACAATTAAGTCTTTAAACCATTGTGAGTTAACATTTGTGAGTGGTGTAAGATAGAGGTCCAATTTCATTCTTTTGCATATGGGTATCTAATTTTCCCAATACTGTTTATTGAAGAGACTATCCATTCTCCACTGAATATTCTAGTCTCCTTAGTGGCCTCTCAAGTCTGTTTCCTTGATTATGCCAATGCCATACTGTTTTGATCATTATGGTTTTGTAATATAGTCTGAAATCAACAAGAGTGAAGACTCCAGCTCTCTTCTAGCTCAAGATTTCTCTGTCTATTCATGGTCTTTTGAGGTGCCATATGAATTTTAGGATTTTTTTCTGTTATAAGTGCCATTGAAAATTTTTTAATTTAAATTTATTAATTTTAATTGGAGGCTAATTACTTTACAATATTGTATTGGTTTTGCCATACATCAACATGAATCTGCCATGGGTGTACACGTGTTCCCCATCCTGAACCCCCCTCCCACCTCCCTCCCCATTTTGATAGAGGGTACAATGAATGGCTTTGTGTAGTAGGGACATTTTAGCAATATTAACTCCTCTGACTCATGAATGTAGAATATCATTCTATTTATTTTTATCTTTTTGAGTTTCTTTCATCAATGTCTTTTAGCTTTGTAAATAGATTTTTGGTTAAATTTATTGCTAAGTATTTTATTATTTTTGATGCATGGCAGTGGAAACCAGATTGGAGGTGTATGGGTGCATAAATGCTGGGCTTAGCTGCAGGTGAGCTTAGTGGTGCAGGTTAGTGATAGGAGAAAGGGCCAGATCAGGCCCACAACCAGCTGCAGGGGTCCTGGCTATCAGCATACACGTCCATGGCTGTAGGATGTCAACACAGATGCACACATGGCAATGAAGGCAGGTGATGAGTGTCAGGCCAGCAGTGTGCAAGAGCACAGCTGGAGGGTCTAGCCCTGAGAGCACACACAGTGGCATGGGTCAGCTGTTGCGGAGGTGGGGGTGGGTCTAGGTTTGTGCCTTGCACTCCTGTAGCCACTGGTTTCTTCAGTGGAGAAAGCTGCTGGGGTCATCTACAGAGTAGGTTAATAGGAACCCCCTTAATTCTTTTCTAGGAAGCCAATTTAATTAAATAACCAAATCTACAAAGGAGGCTACCAAGAAGAAATCCATAAACACTTTTAAAACGTAGATGCTGACATTTTGAATACAACCTTTGCAAATATAATCCAACAATCTTTCAGTAAAGTTATGGCTACTGAGGACCATAATTCTTCACCTTTCCTTGTGTCCAAGAATCTTTTCATGTGATTTTGGAGTTTCTGCCATCAACATGGTGTATATTTCCCCGCCCCTTAACTTTGTTGTTCAGTCACTCAGTTATGTTCGACCCTTTGCGACCCCATGGACTGTAGCCCACCAGGCTCCTCTGTCCATGGTATTTCCCAGGCAAGAACATTGGAGTGAGTTGCCATTTCCTTCTCCAGGGGATCTTCCTAACCCAGAGATCAATCCGGCCTTTCCTACATTAGCAGGTGGACTCTTTACCACTGAGCCACAAGGGAAGCTAAATGGCTTTGAGGGAATAAAATGAGGTCCAAGGGTACCAGTCCCCAGCCTACACTTCAAGAGGCCTTATGCACTTCTGCCTCCCTTTTTGTGCTTCTGCAGTCACTTTCAAACAGCCTGGGCTGCCTGCTCGTCCCAGGAGGAGGATAAGAGTCACCTGGGGCAAAGCTGCTCCAGCCACCACTCTCTGAAGCAAAGCAGCCGCCACTCCCTGAAGCAAAGCAGCCCCATCAGATCAACAGACCTGCAAGCGACAAGCAGAGCACTTGGCTGAGCCCAGACTAGACTAACCAGATCCCAACTAGCCTGAAGAAACCATGAACAGAGGAAATGATTGTTGTTTTTGAAGCCACTGAGATTTTGGTTGGTTTGTTTCACAGAAATTACTGATATACAGTATTACATTTGGAAATGCAAAGGAGGTTCAGTATCAGCAAATCTATGAAAATAATTCACTACATTAGTAAATTAAAAAAGAAAACTGGTTGAATAATGGTATCAAGAAAGGCTTCAAAGTCAGCTGATAAAATTCAGCTGCACTCTTAATACATTTCTAAGTGAAACAGGATTAGAAGGAAATTTCTTAAAATAATACAGATTGTTTACCAAAAATGGATGCCAAATATTATCTCAAATGGCAAAACACTGACCTCTTCAAATAAAATTCAGAAGTCGACAAGAATGCTTCTTATCCTTATTACTATTCAACATTGCCTTGGGGATTCTAGCTTATAAAAAAGACCAAAAAAAGAGGGAAAGAACTAACAAATATCAGAAAAGACATCTATTTCTTTGTCTGCTAGTGGTATATTTGTACAGCTACCCAAACAGAACACTCTAATAAAATCTGTGAGACTTATTTAGAGAATTTGGTATGGTAAGGAATACAAGGTTACTATACAAAACAGATAGCATTTCCCTATTCAAGCAATCAACACCAAGATATGAAAATGGGAAAAATTATATTTGTAATAATGAAAAAAACCTATATAACAAGAAAAACATCAGGCCAGTAGGAAGAAAATTACAATAGCTGACTGAAGGACATAAAACAAAATCTGGAAAGAGGGAATGAATTAAAGAATTATAAGATTTTATATCATGAAATGTCAATTTTCACAAAACCCATGTTCTTTTTAAAATTCCAATTTAGATTCCCAACATGATTTTTCAAGGAAAAGAGAGGAAATTTATTTTTGCAGATGGTCCCCCATTTATGATGCTTTGACTTATGAGTTACTGATCATACAATAGTGCAAAATTAATGTATATTCACTAGAAATCGAATTCAAATTTTGAATTTTGATCTTTTCATGGGTTAGAACTATGTGGTCCCATACTCTCTAGTGATGCTGGGCACCAGTCCCCACTGCAGCTCCCAGTCAGTCAGATGATCACAAGCACGAATAATCCGTATGTTTGCAGCCATTCTGTACTCATACAACCATTCTGTTGTTCACTTTCCCTGCAGTATTCAATAAATTACATGAGATATCAAAACTGTGTGTGTGCTCAGTCACTCAGTACACTCTTTGCGGCCCCCTGGACTGTAGCCCACCAGGTTCCTTTATTTCCCAGGCAAGGATACTGGAGTGGGTTGCCATTTCCTACTCCGGGGGATCTTCTGGACCCAGGGAGCAAATCTCTGTCTCCTGCAGCTCCTGCATTGGCAGGCAGATTATTTACCATTGATCTACCTGGGAAGCCCTGAGATATTCCACAATTTATTACAAAATAGGTTTTGTGTTAGATGATTTTGTCCAACTATAAGCTAATGTAAGTATTCTGAACATGTTTAAGGTAGACTGGGTTATGATACTATGCAAGGCTAGGTGCATTAAATGTATTTTCAACAGGGTATTTTCAACTTACAATGGATCTATCAGGATATAACCCCATCGTGCAGCTCCTCGCCCATGGACAATCAAGAGGAGAGGATTACCTCTCTCTTTTTGTTGAATCAACGTTCCAGGTTCCTTCTTTATTTTTGAAAGTCATTCAGTCATGTCTGACTCTTTGTGACCCCATGGACTATACAGTCCATGGAATTATCCAGGCCAGAATATTGGAGTGGGTAGCCTTTTCCTTCTCAGGGGATCTTCCCAAACCAGGGATTGAACCCAGGTCTCCTGCATTGCAGGCGGATTCTTTACTAGCTGAGCCACAAGGGAATTTTGCCAACAAAGGTCCATCTAGTCAAAACTATGGTTTTTCCACTAGTCATGTATGGATGTGAGAGTGGGACCGTAAAGAAAGCTGAGCACCAAAGAATTGATGCTTTTGAACTGTGGTGTTGGAGAAGACTCTGAGAGTCTCTCAGACTGCAAGGAGATCAAACCAGTCAATCCTAAAGGAGATCAGTCTTGAATATTCACTGGAAGGACTGATGCTGAAGCTGAAGCTGTAATACTTTGGCCACCTGATGTGAAGAACTGACTCATTGGAAAAGACCCTGATGCTGGGAAAGATTGAAGGCAGGAAGAGAAGGGGTCGACAGAAGATGAGATGGCTGGATGGCATCACCGCATTGATGGACATGAGTTTGAACAAGCTCCGGGAGTTGGTGATGGACAGCAAAGCCTGGCGTGCTACATTCCATGGGGTCACAAAGAGTCTGCCACGACTGAGTGACTGAACTGAACTGAACCGCATCATAGAGTTTCCCAGGTGGAGCTAGTGGTAAATAACCCACCTGCAAATGCAGGTAGATGTAAGAGACATAAGTTCAATCCTTGGGTTGGGAAGATCCACTGGTAGGAAATGGCAACCCATTCCAGTACTCTTGCCTGGAGAATCCCATGGACAGAAGAGCCTGGCAGGTTGCAGTCCATAGGCTTGGACATGACTGAAGCAACTTAGCAACCCCATCATAAGTTGAGGAAGATGTGTATACATAACCTTAATATTTGTATGGAAAAATAAAAATCTTAGAATAGCTATGAAAAATAAGAATAATGAGAGAAAAATATTTTAACCAGAAATCAGATATACCCTAATGTCACCATAATGAAGTCAAAACATGGTAGTGGCATGGGAATAATAGGCAATTAGAACAGAGGAATCAAGTAGAGAATAAAGAATTAAGTCCCATACATAAGCATTTAATACATGGCAAAAGTATTATTTCATTTCAGTGAAAAAAAAGATGGATTGTTAATGAACAATAGAGATGGAACTAGCTATTACTTTGGAAGAATAAACCATTAGACTTTGGGACTTCTCTGGTGGTCCAGTGGCTATGACTCCATGCTCCCAATGCAGGGGACCAGTGTTTGATTCCTGGTTGGAGAACTAGTTTCACATACGACAACTAAAAAAAAAAAAAAAAATGGAACTAGCTATTACTTTGGAAGAATAAACCATTAGACTTTGGGACTTCTCTGGTGGTCCAGTGGCTATGACTCCATGCTCCCAATGCAGGGGACCAGTGTTTGATTCCTGGTTGGAGAACTAGTTTCACATACGACAACTAAAAAAAAAAAAAAAAAAAGATCCCACATGCTGCAACTAAGACCTGGCACAGCCAAATAAATAAAACTAAATATTTGAAAAAAAAAATTGGACTTCTATTTTATACCAAAAATCAATAGTTTCCAGGTAAGGACATATTTAAATGTAAAAAAGTAAAAGTCTTAAAAGGAAATCTAAGAAAATATATATGCAACCTAGGAGTAGGAAAACTCCCTTAGTTCAGTTCAGTTCAGTCGCTCAGTCATGTCCGACTCTTTGCAACACCATGAATCACAGCACGCCAGGCCTCCATGTCCATCACTAACTCCCAGAGTTCACTCAAACTCATGTCCATCTAGTCGGTGATGCCATCCAGCCATCTCATCCTCTGTCCTCCCCTTCTCCTCCTGCCCCCAATCCCTCCCAGCATCAGAGT